>OX457086.1:28698412-29139468 GCA_949752835.1 Empis stercorea
TTTTTTTTGTTTATATAAATAAAATAAATTTATAATTAAAAATAATTTACAAAACTATTAACCATTAATTTTTATAAAACAAAAGGATTTTTTTAATATAAAATATTTGTTATAGAATTTGATAAAATAAAATATTATATAAAATCGATAAGATTGTAACTGTATTGAAATAAATAATAAAAAATATAATAAATGTAAAGAAAAAATAATTACAAAAATATAAAATATTTAGTAAAAATATATAAACTTCAAATAAAAATTATAAATATATAAATAAAATTAAAAGAAATTTATTAAATTAAAGAAAAAAATGTACAAAAGAAAAAGTAGTATACAAAGATATAATAATTTTTTAGTAAAAAATACTTAACAATATTTACAAAAAAAAATGTTTAAAAAATATATATATATATAAAAAGTAAATAAAAAAAAAAAAAATTTTTAAAATACAAAAATATATTAATAAAAGAAATTGTTAGTAAATATATACAAATATACATAGTTTTTATTAAAAACAATATATAAAAAAAATATATATATATAATTTTAAAATATCAGAGTCGAAGAAAAATTTCTCCGACCCTTATATTTTTTCTAAGAGGGAAGGTGTTGTGAATTGAGGCACCCTGTGCTTCAATTCACAACGGAAATTATAAAATTCCAATCCATTTCAAAATAAATTAAATTATTAAAATTAATTAATAAAAAACAAAAGTTTCAAATTACGCGTTGCTCGTGCACAGAGAAATAATTTAATTTAATTAATAATAATTTCTCTGTGCTGACAACGCGTAAAATCAATCAGCCAATTAAATCGGAATTGATTTTAAATATTTTGTTGGAGAAGCTGATTGGTTTTCCAAAATCTTATTGGAAAGATTTTGGAAAGCCAAAAAAGCTCTCCAACAAAATAAAAAAGAAAGAAAAATTAAAATCAAGGCAGTTGATCGGTTAGTCAGTCGATCGGTTAAAATTGTTAAAAAAAAGTTCAGACAATCGGGAAAAGTGATGAGATTTATATTTTTCAATCAAAATTAGTCAGTTGGTTTATATTTAACTTTTATTTAATTGGTTAAAGTAAATATAATTGAAATAATTTAAATTATTGGTAAAAGTTTTAAGAATTAAATAGAAAATTGTGAAGAATATTTTGTAAATTTCGGTTATTTTAGTACTCAATAGTTTATCAATTTAGAATTGTAAAAAACTGAATCAAGAAACTAAAGTTATATTTTAAACTAAATAAAATTCAGTCAATAAAAAAAAAGTAAAGTTATATGTTAAAAAAAAAAAAACTAAATCAGTTAAAATAATTATGATTTATTTATATTAAATTATAACTAAATAAAAATTGTAATAAGTGAATAAAAATTAAAACATTATTTGAATTATTAATAAATAGTTAAAGTTTAGAACCAAAAACAAGTATTTTATTTTAAAAAGACGAAAAGTTAAGTTTAAAATAAAAGGTGAGATAAACATTTAAAAGAAAACAGTATTTATGATTGTAATAATTTATTATACAACATTATAAATAGAGAACCATATCCCTTATTCATTTTGAAATACTTGAAAGGTCGAGAAGTTGAAGGTAGATTTTATTATCAAGAACTTCAGAAAGTTTATAAAAAAATGATAGTTTTTAATCATCCATTTACAATGATGATTGCTGGACCCTCGGGTTGCGGTAAAACAACATTTATTTGTAAATTGATAAGAAAAATGGATCAATTTATTAAACCTGTACCGACAAAAATTTTATGGTGTAATCCTGAATTCAGTGCAGTACCAAAAAGTATAAGAAATTTGGAATATCATAATGAAGTTCCAGAAAATATCAGTAATGTAAATAATGAACCAATACTAATTGTTTTGGATGACTTAATGTTAAATGCTTACAACAGCAAAGTATGTGAATTATTTACAAAAGGATCACACCATCGAAATTTATCAGTTATTTTAATTACACAAAATGTTTTTCATCAAGGAAAACATTGTCGTGATATATCACTTAACTGCAAATATTTGGTTCTTTTTAAAAAACCCCCGAGACAAGTCACAAATAATTCCTTTGGCAAAACAAATTTATCCTGAAAATTCAAAGGAATTTCTAAAAGTATATAATGAAGTAACATCAGTTCCTTATGGTTATATTATTCTAGATATGACACAAGATATCAACGATATATTTCGCTTCAGATCAAATATACTTAATTCAAATTATTTTGAATGTTTTTGTACATTAAAACAATTAACAGAGTTATCGGAAAAACATGAAACGTTTGACAACAAACCGTCATATCTTACATGTATTAAAAAAATCTAAACCAAAATTTCGTCAAATTTTGCTTAAAAACTGTGATCCAGAAGTTATTAAAACTATTTGTGAAATAGCTATAAACACCCTTAATGGAAACCACAAAGTGTCTAATCAGATTTATAATAAATTAAATAAAAATAAAAAAGTGTTGCGTTGCTTAGCTTGTCCCAAAAAATCTTTGAAAGTAAAAAGAAAAGTTATTATACAGAAAGGAGGGTTTTTACCTATGTTGATAGGTTCAGTACTATCAGGCTTACTTGGAAGTTTATTATCAAAATAGTTGTTTAGAAACATGAATAATTTACAACGGATGATTGTTATACCTCCAGAACTTTATAACAAGCTGAAAGAGAATTTCAATAATGATGCAGAGCTTTCACACCTTGACAAAACTATGAAAGAAATACTTTTAAATAAAAAATTATCAGATAATAAAATGTGACTGGAAAGCCTCTATTTTACCAATACTTATTGAAAATATATCTGGGGGACCAGGCTTAAACAAAAAAGAATGTGAACGATACTTGATTTCGGAGATTTACACTTTTATCACTGATGATGAAAATTATAAGGATGCGGACAAAATTCTAGATATTAAAGAGTCAAAATATATTGAAGTGTGTGTAACTAGCCCTAAAATAGATGTGAAGATTCCTATTAGCAGATCATATTCAGTCAAAAGCTTTATGAAAACTATTTTTTCCCAAGTTAAAAATATTAGATCACATAAAACAAAAATTGTCAAAGGTTTTGAAGTATTTTTAAACGATTTTACTTCAATATCAAAAGCAGCAATTTTGTTTATGTACACTGATATAATAGAACGATGTTTTGTGGGTGATTCAAAGGTACGAGTTCTTAATATTATTGAAACAAAAAACTCTTTTGAATCAACAATAATCAAATATAAAAGCGTACAATATCATAATGTCGAAAAAAAAGTTTTTGATAACATATCCATAAAACTAGCTGATAAATTTGGATTTGATATAAATTTTAGCAGGAGTGTAATACCAACAAAAATATTATTACATTTTATAAAAAATTAATATAAATAAAGAGAAATCGTTACACTCTAATTATTAATCAATGAACCGTCATTATAATAAATACTATTTATCTCAAACAGGGGGTAATATTGAAGAAATAGGACCCCTGTTTCATTCGGCTGTAAATTATCAGAGAGGCCGAGGTTTAGGAGACGTTTTCGGAGGGTTATTCCGCTATATAAAACCTATATTATCATCAGGTCTAAATTTTTTACAAAAACAAGCAGTTTCAAGTGGAATTGGTGTTTTATCAGATATTGCTTCTGGAGAAAATCCCACAGAAGTATTAAAAGATAGGGGTACAGAAGCTCTGAAAAATTTGAGACGCGAAGCTGTAAATAAAATGCATTCCATCTATGGTTCTGGAAAAAGGAGAGCTATAAAAAGAAAGAATTCTACAAAACCGCGTCATTTACGTTTTAAATTGAAGAGACGTAAAGTTAAAAAAAGTAGTAAAAATAGAAAACGTGTATTAGACATTTTTGATTAAAGATGTTGGAGTGTATGAAATCAGAGATAGATATATTTAGTTCACCACCTATTCAATCAAGTATCTTAAAATCAGAAGAAGTTGCTTATAACCCAATTGCTTCTTTAGATAATTCTTCGACTATAGAATTTGTTTCTTTGGGTCATGGCGATACATATAGAGATTTGTCATCAACATATTTAAAATTGAAAATACAAATATTAAAGAAAGATGGATCAGTGTGGAATGATGATAAAGATACTTCTACACCTCCTAAATTAATAACCCAACCGGCAATTGTTAACAATTTATTACATTCTATGATTAAACAATGCAATGTTCAGTTAAATGGTAAAAATATTACTTCATCTGACAACAATTATAATTATAGAGCTTACATCGAGTCTTTACTTAACTATGGAAATGATGCTGCTAATACCCATTTAGAATGTGCTGGTTGGTCGTTAGATAAACATGATGTAGGAAAATCTGGAAATAGTGGTTCCTCAGAACGTAAAAAATAATATAATAATAGTGGTGTTGTTGAATTGATGGGTAAACTCCATGTTGATATGTTTAATCAACCCACATTATTAATAAATGGTGTGGATGTCAGAGTTTTGCTAACTTTGGAAAAACCAGATTTTTACTTTTTCGCTGACGATAATGATGAAAGTCAAATGAAAATAATTGAAGCTACATTATTTATGAGACATGTGACAGTAAATCCTAGTATTTTACTTGCACATAATGCTGTTTTAGAAAAGGCCAATGCAAAATACAATTACAAACGTGTTGAAATAAAATCATTCACAGTACCATCAAGTAGTACTAATATATCGCTTGACAATGTTTTCATAGGACAACTCCCAAATACTATACTATTTTGCATGACAGATAATGATGCTTTTACTGGGAAGCGTTCAAAAAATTCGTTTTATTTTAAACATTTTGAAATGACTCAATTTATGCTATATGTTAATGGCGTTCAAATACCGAATTTACCAATTGAAACTAGTTTTGCTGACAAGCATCGTTTTGATACACGTGCATATTATACTCTTTTTAATGGAACTGTTATTTATCGTTCGGACAGAGGCCATCAAATCACAAAATCAATGTTCAGCAAAGGTTTTTACATTCTTGCATTCGATTTAACTCCAGATTTATCAGGAAATAATTCGTGTCAAAGTTTATTGAACCAAGGAACTGTTAGAATTGAAGCCAAGTTTTCAAGATCTTTAAATACGACAGTAACATGTATTGTTTATGGCGAATTTGATGGTAGTTTACAAATCGATAAAAATGGAAACGTATATACAAACCTATAAATAGGTTACTATGTCTTATTTTACACATTTTAAAATAGACAGTTAAGTAAACAACAATGGTTTATAAAAATTATGCATTAGTAGATATGAGCTTTTGCTCTGATAATAAGAATACTATTTTTGTGAAATCCATTAGTATTACAGGCATAAAAGAGTCTTGTAAAATCTTCAATAAAGAATTTAAATATAAATATCCGACAACAGACGAATTAAATGATATTGATAAAAATAACAACTTTTCATTTGGAAATTTATTAAATGAACAAATTACTAAAGAGCTTCATCAAACGTTAAAGAAAATCGACATCATACTTCTTAATGGTAAAATAAAAAAAGAGTTTTTGCAACATTTCGTTGAAGGAGAGACAAAAATTTTTGATTTCTCCACTTTGGAATAATATGGATACAAAACAAATAATAAATATATTAAAATGCAACAATTATACCAGAAATCGATTTAGAGGAGTTTTTCCCTTAAATAAAATACCCAAAATTATTAAAAAACCTGCAATAATTGTTGTCAATACAGATCCTTCAACAAAACCTGGAACTCACTGGATTGCTATATATTGTCCGTTAGTGGGTTGTATAGAATTTTTTGATTCGTACGGTCGACAACCTCGTCAAAAAGAGTTTGTTGACTTTTTAATTCGTAACTCAAATTGTTATATTGCTAATGGACGTCAATTACAAGGTATATTTTCTAATGTGTGTGGGCATTATTGTTGCGTTTATTTGTGGTATCGTTGTATTGGAAAAAGTATGCAAGCCTTTTTACAAGAGTTTCACAACAATCTTTTTGATAGAAACGATAATCTAATTTTGAACATGTTCAAAAATGCTTTTAAACACAAAACAGGTTTTACAAATTCTAAACACAAAAAAATTCAAAAATGTGAATCCTTTCACGTATAAATGAGGGAGCCGTTGCAATAAACATTCCAGTTTATTTCTAACATTCTTTTAAAAATGATTGCCCTCCAAGAAACTAAAAAGCGCAATTCATCTGGGAAAAATAAATCAGAAGTTAAAAAGAAGAAGTGCAGCAAAAACTTAATACCCCGAAATTTGTTGTTAGCCTACACATACTTCTTGGACGAGGCTCAAACATGTAAAATTAATATTGGTTATAGTATTGAAACTTTGGAAGCCGAAATAATTTTCCATCGTTTTAAAGAAGAACCTTTGTATATGTCTTAATTTTAAAGAAATAGAAGAAAAACGCTTAAGTAATGAAGCTCAGATATTGGAGGATATCTTAGAAGCCTATGATGCTCCAATTACAAAAGTAAATTTTACATTTGATGATGACAACAAAAAAGTTTTCGAAATGTCAAAGTATGAACATGGACAATTTTTGGATATAATTGAATTCCTAAATGTGGTCTTGTGTTACAACAACAATGCGGTTGTCAACGTACGAGAATATTTCCACAAGTATTTGGAAAAATGTAAAGAAAACAATGTGTTTAAATTGACTTTTAAACACTATTATATACCTATGCAATTATCTCATGTTCACTGCAACTATGCCAGATTATTTTACGAAATACCACTTTACTGTTCAAACAAATTATTTGAAAATGTAATAAATAATATTAAGATTGAAATCTAAACAAAAACTAGTTTTAAAATTGAAATGTAAAAATATATTTTGAAATTAAAACAATAAAAATAATTATTTTTCTTAAAAATCAATTTTATTATTTCTTAACAGATACATATAGATATTAATACAATTTTGCACAGCGCATTTATAATTTTTATTATTATTGGTATGTATTTCACAATAGCTGTTATAATTTCTCAAAGAACTCAGTTTGGGTATCTCATTTTCCAGCTCTATAATCTCTGTTGATAGTTGTAGGTATTGGCGTAAAAAGGTTTTCTTTTGATTACCTTTTACATATATTTTATACTCCGAATAAGTTTGCAGTATCGTAGTGATGTCATTATAAGGAATAGTTCCATTATTCCATTGAAAACTGTTAATATTTTTCGAAATAAAAACGTTTTGACGTTTGATATTATCTTTTAATTCTTCCTCGGGGTAAGGAGGTTTGAAAAAATAAACTATTGGGACTACCTTGTTGAAGTATTGCCAATTCTTTTGCAAAAAGCTGACCCCCATTTCCTAGAACAAATTGGATATCTAAAAACAATTCCATCATTACTTTTTTATCTGCAATAGTCTAAACTATTGTACAGAGTTGTAACAAGCTAATGAAAATAAAAAGCCATTACAAAGATTTATATAGATATATATTTTTTATTTTTTCTTATAATTTCAAGTTATACAAAAATATAAAATTAAAATCTTAAAATATTACTTAATATAAATATAAGCTATAAATCTTAAAATATTATTTAATACAAAATATAAATAATTTTTTCTTATTCTTTATAAATTTATTTTCTTAAAATATTACTTAATACATATTACTTTTTTCTTACATATATTTATTTACTTATAAAACCATAAGGTATAGTTTCAAAATTGTTTGCTTTGCAGACACGTTTTGTAAAAGTGAAACCAAATTTTTTTGTTTCACTTTCGGTTACCACAGTGAAGTGTTTTTTTCTTTTTATTTTCTTGGCTGTATGTATATTATAAAAACCATCACCGAATGGATCTACTATAAGTTTTTTCAGATTTTCAAAATTTAAAATTTTTTTGTTTGTCAAATTGCATGTTACACCTTTACATTTTGCAATTTCTCCTCTTTTATTAGTTACAGGATTATAATATCTGTAAGAGTAACATTTAGGACCTGTAGATACAAATTCTTCAATATATGTTTCATGGCCATATTCCTCCAACTCGTTTGTAAATTCTCCTAAAAAGTTACCAGTAACAGGTTTGTATGGAGAATTTTCCTCTTCAATAAATATAACCGAATCAGTATCACAATATAATATGTTTTTTTCGAACTTATAAAGTTCATTATATAACTTTATATGTTTTAAAGGTTCAGCATATTCAGAATTGACATATTTCCATGCAACCCATATTTGATTTTCACCAGCCATATATAAATCGGATCGTATTAGGATCGTATATACTAGTTTTTTATTTCAACGCCAGGGGAATGAATCAATTTATTAAATTCATCGACTGATGAAATAACGCTGGTGTTAAACAATAAATTGCGTTGTATAAATTTCCCCATAGAGAGTTTAGACATATTTTCGAAATATTTCGTTTTGAAGGTTTTGGTTCTATATTAGCCTGTTCTAATAGAACCCCTTCTTTTTCGAAATATTGTTCTACATACAGACGTTTTTCTTCTTCTGTAACACATTCATGGGGGTAACCGCTTGCTTCTTGTTTCATTTTAATGAACGTGTTCATATATTCTGCAAACAAACCCCCAGTTTTCGTTATAGGATCGTATATACTAGTTTCATAAGACCATACCTCTATTAATTCTAACAATTTATATCCTTTACTTAAAGCTAAGTGAATTTCTATGGCTGCCCATGTCCCTACAAAACTTCTGTCATTGTCAGGATGAAAACATTTTTGTAATACGTTTTCGTTTTCCGCACACGTACGACAAAGCGCAAATAATAGCTTGTTATTTATTTTACAAGGTAAAACAGGTATAAATAAATCTTGAGGAGGTAAAATACTACATTTTTTAATACCCTCAATTTCATAAATATTATTTATACTTTTACATTGTTCACTATTGTATATTTTGGGAAATCCTATGGGATATTTACAGTTTGTATTTACATAAGGATACAAGGAAGTAAAGTCTAAATAGCGAATTTTCTCACCAGCTTTTATTTTATGATACAGTTTAAATACTTCTGTACGTCCTCCAAATATTGCATCACGTGGTTGCAAAGAATTATATAATATCACAGATTTGTTATTTAATTTATTATTTATATTTGGATTATTTGTTAAAAATAATCTAAAGGAACATTCCCACATACTTTTAACAATAAAATTTTTTTCTTTAAGGAAATCAAGCCTTAATAATGTATTTTCATAGTTGTCTTCAAGAGAAACACCATGTTTGGAAATATTTCTTATTTGAAAACATGTAGGACATCCATGATAATAACAACCCAAAAATTCATATACAATATTTGTCTCTTGATTGTACCCATCTACTTTAAAACCACAATTTTTTAATGTTCATACTTAATATTACCATTAGCTTTCTCATTTTCATATTCCAACCATTTTTTACCTATTAACGATTGCATTTTAGATGTATTGAAATTATTATTAGGGATGACCCCTAAGGTATTTTTTTGTAATAATTTTTTTCTATAAATACTTAATATTACCATTAGCTTTCTCATTTTCATATTCCAACCATTTTTTACCTATTAACGATTGCATTTTAGATGTATTGAAATTATTATTAGGGATGACCCCTAAGGTATTTTTTTGTAAGATTTTTTTTCTATATACAAGCATTACAGCTTGAGCAATAGTAAAACTTTCTAAAAAAGGATTTATATCGAGAAGAACAACGAAATCTGACATAAATTTTAGGCACCCTTGTTGAAGTAATTTAACATCCATTTTGCAATATTTTATCAATTCTTGACGGTTATTGAAAATGTAGCCTGAATTTTTTAATTCGTTCCACCATGTATTAAACTTTTCTAATTTTTCCGAATTAAAATTTTCAGTCGCAAACATATTTATATCAGGTATTTCACCTATATAATTATAATTTTCAGTTGTATTAAAAAAATGGGGGTAATCCCCCTTAGCAATATCTTTTAGACCGAAAGTTTTCGGAAATTTTGATAAAGCTATTGGTAAAAAATTTAAAGAATCTATAAAGGTAATATAATTATTGAAAGTAATTTTAAGAATATTTAAGCCTCCCATGATTGGAACAATTGTTTTATTCCTTTTTAACAATTCAGTAATTATAAACTGACTGTCATAACTTTTGAAATTGTGTGCTATACAACAAATTTTCTTTGTTGAATAAGCACTAATACCTAATAAATATGTAATAAATTTTTCAAGGCAATTCTCGTTATTGTCATTTTCAAAAACGTGTATACGTTTTTTACAATATCATCATTATCGTCTAAGTAACAAAAGTGACAAACTTGATTTGCCACACAAAGGTTGGGAACATGTTGAAAGCTATTTATACCTATTTGTTTATTTTGGGTACATTCAAGATCATAAAATATTAAGATGAATTTTTCGGGTAATTTTTTTGTATACGGTTGTACGTAACAGTTATGACTTTCGTCTGTTAATTTGTAACAAATGGTGCATATTTTTTCTTCACAAGAATGAACCTGTCCTTTACGTTTGGAAAGATCATAATATTTCAAGCATTTATTACAAATCTGTATTTGGGAACATACAGTCCCCTTACCATAAATATTTTTTCTATGGTTTTCAAGACATTGATTACCACGAAATGTTCGAAAACATGTATCACATTTACAAGCCACTGCAACGTATTTGCAAGGAGGTTGTGTTCTGCAATATTTACATAATTCTTTGCACCTATGTGTAGATTTATATAGAACGTTACAATATACACATTGATATTTTTTACCGAAAAAGGCTTTTACACTTTTTATAGTAACAAAATGTTTTAAATCTTCAAAATAAAACAAATTAATACTCTTTGAATTGTTTGTATTAAAACGATAACACTTTTGAGCGTCTTTTTTGTCAATATAAACAGTGATATTATAAGCAGGCATAATTTTTTGAATTTTAAATATATCCCCGACATTGCATCTCGAGTGTTTGTCGACATTTACATTTGCTTTTCGTACTAGTTTTTCCACATCTTGGGATAATACTTTCAAAGATTTTTTATTAATTTTAAAATTTTGAGTATTATTATCCGCAAGATATTTTCCAATTACAATAGATTGGGGTAAACAATGAGTATTAGTTTTCTCCCCAATATTTATTATACTAATTTTTTTTCTTAGTATTTCCGGTTCAGATAAAGTACTAGGACAAACACGGCCTGTACCCGAAGGAATATTTATGTTTTTAGCAGTTATTTCAATCAAATCTGTCGATAGAAAATTTTCATTTGATTGAATAACTGCAGCAAGTAAATCAGTTAACATATTAGATGTTAGATCTGATACTTTTTTAAAGGGTATACCGATTGGGCGCGTATTTTCAATAGAGGGAATTGATATTGTAATGCCGATCATGTCATGGGCAGAACAATCTGTCTTTACTATTTCTAACATATTTTTAACACAAACATCTAACCAGTCGACTATTGTATCGAATTCCTGGTTATAATCGTTTATTTTAAATGTAAAATTTCTACTATTAACTCTAAACTTATTGCTAAAACTTTCAAATTTCTTAACTAATCTTACATACTTTTTTTTATTTGAGGTATGGGCTGATGATGTTGATGGTTGCGGTTGGTTTTCATGACCATGACCTATTTGGTTTTCTGCTAAATTAGCTGATTGTTGCTGTGGTTGTTGTTGGGGTTGGGGTTGAGGATATTGTTCTGGTTGTGGTTGCTGTTGCTGTAGATTACTTCCCTGAGTTACTCCGTTTTGCATTTCTGCTATGGCATTTGTACTTTCTGCAGGATAGCTGGCTACGAAATTCTGCGTGAAGTTCATTATTGTTGTAGCAAGTTGCTGGGCAAATTGCGTTAAAATTAAAGCTGTATTCTGAAAGGAAAAAACAAAAACAATTAACTATATTGATCATATTAATATTTTTGGTAATTAAGATGACTTACTTGATCCATGATTTTATTTTAATGTCTTTTCTTATTCGCGATTGCACAATGTTTGAAATTATTTTGTTTAAATATTTACCTTTTATATGTTTAATATGTGAAAAACATGTTTTAGAAAAAATTGCAATTCTTTTAACAGGTCTATAACCTCTATATAAATTAGAATTCGTTTTGCGGAAAGATCTGCATTATAATTTTTTCAATATTCCGTCATATACATATATATATGTACATTTTTAATTAGAACTAACATTTTACACTATTTTTCCTGTTTTTAAAAACCTTTATAAATATAGCTTCCAACTATTTTGAAATAAGTTTGTTTAGATAGGCCTCTTTTATACAACTTTATATTTATTATAATACAAAAATTTGAACTATTACAACAGGATACCTCTCTAACTATTGAATTCCATAAAATATAACTATTACATATAATAAATTATACTTTGTAATTAGAAAATTTTTCTTAGATTGGAATTTTTAATTAAAAATATAAAACAAGATTACCAAGACTCTACGATTACCAACATTTTTTAAGTTATACCTATGCAAAAAAAAGATTTTAAAAAACTTAATTTTAAAGTCTTCTAACATCATTGAAAATTCTTAACCTTTGATTAATAATAATAATAACTCGTTTAAAAATATAAAATATAAACAAGATAGAACATGATTTGTATATCCTTTAATAAAAATGTTTTTTTTTGTAATTTAAATATACATGCAACAATGTTTTAACTGATAAATTTGGTGTAATAAATAATAACCTCCTCGTATTTAGAAAATATGCTTTTTAATTTGTTTTTATTACAGGATTCCAATCTAAATGTTACATTTAGATTTAATAAATTATATCTATTATATATAATAAATTATAGTTTGTAATCAGAAATTTTTTCTTAGATCGGAATTTTTAATTAAAAATATAAAACAAAATTACCAAGACTCTAAGACTACCAATCACATTTTTAAGTTATACTTATCCAAAACAAGTTCTTAAAACTAAATACATTGGTAATTCTTAGACTTTGATATTATTAATCAATACGTTAAAAAATAGAAAATAGAAAATAGAAACAAGACATGTTTTGTACAGACTTTATTAAAAAAGCGTACTTGTTTTTATGTGTATTAGAGAACATAAATTATTATTTTGTACTATTTTTTGTTTTAAATATTTGTGTATATAAAAGACAAGTTAATTGCTTTTTATATTTATTGCTATCATCAATTAACATTTTTTTTCTAATTTTTACAATATTTTTGCGTATAAAAGACGCAAACTTTTCGAAAGATATATCAGTATTTTTTCACATATTATAATGGTAAGTTATACTTTGAAATTTAAAAATATTTTATAATAATTATATTGCTTTCAAAATATTAATATTTTTAATTGTAATAATTTTTTCTATTACAGGATTTTTTTACAAGCATTACAGACAGTAGCAGGAGAACCTCTTTTCAAGCCCGTTATACGTACTGACGACTTGGTCCTAGGCAAGGATTATAATATATACGCTGTTAAAACCATTAAAACGAAATATGGGAAAAAATTAGTTGCAGACTTAGAAAAATACCAATATTTTTTTCCAGACCGCATCACAAAGGCCCTTAAAGGGTTTAAAGACACAGAGGTGCCCAAAAATTTATGCATGACACTCATAAGACGTGAAAATAACGAATATCGAACTCCTATCTTTGATTTCAAAATCAAAAAGCCATCTACAGAAGTAGAGGTCTCTTCATCTGATGACGATGACACCCCAGGACCCTCATCCAAAAAGCAGAAGAAATTTTAAATTAAAAATATTATTTTGAAATTTTAAATGAAAAACATTTTTTTGTATTTTTAAAAAAAATTTTTTTTGAATAAAAATATTATATTTTTTATTTAGAAATACAATTTTTAATATCGTATTTATTTTATAAAAGTATTTTTTTAATATCGACGCCTTTGATATTTGCCTCGTCTTTCTAGATCCCTTGTTTCCTGACCTGAGCCTTCCCTACAAGTACATGGTTTTCTGTAATATAAAAATAGAAATTAAAAATATTTTAAAATTACTTACATGCTTATGAACCTTGTTTTTATATCGTAGTTCGATTCATCTGACTCGAACATTTCTTTTGAACGAGGGGCTTGTGTTGTTGTTGTTGTAGGGTTCCTCCTTCTATGTTCCTTTTGGTCATCAGCCTCGTATGTTTCTATTGACCGGGGGTATGGTGTTGTGGGTGTCCGCCTTCTATGCTCCATTTGAGACCTCCGAGTTGTACGTTCCGGAATGACCATGTCTTTTTCAAAGGATGTTTCCTCTAAAGAGCCTCCATCGGGTTTCCGTCCTCCGTCTTGAGCCCAAAAGTGATTATTAAAATTCACTTTTCCTGAATTATTCTCTAGAAATTTAATTTCTAGAGACTTAAGATTTTTTTGAGCGCCTAAGCTCATTATATATAGAAATAAATGTAGTATTAAAGTTATCAACATTTTATTTTATTACTTAAATTTTAGAAAGTTACTTTTGAATTGGTTTGAAATAATTCAAAACCTCTGAATTTATATTCTATAAATGCTAGCCTTAGCAATTTTTAATTTTCCCTACTATTTATAATTAACCCTTTTTTTTAGGTCTGTTATGTAGGTCGCCTCCTCGTGGTACAGACTGGGTAACGCCAAAAGATCTACAAGATAGGGGGGATCAAGTCGAACAGCTTTTACTGTCGGCTCCGTATCCTATCTGAAACATATACGGGGGATCAAGTCGAACAGCTTTAGCTGTCGGCTCCGTATCCTATATGCAAACATATAGGGGGGATAAAGTCGAACAGCTTAGGCTGTCGGCTCCGTATCCTATATGTGGTCTTGGCGAATATGATAGGGGGGATCCAAACCGAACGGCTAGCTGTCGGTTCCGTATCCTATCATATCATTGCAACTTTTGGTGGCTGGTCTGGTCATGTTTCAGGCAGTCATCAAAGTTTCAATGGTTACATAAGGGACTTATCCTGAATGTGATTCGCAGGTGTACGCGCTACCTACAAGGTGACCACAAAAAGTGCGATGCTAGAGGAGTAAACCTTGGAAATAAAAATCCCCTAATCTATGGTGACACAGCATATGCCTAAAGATGAATGGTTATTGGGTAACTAACCGCTAATATGCGGACTCTGGATACCAGGCGACCTCCAGTTTCAATCAGCCTTCCCCTGGTAATGCGGAGCTCTGCCAGGGGTGACCTTTCTTTCTCGCGCTACTCGTGGGTACAAAAAAAATGGATCAAAACAAAAACAACAAAAAACAAAGGGCAGATGCTCCCTCAAAAGCACCACAAACGGCTGAAGCCGAAAAAGAGGTAGAAGTGGCTATGGACACAACCACTCCAAAACAAAAGGTGACAGATGTGTCTGAAAAGGTGAATCCCCAACAAACCGTCGGTACACCATTCTTTAGACCACCTCTAAAGAAAGTAGAAAGGAAAATTTCCTTAAAAAAAGGGTTAGATGAAACCATGTTATCAGCAGAGCTGAAACAACTAACCCTAACAGAAAATAAAAAGAGACTTAGCGGCGCAGGCCGTCGTCGTTATTCATATCACCGAAATCACGGCAAGTCAATCATAGAGGCATACGACCTCGCATTTCTACCAATGCAAGACACGCTATCTCCAGCGCAAGAAAAGGCAGCGAAAAGGCTTAGAGCCTCATCGTCTACTCCACCATCGACCAATAGCAGCAAAGATAGCAAAAGGCCTAAGATATCTGCAGCTAGAAGCATCGGAACTAAACCCGCAGCAGAGGCACAGCCCTCCACGTCGGGAATTAGTTACCGAAATGCAGTAGTAGGGACCAGAATTGGAATCATCCATACTGATCACCCTCACCAACTACTATCCCCCGAGCAGCTAGCTGCAATACAAAAAATAATATTGGCAGAAATACCAAAAGCGGCAAAAGAGGGAACTAGCCCTCGATTTGGCGGACTGAGCCTAAAGCTCGTGGATGTCAATCATCTGTCTTGACGATAAGACCGCTAAGTGGCTAGAAACGTCAGCCACACAAATGAAAGTTGATGATAACATCATCATCAAAGCTGTAAAGGAGGAAAATATCCCAAAACTAGAGCTAATCACGGGATATTTTCCTCAAGAAGAGGATTCAACAGAGGACATCCTCACGTTGATCGACTCGCAAAATGATGACCTAAGCGCTATAAACTGGAAGGTTCTAAAGCGTAGAGCCGAAGGTACATGTACCGTCATCACCTTCTCCATCGACAGCCAATCGATGGAGAACCTAAAGCAGAAAGGTTACTACATCTGCTATAAATTCTCCAGCATCAAGCTCCGTCCTAAATCAAAGGAGCCAGATAGCGGCAAGCCGCAACTCCCAGAAGATGCTGAGGGAAAAGAATAACCTAAAGGTTATTCAAGCGAATCTTCATAGAGCAGCAGCGGCGATGGACGTATTTGCTTGGAGATTCGCTAAAGAGGGTTTCCACATGGCTCTTCTACAAGAACCAAGAGCCATCAAGGGAAAAATAATAGGTATTCCTCAAAACATAGGTAAGTTAATTTACGATAAAAACAGTGACAGGCCTAGAACTGCACTCTTAATTTCAAACGAGATTAACTTTCTAAATATACCTTTTTTCATACGTACAGATCTAGTAGCATTACTGGTGAAACTACCAACATCGGGAGGTTTCCAAGAGGCGAAACCCTGCCTCGCCCTACTTTCCTGGTGAGGAGCAAGAAGCTCCACCAAAAAAAAAAACGAACTCGTTGAATATGGCAAACGTCATAGTCTACCAGTCATCCTGGGTTGTGACGCAAATGCCCACCACATAGTATGGGGAAGTAGTAATATAAATAAGAGAGGTGAGTCACTTTTAAATTTTCTTACTACTAACAACCTAGATATACTAAACAGAGGCAGTACCCCTTCCTTTATTAACTCAATCAGGCAAGAAGTACTTGATTTAACCATTACAAGCCCCTGCATTATAGAGAAATGTGTCAATTGGCATGTTTCAAAAGAGGCCTCCCTATCAGACCACAGGCATATCTGTTTTGATATAAAGTCCTCCCTTATCTGCAATAATGTATTTAGAAACCCTAAACGTACAAACTGGAATAATTACCAGAATCTTCTAATGTACGAAATAGGTAACTCAGAGGTACAAATAAGTAGTCCACACTGCATTGACCTCCAAGCTAACAATCTCGTAGGTAACATTCTGAGTGCATACGAACAAAGCTGTCCCGTCTCACATAAGAAAAGGATTAAACAAGTCCCCTGGTGGAATGAGGAACTAGCGGAAAAATGCAAAGAAACAAGGAGAATGTTCAACAGAGCAAAAACCTTTGGTTCGTGGGACGAATACCGTAGCTCACTAACCGAATATAACAATCTATTGAAGAAATCAAAAAAGGAATCATGGAGAAAACTTTGTGAAGAGATCGAAGAACTCCCAGTTGCCTACAGACTCCAAAAAGTGTTAGCAAAAAACACTCCGATAGACATCGGACTATTAGAGAGACCAGACGGGTCCTCAACCACCAACAGTCTCGAAACACTAGAGGTGTAATTGGCAACACATTTTCCTGGCTGTAAAATTATCCGAAATAACGAAGATCTAGAGGTAGAGGAAAGGATGACCGGTCCTACTCCTAATAGCAGACAAGCTGCAAATAGAATCTTCACTCCGGAAAAGATTAAATGGGCAATAAACACCTTCAAGCCATTCAAATCGGCCGGAGTAGACCAAATTTTCCCCGCTCTCTTACAAAGGGGATTAGAGATCCTTATGCCAACGATGATAAGAATCTTTAAAGCAAGCTTTATATGGGGGTATATCCCTACAATATGGAGGAAAGCAAGGGTAATATTTATACGAAAGGCAGGGAATCGTCCCAGTGAAAAACCTAAATCGTATCGCCCAATAAGCTTAACATCCTTTTTTATCAAAACGATGGAAAAACTAGTGGACCTCCACATAAGATCAGGAGCAAACAGAATCCGCCTAAATGCAAAGCAACATGCCTACCAGAAGGGAAAATCTACGGAATCAGCTCTTCATGAATTAGTAAGGTATATAGAAAGGGCAAAGGACCACAAAGAAATTGCACTATGTGCTTTCCTAGACATAGAAGGATTTGCCAATACTCCCCATGATGCCATTATAGCAGCAGCTAGGAAAAAAGGTCTAGAACCAGCGATCATAAATTGGATAAATGCCATGCTTAGAAGCAGAATGACTACGGCTGATATTGGCAAATGTACCTTAACAGCCCAGACCTATAGGGGATGCCACCAAGGTGGAGTACTATCTCCACTACTATGGTCCATAGTCGTTGACGAGCTTCTAGATCGCCTTGCTAACCTAGGATTCGAAGTAATTGGTTACGCCGATGACTGAAGCAAGACTGAAATCGTTTCATTTACAAATAGGAGATTACTTAGTTTATCAACACCTTTAATAAATGGAACACCAATATCCTATTCCAAAGAGGTCAAGTACTTAGGAGTTATACTAGATAGTAAACTTAACTGGAATAGTCATATCGAATGGACTAATGCCAAAGCTATAAAGGCAATGTGGACCTGCAAAAGTCTGTTTGGCAGGAAATGGGGGTTACAACCCAAGATGATCTACTGGTGTTACAGGACGATCATCCTTCCAATAGTTACCAACGGATCAACCGTTTGGTGGACTAAAACATTACAAAAGAAAACTCAAATAATGTTACAAAAAATCCAAAGACTAGCCTGTCTAGGAATAACTGGCGCTATGAGAACCTGTCCTACTGCTGCAATGGAAATGATCCTACAACTCCCACCGATACATCTCCACATCAAAAAGGAGGCGACGAAGGGAGTTTTGCGCATTCAGAAGGAAAAGAAATACACCTCAGGGGATTTCAGGGGACACCTACAAATTCTCAACAACCCCCAAATAGAGGCAATAGCCTCGACACTATCGGATAAAATGCCGACAAAATATAACTTTGAATTTCCCTTCAAAGTTATAATCAACGAACGCAAGGACTGGCAATCCTCGCTTCCTGATATAGAGGAGGGCTCGAAAATCTGGTATACAGATGGATCCCGAACCTTAGAGGAAACAGGAGCTGGTATTAAAGGTCCAAACTTCTCAGTCTCCAAATCACTTGGCAAAGAAGCGACAATCTTCCAAGCCGAACTGGTGGCGATGGAGCTATGTATCCAAGAAAACATCAGGAGAGCTCATCGTAACACGAAAATATATATATTGTCAGACAGCCAAGCAGTTTTGAAAGCTCTAACATCTTACACACAAGAGTCAAAACTGGTGTGGGACTGTCTTCAAAACCTAATCATCCTGGCCAAAAGGAATAACGTTACCTTAATGTGGGTTCCAGGACACATAGGAATAGAGGGTAATGAAGAGGCGGATCGCCTTGCCAAGAATGGCGCAAAATCAAATTTTATTGGACCTGAGCCATTCTGCGGAAAACCAAGAGGACACTCAAACCTCATTATTCGAAAATGGATAGAAAAAGAGCACAAGATCTACTGGAAAAATTTTATTAAAAAAGATAGGGTAAATTTTCCCCATGCATCTTTGAAAATACAGAAAACTGACAAAATTTTCGACTAAAGGAGATTTTGTATATTATGGATATTAGATCTAGAAGAGTTTACCTGTTTATTATACACGTTCCAAAGGTATATTTATACATTATATTATAAATATGTATGTATTTTTAATACGTATGAGGTACAAAGAAATTTTTTATAAAATTCATGTTATGGAAAATTTTCCTCCATGCTTATTTGAAAGTAAATAATACCTTTCAAGTATTTCTCTAAAAGGCATTTTTTTTTGTTATGGCTATTCCATCTCGAAGAGTTTAACTGTATATTATATTTAATTAAATTTCTGAATATTTTGCTTACACCTTTGTTTTTTGTCAAAAAAAAAGATGAAAAATAATTAATATATTTTACATTATACAAGCATAAATTTTACACTCTCAAAAATAAAAATATCAGTTTACGCTATGTTTTGTAACTTTAATTATAGATAGATTTTTAGACATATAATATTTCTATATAGAAAAATAATGTTAATAAACTTTGAAATATTTAACCTTGAATTATATAAAAATCAAGTTCACTATATTTATTAACATAACGAAAATATTTTTTTATTACATAAGTTTTTTGCATTTATGTTAATAAACTTTGATAATAAAAAAAATAAAAACACGTTTCGAAAAAAACATTATTTGCAGTGCATAAACATTTACATATAAAAAATAAGGTTAATAACTTTGATAACCTGGAATTATAAAAATCAAGTTAAATAAATTTATTAACATTACGAAAAATTTTTTTCTTATTGCATATGTTTTTTACATATATAAAATAATGTTAATAAACTTTGTGTTTATTATTGTTCTGATAACAAGTTTTTATAAAACAATTTTTTTTTGTTTATAAATACAACTCACTTTTCTTGCATACATAAAATCATTCATAACGTATTTGTTATTGCAATTTTACAAAAACAAATACACGCTAATCAACCAGGCTGCTATGCAACATACAGATATCAAGATTCTTGTATGCAAAAAGAAAATACGCCTTTTTTTATTCTGCTATTCTTTGTTATGCAACTATAGAATAATTCTTATGAGTTTTACCACAAACTAATAAACTGTATACAGACGATTATATTAGAATACCATTTTTGTCTACAATTTTCTGGCTCCACAAAGAGAGAAAATGATATATTCTGGAAAAATGTAGAAAATGTACAACAAAAAGTAAAGAGAGCGACGAATTTCTCTACTTTTCATTCTACATTTTTCCAGAATATATCATTTTTCTCTTTATGGAGCCAGAAAATTGTAGACAAAAATAGTATTCTAATATAATCGTCTGTATACAGTTTATTAGTTTGTGGTTTTACTTAGCAGTGGCATTACTTAGCAGTGGAAAAATACGTAAACCCATACCACGCACATATATTGCTATACACAAAATCGTTCATAACTTGAATTTACCGTCAATTTGTTAGCCATGGGCCTTTTTTATTGTTTACATATTCCTCTATGGATACGTATTCACCCAATACATTATATAATTTTTTAAACAAGTTTTTATGTATATATACAAATCGCAAAAAAACATCATTGTTTTACAAAAACAAAATACACACGCGATCAACCATGTTACTATACAACAAGCATATATCAAATTTCTTGTATGAACATTTAATTTTTATATACTTTTTTTGTTGTTTATTTATTTTACAACAAGTATTTTGCACATGGCTATTCGAATTAGATAAAAAATAACAACAACATTGCAATACATTTTAGAATAAGTTTCTTTACGAAGGAGGTTCTAAAGCAAATATAATTGGGTTGATCTCCTCTAACAACACATACATATGGGCATCAAAGATTTTTCAAATTTCTTATCTAACATAGGTATTACTCTTACGACAGGTGGTATTTTATTTGCTGTTGTTTACTGGCACGGAGAAATTTTGTTAAACGTGTGGTTTCATACTACTACACCGATTTGGTGAAATCCGTTAGCCAAATCTAAAGTAGAGAAGTATTTTGATTCACCCAACTGACCCAGAATATCTTCAATATTCGGCAGTGGATATGAATCACATATAGTAATTTCATTCAATTTGCGGTTACCTAAAAACTACACGCCATTTTTTATTACCATTTGCGTCCGGTTTTTTCGGTACTACTAATAAAGGACTGTTCCAAGCGCTTTTGCTATGTTGAACAATACCTTGACTTAGCATTTCATCAACTTGCTTTTTGATTTCAGACTTATGAATTTCCGGTAATCTATATGGTTTAATATTAACAGCTGGTTTACCCAGTTCTGTATTTATTTCATGTTTTATCGTTTCAGTGCAAGTTAACAAGTCGCCCTCTAAATAAAATAATTGATTGTAGTCTCTACATATTTTTGTTATTGAATCCTTTTCTTCTGAATTCAAATGGGAAAAGTCTAATTGTTTATTTAAATTTTCCAAACGATTTTCTACTTTATTTGCAAATTCGGTATCCGATAATGTATAAACATTGAAGTTCTCTAATGGAGCAAAATTTAGTTTTAAAACTTCGTTGTATAAATCAAAAGAATTTTCATTTATATTTATAATACTAATGTATACATATCCATTTTCAGGTTTTACTATTGTATTAGTTATGAATATTCCTTTTTCGGCTAATTCTTTAGATTTGAGGTAAGTGATTGATTCATTCACAATAGAAACAGGACCGTATTTGATTAATTTTTCCGTACGTGGTGGTATCACCACTTTATTATTTTCGACTTGAAATTTAATATGAATTTTTGAGTTTTTGAAATTAAATATTGCTTGATCATTACCGTAATCAATAATTGCTTTGGTCTGATTTAAAAAATCTTCACCTATTATACCATCTTGGGATATAGGGAAATTGGCAGATACTACATGAAATAGTATAGGATATTGTTTTACATTTTTATCTGATGATTTAAGAAATAATTTAGTTGTACCAATTGTATTAATAGGTTCAGGTGAAATACCTTTTAATTCAATAGGTAGTAAATCAACATAAGTGTTATCATTTTTGAAATTTGCAAAGCATTTATTTTTATGATGCTTACATTTGCACCGGAATCTAATAATAATTTGGTAAATTGATTTTCTGTGCCCTCTATTTCTAGAGATAGAATACTAGAAAAAGTTCGATTCTTTATTTGATTTATTAAAACTGATTTTGTTTTAGAATTTTGTACCTGACTTTGTATTTTATTACGATTAATATGCTTTTGAGATACATTTTTATTTTTATTAGCATTTGCATGATTAAGTTTTTTATTTTTAGATTTAAATTTTTGATTTAGAATATTTTGATTTTGTATTGAATTTGGTATAATTTTTTGATTTTCTTGATTTTGAATTAGATTTGGAGTTAGATTTTCTTGAATTTTTATTGAATTTGATATAAGTTTTTGATTTTCTTGATTTTGAATTAGATTTGAAGTCAGATTTTCTTGAGTTTTTATTGAATTTGATATAATTTTTTGATTTTCTTGATTTTTTATTGGGTTTCTTATTTTAAATCGCTTGCCTGGGTCCGGAAACCAAATAAATATTAGTACATACAAATAAATATTAGTGCTTTATAGTTTTGCAAACTTGAATTTTTATAAACAATTTTAATATTTAATAAATTATTAAATATTAAAATTGAACAACATATAAATAATTAAATTAACATTTTAAATCATATAAATAAATAAATACATTAAACAATACACTTGAGTTGTCTTTTTTAAAAATACATAGATATTTTAAATATTTTTTATACGTATATAGAAATAAATACAATTGTTTTATAATAAAAAAAAATATATATATCAATTATTTTGGTTATGTTTTCATATAAATAAACATATAAGTGCTTTACAATAAACAAAATATATTAATTATTTCACTACAAATATTATGTACTTTACTGTATTATAAATATTAACTTTATCACAAATATTTTCAAATAAAAAAAAAATATTAAAAAATTCGTTACATTTTTTCCTTTTAATTTATCAAAAATAAATAATTTTTATAATGACGAAAACATTAACCACGGCGATTGAATATATGGATAATCTCCATCAGCAAATTAAATCGGAATTAGATTAATTTTTAAAAGCCGAACCTAAAAAGCGTCGTGAAGCGTTAGTCAATACGCGTTTAAAAGAAGCTGAATTAACTATCGCTGAAGCAAGGAATCTGCATACCAAAATTATGGCTGCAAAAGAGGAAGGAGAGACAAAAGAAAAGTATATAGCAAATGGAACTTATAATAATTTAAAAGAATGTTACCTGGAATATGTTGGAGAACTACAGCAGTCACTTCTTGATACTTCAGTGTCAACACTTCCAAAAACAGATGAAAAATCTGAAATAAAATTACGTCAGATTGAATTACCACCATTCGCAGGTGGATATGAATATTGGAAACCATTGTCAGATTTGTTTATTTCTTTGGTTCACTCCAATGCCACAGTTCCAACGATTCAAAAATTACATTATTTAAAAACTTATCTTAGAGGTGAAGCAGCACGTCTGTTACAAAAAAACCTTAGAAGCAAATAATTATGAAGCAGCATGGACATTCTTGACTGAAGGATATGAAAACAAAAGAGTACTAGTCAATACCCAATTAAGAATATTAATAAATTCACGCAATTGTACTTTTGAATCAGCTGCAGGAATAAAAGAAATTTTGGATACTACAAACGAATGTTTACATTCACTACGTAATTTAAATGTTCCTGTTGATCAATGGGACGCTATTTTGGTATTTATTATAGGATTATAGCATCCAAATTACCACAAAATTCCCAACAGTTATTCCAAGCTGGTAGCAGAAATGTAGCCACATTTAAACCTTTTGCACCTTTTTAGAAACTCGGTTCCGTACATTAGAATCGGATGAACAATCACATTCATCTAATAAAAAAAATTTCAAAAATTTCAATAATGTTAATAATCAATCAACGAATATAAATGCAAAATTTAATAAAAATTTTCACATTACCACTACCAATTCAAATAATCAAATACATACCGAATGTAAATTCTGTAAATCAAATCATACCATTCGAAAATGTACCAAATTCCAAAAAATAACTCCAAAAGAGCTGTTAGAATTTATCCGAAAAATTTCAGCATGTACCAATTGTTTAGCTGATAATCACCAAAGAACAACCTGTACAAGTAAAAAAAATTGCTTTCATGTAATAAAAGACATCACACACTATTACATTTAGATTTTTTAGCCACACCGAGCACTTATCAAAATAATCCAATACAGAATTATTTTACACAAAATATTAATTCTAAACATATTTTATTAGCCACAGCGTTGGTCAATTGTTTAGCCGCCAATGGAGCAATTCAAACCTATAGGGCACTTATCGATCCAAGTTCTGAGGCCACCTTTGTTACCGAAACCGTGGTTCAGAATTTAAAACTAAAAAAAATCAAAACATTATTAAATATTACAGGTATAGGAAAAACTTCAACTAGTCAAGTGAAAAATAAAATCCTGCTTACCTTATATTCACGTACCAATGCGAATTTCGAATTGAAACTAAATGCATATGTGTTTAAAAAATTAACCAATGATTTGCCAGCTGAAAATTTAATAATGACACAATGGAATTATTTACAGGGGTTGCCATTAGCAGATCCAAATTTCAACATACCTGGTAGTATTGATATTTTATTAGGAGCTGATGCGTATTCCTCTATTATTTTAGATGGTGTCTTCAAAGGTCCCCCAGAGGCGCCTATCGCGCAGCGTTCAGAATTGGGTTGGACTCTTTCTGGACACGTTAATAACATCCCAACTAAAACAGTTGCTGTTCATCATCAGGCGATTGATCTGGATGACCAATTACGGAAGTTTTGGGAAATCGAAGAAGTAACTGAAAGCAGAAATTTTACTAAAGATGAAATATATTGCCAGAATCATTACCTCTCGACACATAAACGATTATCTAATGGTCATTATGAAGTCCGTCTACCTTTCAAAAATGATGAACGACCGACCTTCAATAACACAAAAAAGGCTGCAATAATTCGCTTACTACAATTAGAAAAGAGATTTCAAAATAATACAAAATTAAAGGAGATGTATACTGATTGCATGAACGAATACATCACTTTAGGTCAGATGCAAGAAGTCCAGGCTGATGAAGATGGGGAAATTTATTATTTACCCCATCATGCCGTATTCAAAGAGTCTACTACGACTAAATTAAGGGTGGTTTTTGATGCATCCTGTAAATATATACACGGCAAATCATTTAATAAAAATTTATTAATAGGTCCAAAACTACAAAGCGAACTTACTAATATTATCATGGAATGGCGAAAATTTAAGGTAGTACTTACAGCCCACATTACAAAAATGTATCGCCAAATCCAGATCAATCCACACGATGCAACATATCAACTTATCTGTTGGAGAGATGATCCTAAAAAAGAAATAAAAACATTTTCATTAAAAACTATAACTTTTGGAACATCATGTGCACCATATCTGGCTATTAAAACCTTACATCAATTAGCTGATGATGAACAGCAAGAGTTTCCAATTGCATCTCATATATTAAAAAATAATTTTTATGTTGATGACGTTATGTTTGGAGCAGATTCAACTACCGATGCTATTACTGCTCAAACAGAATTAATCCATATAACAAACCGAGCTGGATTACCACTAAGGAAATGGGCCAGCAATAATGAAGAACTTCTTCAAAATATAACTGAAAACGAAAGAGAAATGAATTTACCATTAAATTTTGAAGATGAAGAATATATTAAAACATTAGGTATACAATGGCATCCAGCCAGAGATGTATTCCAATGTAAAATTAACTTACCTAAGATTACAAAAATTTCGAAAAGAACTATATTGTCCGATCTATCCCGATTATTTGATCCACTAGGATGGATATCGCCGTGTATTTTAGCAGCAAAACTTTTGATGCAAGAATTATGGTTGCAACAGTGTGGATGGGATGATCCATTAGCAACTGACATACAACAAAGATGGTTAAAATATCGTCAACAATTACCAGCATTGGAAACATTCCATATTCAACGTTGGTTACAGACGACACAACAATCTTCCAAGCTGGAACTACATGGTTTTAGTGATGCATCTGAAAAAGCATATATACAAGGAGTATTGCGAATCAAATTAATTACCTCAAAAACCAAAGTAGCACCATTAAAACGTTTATCGCTACCACGATTGGAACTGTTGTCTGCAGTACTATTGGCCAAACTGCTACGAATTGTGAAACAATCATTAAAATTGGAGACTATAAAAATTTTCGCTTGGACTTATTCAACCATAACATTAACGTGGATCCAAGCACCACTTGCAAAATGGAAAACATTTGTAGCCAATAGAGTGTCAGTAATTCAAACACTTACCAATCCAAATTGCTGGCATCATGTACCAACAAAAGAAAATCCAGCTGATGTAGCTTCACGTGGACTATTACCAGGGCATGAATCATAAGAGACGATTGCGACAGTCGTGTATCTTTAAATATGCGATTTAAGATCATAGGAGACGACAATCGTCACATGTTGTCAAAATTATAATGTCGTATCGTGTAAAAAACTTTTATACCATTTAGTTTAGTATCATATGAAACGATATTGCAAAGTGTGTATCGTTTTAACTATCAAATTTACACGATATTGTCTAAGCAATCGTGTAAATATAAAAAAGTAGTTTTATTATAATATTTGAAAATTATTTTAGAAAATTATAAAATAAAAAAGTTACTATGATATAAAATTAAAAATTTTTCAATAAAAAGTGACAGCCACTCATTTCATATGCTTAGGTTGTCAATAAATTTAATATATTATTATACCAAATTTAAATTTATACCAATAAAAAACGATAGAATTACAATCGCCACATATGATCTTAAAAAAAAATTACGACTATCGTCTGTCGTAATTTTTCACGACACTTTAATCAATCGTGTCGTGTTCTTATGATTCATACCCTGGTGAAATAAAAGATTGTTCAATCTGGTGGTATGGTCCAACCTTTTTAAAAGGTGATACGTCAACAAACCTCAAATTGAAACAACCTGAAATTAACAATAAAATGATTATTGAACAAAGAAGAGTACTAATAACTAATATTCAAACTTCATTAATTCACCAAATTACAATTAAATATTCTAAATTTAACAAATTATTAAGAATAATCACGTACTGTTTTCGTGCTATTCATAATTTTAAGGCAGGTACTAACAACCGAAAAATAGATCCGCTATCTGTATCAGAAATAGAAAATGCATTAAATTTCATAATTTGTTGTGTACAGGATGATGCATCTCCGACCGAAAAAGCAAATTTAATGAACAAAACTACAATTGAAAAGGGTAGCAATATTTTAACGTTATGTCCATTTTTGGATGAAAATAAAATCATTAGAGTAGGTGGAAGATTAAAAAACGCTGACTTACCTTTTTCCCAACGACATCCAATATTGTTGCCACGAAGTTCTCATCTAACCAATTTAATAATTCATTATGCCCATGTCAACACTCAACATGGTGGTATTCAATTAATGTCAGCATACCTAAAACAAAAATATGGGATCATTAATCTAAAAAATAATATAAAATCTAATATTAAAAAATGTTTAATATGTTTTAGATTTCCAGCCAAAGAATCAACACAACTAATGGGTAATTTACCTGCATCACGAGTGTAATTAGCTCGACCATTTTATAACGCTGGTGTTTATTACGCTGGTCCAATAGAAATCAAAGCGTTTCGAGGACGTTGTAAAATAGTCCTAAAAGGATACATTGCAATATTTATTTGTTTATGTACCAAAGCAATCCACATAGAATTGGTTACTGACCTTAGCGCTACTGCATTTATCGCGGCATTTAGAAGATTTTGTTCCAGAAGAGGAATTTGTAGAAACCTCCATAGCGATTGTGGAACAAACTTCGTCGGAGCTAATAATTTGTTTTTAGCTGAAATGAAAATTATTAAATCACAATGGTCTGATGAAATAGCTGAAAAAGTATCCTCACTTGGTACTCAATGGCGTTTTATTCCTCCAGCCTCATCACACTTCGGGGGGCTTATGGGAGGCAGGTGTGAAGTCTATAAAATACCATTTAAAAAGAATTACCGGTGATGCTAAACTAACATATGAAGAATATAGTACATTATTATGTCAAATTGAAGCAACATTAAACTCGCGACCATTATGTCCATTATCATCTAATGTGGATGATCTTCAAGTGTTGACACCTAGACATTTTCTTATTACAGAAAGTTTGAATTTTCCACCAGAAATGAATCTACAAAATGAAAGGGTTAATTATGTAAATAGGTGGAAAATATGCTTACTACCAATAACCGATAATTATGAAGATGTGATATAAATTTTAAAATTAATAAAATAAAAATTGAATTCTATTATAAAAAATAAAAATAAAATAAAAATAAAATAAAAAACTTAAAACCTAAAAATTTAAAATTCATAAATAAAACTTAAAAACAAATAAATAAATATCTATGAAAATAGTGCAATGAACTGTAATAGTATTTAAACGTAACAAAATTATAATAACAAACACATATAAACATAATAATAAACATATTATTTTGAAAACATGAACATTAATAACTTTAAAAACAAACAAAACATGAACTTTAATCACTTTAAATCAACATTTAAAAAAAAAAACGAACTTTATAGTTCATATTTGCATTTAAATATTAAATATTAAAATAATTTTACACTCACTAATTAATTGTATTATTTTTTTTTACATGAATTGTTTTTCTTACATGAATGACCGACTTCATGCATGTGTTGAACTATATTGTTCAAGGGGGCCGAAAATGTTGACATCGCTACACATGTAATCTGTCAATGTGGCATCGGCGCTCATTTGTTGGAGTAGATGGAGTCGGCGCTTATATATTGTTCAACTTAAAGCGGCAACTGCGGAGTAGTATTAGAACTACCGTTTTAAATTAAAAAAAAAATTATATATACTGATGAAATTCAAATTTCGTCCTCTTTTTGGATTCATTTGCGGCGACATAAAATTGAAATATAAAGTAAAATAAAATATATATCAAAGTAATTTAAAATATAAAATATTTAATAACTATATATATATTAAAGTATAAAATAACATTAAATTAAATCAATTGTAAAAGTTCATATTTTAAAATAGTAACTGATTATAAAAGACTGTTAATCTTAAAACTAATAATTAAAAAATATAAGAATTAATGTTATTCTTACTTCTTTCTATTCTATTTTGAATATAACACATCCTTAATTAGAAAAAATAAAATATTTATTTAAATCAACGATTTAAACAAATATATAATAGAATACCATTTATAAACACTCTGAGTAGCTTTTCAAGCAAAAAGGGTTAAGCAAAGAGCATTTTAATAATGCACCGCTTTTGTTTTAATAGATGGAAAAAGAAATTAGAGAAAATAAAATAGCAGGACCTAAACCCATAACAATATAAGAATATCGTAGATAAATTATTTTTTTTCACTTGCAATTCTTCAATTTCTTAGGCTCCGCTAAATTTTGACAAATTATTTGAGATTTTCCATGTTGTTTGAAAAAAAAAATGTTTTTATAAACATTAGTATATTTATTTATTTTTTTTTGGAAAGGTTCTATTCAGGATTGTTTAATTTAATTATTCGTCAGCATTTATGTCGAATGAAAATAACAAACCCAGTAGGTTTAATAGATTTGTAGATTCTATATCATTTATTAATAGTAGTCCGTCTATTTCGGTGAGTTTAGAGGAGAGCAGGATTGTCGAAATTAATAATCCCATTGCCTCCACCCCACAAATACCAGAAGAAGTACCGGGTACTAGTGTAAATAAAAATAAAGTAACTTTTAGCGAGGTAGGACGTAGGAACACCATCTAGGAAGGTGTGCGACAAAATAAAACGGGATCAAATTTATAGGTATAATACAAGGAGTAGAGCTAATTTATTGAATAATCCGTTAGAAAGGATTAGATTTAACGAACAAATTATGGAAAACGAATTACGACCAAACGAACCTATAACAACTGAGACAAATCAAGGAATATTACCAAGGACGATACAAAGTAATTTTTGCAACATTGACAATACATATGATTTAAGAAATAATATGACTTTACCATTGAGCACAATATATCCCACATATTTAGCGAGAGTGCCATTATATTCAGCTGAGGGCGATAGGAGGGTTTTAGAATTACAAAGCTTCTTAGAATTAGCACAAGAAGCATACTACAGGACGGACGACATAGACAAAGGTACAGTATTGAGGCAACTAATTCGCGGAAAATTAAGAGGTAGAGCAGCGAAATTATTTCAGGACAAGACGGTAACACTGTTCGAGGAATTTAAAGAAATTTTAGAAGAAAATTTCATACCAAGGAAAAATATAGCACAATTAAAAACGGAATTGGAAAGTTGTTTCCAAACAATAGACGAGTCGGTCAATACTTTTGGCGACCATCTAAAAAGGAAATATCATTGCTTAAAATTAGGGATTCAAAGGAAATATTTAACAGAACCAGGATCAATGTTACAGGATGCAGAAGAAACTGCACAACGGATATTTATAAGAGGACTTTGGTCGGAATCTATTAAGCAATACGTTTTGGGACAAAATTATAGGAGATTGGAGCATTTACTTCGAGGAGCCAGGTTATTTGCGGAACAATTAGAGCAAGTTGCACCCATAAGGACACAAAATAATAATATGGATAGTGTTCCAACAAATGTTTAACAAATATATGGCGATGTGCCTAAATGAAAATAGAGGAGGATCAGGATTCAATAACCGTCCTCAATTTAAAAATAATAATAATAATTATAATAATAACAGAAATAATAATAATAACAACAATAATAATAATAATTATAATAGGAATACCTATAATAATAATATCAGAAATAATCTACAGAATATTAATAATAATAACAGGAATAATTTTGGAAACAATAACAGAAATAACTTTAATAATTATAATGGAAATAATAATAGCAGTTTTGGTAACAGAAATGGTTATAATAATAATAATAATAATAATAATAATCGAAATAACAGTAACCATAATAACAACAATAGTAATAATAATTATAATATGAATAATAACAGTAATAATAATTATAACTCCGGTACTAATAATGCTAATGCAAGGCCAAGGAATAATGGAGAAATAACTTGCTATAAATGTGGTCAACCAGCTCACATTATCAGGGACTGTGGTATACAGAACAACAGAGTAAATCCAATAATAAATTGCACTATTTGTGGGAATAAGGGTCATTATGCAGCAAATTGCAATGCAAAAAGAATGCCCACTACATCGGTTAACACAATACAGGCAATTTTATATTAATGGTGTAATGAATCAGGACATAGTGAATTAAATTGTGCTAGGAGATAACTTGAACAGGAACAGCAGAATTTAGAATCGGGAAACAAGGAACATTATGCCTCAAATTGTAATACGCAAAGTATGCCAACCACAATTCTCTATACAATAAGAGAAGTTAAATGCGAATGGTGTGGAAGCCCAGCTCATACAGAACTTAATTGTGAAAAGAAACAATTGTATCAAGTACATCAACAATTTAAGTCGGGAAACGAAGGAGGAATGACACAAAATTCCTCCAGTCATTCCTAATTAATACAAAAGAGGTAGGCTCGGAAATATTGAAACCCAAGCCTGACGTAATCGAGACGTTACCATTAGAAATAAATAATAAAAAGGAAGTTATAGAATAGAAAGTATAAAAAACGAGTTTTTAAATAAAATAGATTTGGAGAAAAGTAGAGTAGAAATTACTGAAAAGTTGAAGGAAGAGTTGAAACAAGTTGATGAAGAAACAGTTATAGAGGGCAATAAGGAAACTGAAAAAAATATAAGGCAAATTAAAACAAAGGAAGTGATAGAAAAGTTAAAAAACGAGTTTTTAAATAAAATAGATTTTGAGAAAATTAGAAAAGAAGTTACGAAGAAAGTTTATAGGAACAATTATTAAAGAAAATGAAGAAATTAAAAAGGAAATTATGCGAAAAACAAAGGAAAAAGAAATTACAATACAAGACCGTTCAAAGCATGGTATTTTAGAACCAAAACAGAAGTTAGATGTTCCAACTACATTAGAAAACACAAATGAAGCTGATATACCTTTTACAAATAATGGAAAAAATATTACTGATGATAAATTAGGAGAAATGAAATTAAAAATTAACAATTTTTTTAAAGAAGAAAAAGAAATTAATGAAGTTAAAGTATATAATAATATTGAAGAAAATGAAGAAATGAGAAATGAAATTCGTAGTGATAAAGTTGAAGAAATTAATGATAATTATGATAATGAAATAAACAAAGTTAATAATAATGAAAAGAATTTAATGAAACAGAATTGATTGAAAATCAGTAATTGTAAACCAATACAAACAAATGAAGGTATTGAAAAAAGTAATAACGAACATAAAACACCACGTCACGTATACGCAAACGTAGTTGTTGTAAATAGAGTAGAAATTCCGCAAGCAAAAACTAAAACATTAATTCATAGTTTTGGAAAAACAATGTTAGAAAATAAAGAATCAATGCGAAACAACATAATAAATAAATTAACACCTTAATTAAAAAAGTTAAATCCACGTACGTTCCCTAGCGTAATACAAAGGAACTACAAATACTTTCGTAAACATGCCTAATTTCAGACGTTATAAACGCAGGGTACATAGTAACAATAAAATGGCATCAAATCCACGGACTTATTTATTTAAAGTTTAATCGTAAATTAAGATAATTTTGGGGTAAATTTAGGTTTATATGAAACATTAGAAAAATATAATAACTTAGTAATCATAGGATATAGATTAATTTAAAAAGAAAAAATTGCATAATTTTAGGTGTAAAACAAAATTTTTATTTAGGAAAAATGTAACATGGAAATTTCAATTTTGTCTGTTAATTTGAGGAAATGAAGGAAGGATTTATTTTTAAAGAGAATGTATTTTGTTGTATACATATACATATATATATAAAAAATAATAATTAAAAAAAAAGTAAATAAATCAAAAAAAAAAGGGGATAAAAAGGGATAAAAGGGTATAAAAGGGGAAGGAAGTGGAAGAATATTAAATTAAAAATGATTAAAACTAGTTTGATTTAAATAAATGGAAAAATGTTTTGTAAATTATATTAAAGTAATGAAAATTAAGAGAAATATGTATGTAATATTGTTCAAAAAATAAAAATTAAGAAATATTTAATGCAAATGAAGAAATATTTAAAGTAAAATTGTTTAAAAATGAGAATGAAGAATTATTATTTAATGAAAATGAAGATTGAGCGCGAAATGACAGCGAATATTGTAACTCCAGGGTAAAAGATAAATAAAGTGCGCAGATAAATAAAAATAAAAATGCATTAATTTCTTTGATTAATGTAAGTGTTTTATTATTTTGTATATACTTTTTAAGTAAATTAAAAAAATATATATTCCTTTTTTTAAAATGGGTAAGAAATTAAGAATTTGTAGTAGACAATATAAAAATAAACTTATAAAAAAAATATTTGTAAGTAGTGTAAAAAAAAAAATTGTACATAATGTAAGTACTTTAAATATGGATTCTGTAAATGTAAATAATTCAATTGTAAGTAAAGAAAGCAATCTAAATACGTTAAATGATATAACTAATATAAATAATTTGGACATAAATAATGAAATTAATGTAGCGATAAAGATTATTTTGATATGTGGAAAATTCCATTCGTAACTAAAAATATTCAAAGCAAATTTGCGGGAAATTGTGACGAAGAACAAAATGCAGATGGCAATACAAATTTGAAAATTAAGACTTTGGGCGCTGCGTTATAATATATCTTTATCCGCTGTGAATGATTTATTACATGTTTTAGCAAAATTTGGGATAAGTTTGCCTTTAGATTCATGAACATTACTACATACACCAAGGGAAGTGTCCACTTTTTCAAATGTGTTCCCTGGCGAATATTACCACAACGGAATTCTGAAACCTATTCAAAGACGACTAGAAATGACTCAACATGATATTGAGGATATTAATATTATAATTAATATTGATGGATTGCCAATATCAAACAGTACAACCGATTGCTTATGGCCAATTCACATAAAAATTCCTGAATTGCGTAATTTCATTTATGTTGCTGGCATTTACTATGGAATACAAAAACCGAAATCTTTCAATATGTTTTTGGCACAATTTGTGGAGGAAATGAAAGAAATTTTAATAAATGGAATTAGGTAGCAAAACAAAAGCATTCCTGTAAAAATAAAGGGATTCATTTGTGACGCTCCTGCCAAGGCCAATATTGCATACATAAAAGAATTTAATGGTTACTATCAACGAATTATATAATATAGAAGCCTATAGAGGTTATGTTTTCATATAAATGATTGGTCCCAACATCTGACAGTGACGCTGGGGTAAAATGACAGTTGGCGGATATAAATTTAATAATTAAGCCATGTACTATTTGGTGTAAAAATAGAAGTCGTGACGTCATTCAGGCTTGTCAAATTTTTTATTGCTTTCTAAGAACAAATTAAATATTATTTAAATTATAATTAATTATAAATTATAAATAAATAAATAAATTTTGCAATAAAAATGATAAATTATACAATAAAAAATTTGAGAATAAAGAGTGACGTCACGACTTCAATTATTGCACCAAATAGTACATGGCTTAATTATTAAATTTATATCCGCCAACTGTCATTTTACCCCAGCGTCACTGTCAGATGTTGGAACACGAATTCTAACCTCTTAAGCCTTCTATATTATATAGTTCGTTGGTTACTATGGTTGTCCAAAATGTACCATCAAAGTAACATTTGAAAGCAATATGTTTTTCAAAAGTCAATGTGAACCGCTAAGAACTAACGAAAGCTTTCGACTTCGTACACAAATTGACCATCATAGAGAGGGCCGTTGTAACAGGATGATAATTTTTCGTCAAAAAAAATTACCACCTGCTAGCTATAAGGTAAGTCGGAGGAGGTAACTTCGGAGTTCTAGTGAAGTGGGCGCCAGGTCTAGGGTGACCAACAGCGCATCACAAAAAAAAACCGCTAGACCAAATTTATGTTACTAGAACTCCTTGGACCACTGGGATTTCCTCCTAAGTGTGCCAGCTATGCTCAGCCTGTGGGGCGTGAGTCGACCAGTGATCCAAACGGCAATCAATACTACAATACGATGATGCTTTCACTAATAAAAATTTTCACAAAAAAAATCTTTAGAGTGAAGCACCATCGCTAAAGGAATTAGGAGGGAAAGGACAAGAAATCCATGCGATCCATCCCAGGGAATTACTGAAAAATCAGACAGTCATTTAAAAAAAAAATCAACTGAAGAAAAAAAAATTTAAACACAATCACAGCCCAGCAGCAACCTCTACAAAATAATAAAAATTTTTGGAATTTTCACAAAAAAAAAATTAAAATTCCAATAAATTATAATAAATAAAATACGATTAAATTCCTTTTTTTTTATATAACAAGCGGTTGTTTTTGGTTTTTTATTTTATTAAATAAAAACAAATAAATTAAAGAAAATATAATTATATATAATGAAAAAAATTTATATATATATATATATATATGTGTGGTGTACGTAATATATTTAATATTAAAAAAAACTCTCTATCTAATTCTATTAAATAATTTATTAATAAATAACACAAAAAAAATATTTTACGAATTTACTTTACAAAAAAAATCTACTTTACTACAATAATTTACTAATAAATTAACACAAAAAAAGTAAGCAAAAGCAATAATAATGAAATTAATAGTACACCACAAAATAAATAAATAATTTAAATAACAATTTTACAGTATCTGAAGTAAACTGCTTCCTGCTCCGGCATGCCAGGACGGGAACCAGCTACCTGTACCTACACTTAAAAAAAATTTACACAAAAAAAATTTCAACACCAAAAACAACAAAAAAATCAAAAATAACGCTGCCGCCGCCGCTCGTCCTCGACGTCAAGGAATCGCTGGGGAATAGAATCTCTTTGATGGTTTTATTGTTCTTTTTTTTCTGGTTCTCGGTAACAGTTGGGAGGAACAAAATTCTGGATCGGTTTTGGATTTTTGTTTTCCTTTTTTTTTCTTGTTTTTATTACAGCACCAATGTACTCAGTAAAATTTCTATGGACGAAATAATACCGAATTTTGAAGGAAGTTGTAACAGGATAGTAATTTTCTCTAAAAAAAAATTACCACCTGTTAGCTTAAGGTAAGTCGGAGGAGGTAACTTCGGAGTTCTAGTGAAGTGGGCGCCAGGTCTAGGGTGACCAACAGCGCATCACAAGAAAAACGCTAGACCAAAATTTGTATACTAGAACTCCTTGGACCACTGGGATTTCCTCCTAAGTGTGCCAGCTACGCTCAGCCTGTGGAGCGTGAGTCGACCAGTGATCCAAACGGCAATCAATACAACAATACGATGATGCTTTCACTAATAAAAATTTTCACACAAAAAAAAATCTTTAAAGTGAAGCACCATCGCTTAAGGAATGAGGAGAGAAAGGACAAGAAATCCATCGCGATCCATCCTGGGGAAGGACTATAAAATTAGCAACTCATATCCAAAAAAAATTTAGCGAAAAGAAAAATCAGAAAAACAAACACAGCAGCAACAACCCAGCGAGGCCAACTCAACTCAAATAAAATAATAAAAAATTTTGGAATTTTCACAAACAAAATTAAAATTCCAATAAATTATAATAAATAAAACGATAGTATTTATATTTTTTTTGTCTTAATAAACCGGTGGTTTTTCTGTTGTTTTATTATTATTCAAATTAGAAAAATTTAAAGAATATATTTATATATATATTAAAAAAAATTAGGTGGTGTACGCCAAACATACTAATACTATTTAATATTCCTTTTTAATTTTTTTCTCGGACTACTTCTAATATAATGAAAAAATCAATAAATAACACAAAAAAATATATATTACGTTACTTTACTTTACAAAAAAATAATAATTTAATAAAAAAAAACTCAGCAAAAGCTACGCAAAAATTAAATAAATCGTACACCACATTAATAATAATTAAATAACAAAAAAAATTACAGTACCTGGTAAAAATTGCTTCCTGCTCCGGCATGCCAGGACTGGAACCAGCTACCTGTACCTACACAACAATAAATAAAAAAAAACCACCAAAAGAACAAAAATCAAAAAAAAATTATAACGCCGCCGCTGCTGCTCTATTTCAACGTAATTTTTTTTGAATCGGAGTGATTCTTGTTGACTGCTATAGATGTCTTTTTCTCTTCCTCTTCTTAAAAATCTTGTAACTTGATTTTTTTTTCTGTTTTGTTCTCTTGATATCCAATTTTTGTATTAATAAATTGTTCTTTTTATTTTTTAACTTGTTATTTTTTTCTTTCTTGTTGGAAAGTTTTGCTTAAATAACCCAAAAATTATATATAGAAAATAAATTTCGCTTTAAAATTTTTATCATAAAAACAATTCGGGTATTTATTAAGGAAACTATGTCTCTTTTAATTAAATTTCTTTTTCCCGGTTTTTAAATCGTATAGGTATTAGAACTTTTTAAAGTAATTCCTTTTTTTTCACCGAGTTAAAAACTTTTTCCTTAAATAAATTGACTAATAAATAGCACCAAATTTTAACAAAACTATCTTTTTTTTTGAAAAAAAAAAAAAACGAAATACGAAATTCAAAATTCAAGAAAAAAACAAATTTTTCCGTCCGACCGCCACAAAAAATTTTTTCCACGCCCCGAAATCAATCAATTTTTCAAATTTTCTCAAATTCGAAAACTATTCTTTCCTCGATCACGCGATCTCTTGACCTTCGGAATCAAAACATGGCCCACAAGGGCAACAAAGGTTGTCTATTGTTTTGATCCGAAAATCAAGAGACCGCAGCGCTGACGGGAATTTCGAATAACTACAATATGACTACCCACCTAATCAAATTAACCTCCGCGCCTGTCCACTGACTGACATCTGCGATGTGACAAGCCAGGATACAAATGACATAAAAATGGACGATATAAACAACTCAACCAGGTAATTTTTCTAATTATTTAATTTAATAATTTTTTTTTCTTTTTTAGGAAATTTTAATGAAAATTAATACACGGTGTCACACCGTTCTATTATAGAAGAACTTCCAATTGATATGGTGGATGATTTCGCATTAGATCCAAATCCAATGCATATTTTATATTTAGGTGTAACAAAAAAATTAATTTCTGTTTGGAAGGAGGGGAAAAAAGTGAAAGATAGAATTATTATTTCGTTAAACCAATTGCCCCAAACCAGACAATTTAATTTATCGGACCCAAATTTATTTGAATTTGTAAAATTTAGTTCTACGAAAATCAATGAACTGGATACCAGGCTACAACATATTTGTAATCAAATGCCATCAGATTTTGCGAGGAAGCCTAGAAGCATAAAACATTATAAAATGTGGAAGGCGACTGAATTTAGAATGTTTTTACTATATACAGGACCAATAGTATTAAAGGGAATTCTGGATGATGATTTATTTAATAACTTCTTGCATTTGCATGTAGCAAGTAATATTTTGTGTTCAAATACAGCAGCAACCGACATCGATTATGCAAATCAATTATTAAATAATTTTGTACAGCAAGTTGAAAAGCTGTCAAAAAATTTTTTAGTTTACAACATCCATTTGTTAACCCACTTAGCAAATGACGCAAAAAAATTTGGTTCAATGGAAGATTTCAGCGCATTCTGCTTCGAGAACAATTTAGGCAAACTAAAAAATTTTTTTCATCACCAAATAAGCCTTTGCAGCAAATTAAAAATCGACTTATCGAATTAGAATTTGCTGAAGAAATAGAAACCGATTTGAAAGAAGGTGTACACTGTACACAATCAGTGGTCAAGCGGTCTTGAAATAGAAAAACATAAAAAATATTACAAAACTTGTGTTTTTAAGAAATATGTACTCACAGTCAACAATAAAGATAATTTTATAATGACCAATGAGAAAAAGTTTTTCATGATAAAAAATTTTGTGCAAAACGAAACGACAACAGTAGCTAACGGCTATTACATATGTAATCCTGTTGCTGTATACACTGTACCTCTTGATTCCATGATATTGAACATTTGCAAATTTCAAAATATTATCACTGATAAAATTGATTTAATACCCATCAATAAAGAAGTAAAAAAAAGCACTGCATTGAATCTGGATAATTATTATTTCCGCATTCCTCTTTTGCACTAGAAAAATTAATATAAAATAAATTATAAATGTAAATAACATAAAAAAAAATTTATTTCATAGTTTATATTAAAAAAAATTAAAAGGATATGGAAGACACGGATATTTTTGATGAGCTGTCAGAGTATGTGAATTTGGAACAACAAAATGGACAGAGTAAATATATGTGTTTATATATTTATTGTCATAATTTGTTTTCTTTGTACAGTACTGGAGCAATCGCAAAATGCATCCACTTCAGCGATACATTTTGATCAGGTAATGGGTAATTTGAAATTTATTTTTAATTTTCGGCAGACATGTTAAGATATCACCAAATAAGCATCTAGCAAAACATAAAATCGTTACAAGAAGGAATTGATCAAGGTAACAGAAGAATTGCAGATTTGGATGACGTATTCCACGAAAAAACAGAATTAAATTCCGATATAGATTTGCCAATATCAACTTTCTCAGTATATGATGAGATGGAAGAAAAGTGTATCCAAGACCTGAAATATCAAAAATCATTAGTAAACTTTTAAAATATTTATTAAATTTATTTCCATTTTAATATTTTTATTGTAAGATCAGAGATCTCTCAGTCGTTGGTGGCCCAAGCGTGGAAAAAGAATGTAATAAACCGTTTATTTTCAGCGGAATTACAAAAAGATATTAACTTTTCCGGAAAAAACGAAAAAAAACGGCTGGCGGACTCAAAATATATCAAAATAATTTTAGGATTATTATTAATCAATATAATTTTATATATTTAATTAGGTATTTATGAAATAATTTTTTTTTTAAATTATATATTGAAAATGAAAACAAAATATTATTTATCTACCCAGAAAAAAAATTACCGTTAACAGTACGTTAACATCATGTCAAAACGTAACGTCAACATTTTCATATAGGCAAGTCAACTCGTAATTAAAAGTATATGTTAAAAAAATTAACGATGTCCTACGAATCTTTTAGTGTTTTAACGTGCAATGTTTCACGTTAAATTGACTAACAATTTATGACGTAAAATTGACTAACAATTTATGACGTTAAAATTACCTTATATTTGACCAATATTTGAGTTTAATAAAACAATTAATTGATTTAAAAAAAAAAAATTAAATTTTTATTAAAAAATTCATAAAAAAATAATAAACACAAAATATTCAGTCCATATGACAATAAATAATAATAACATAACTTTAATAAAATATGAATATGTTATGCCTCAAGTGCTGGAACTACCCGCTTAAATGCGACTTCCAAACGTGCTAACCTACGCAGGGCCGGCGCTAACCCTTTTTGCGCCCCGTGCACTTTTAAAAAATGCCGCCCTAAAATAACGTTCGGTCGCCGTAAATAATCCGTTTCCACATCACTGGCACTGGCATAGCACTGGCATAGTTAACTATAGAACACTATAATAAATGTGTTTACCAAATATCAGCCCAATCCATCCAGAGGCACCAGAGAAAATCCCAGATGAACATATGACCATTCATCATTTCATCCAGACCACTATAATGAATGTGTTTACCAAATTTTAGCACAATCCATCCAGGGGTACCAGAGAAAATTCAAAATGAAAATATGGGCATACATAGTAAAAATATCAATAAAAAAACCCGACATGAACAGCATTTTAAATCTGTGCTCTGTGCCACCAAAAAATTCGCATATAAAAAATATATATTATACTTATACCTATATAGTCATAGTCATAGTCATATACACAAATATCTATATCTTTTTTAACAAAATTTTAAAATTGTTCATAGTTATTATGAATAGTAAAAATATCATTAAAAAACCCTTTCCGTTTCTTACATGAAAAAACACCACATGAACAGCATTTTTAATCTGTGCTGTGCCACCTAAAAATCTCATATAATCAAATTGATATACATATATGTATTCAATAATCATATACATATACAAATAGTTATTGCTTCATATTAAATATATTTTTATTTTGAACAAAATTTCAAAACTGTTCATAGTTAATATGGAAAGTAAAAATATCGATAAAACCCCCTTCCGTTTCTTATATGAAAAAAAACCACGCAAGAACAGTGTTTTTAGTCTGTTCATCTAAAAATATCGAAATCGCTAGAAAAATAATTTAATAAATATCGATATCGATACAATAGTATGTACTAGAAAAAATAAGAGTGCGATATAAATCGTTAAATATATTTCGTTAAGTTTGGACGTGTTTTAACTTCGCTCCACAATTTTAATTTCATAATTTTTTTTTTTTTTTTTTTTAACAAAAATAATTTTTAAACAATTGCATAAAATCAATTAATCATCAATTTTATTAACCTAATTAATTTTAATAAGTGCGATATTAATTGAACATAAAAAAAAATTATTTTTTCCTAAAGTGCATTAACTTTTATATACAATAAATAACTAAATTATCAAATTACAAATTCCAAAAAGTGCATTTACCTAATTTGTTTATTATTTGTTGTCTACTGTTTGTTCTATAGTAATAAAATACGATATATAAATTTAATACAATATATTTCGTCACCTGTTTTTTTTTTTACTTTGTATCTTTGAATATATTATATCTCTATAATATATAATATAATATCATATATAAAATTATATTATATTTGTGTAACACTTTTATTGCAAGTTCTTTTTGGTCCAGTGTTATTATCTATACAGCCCTTAAAATGTACAAATGTAATAGTAATAATTGCTGTATTGAAATAAATGACACTAATAACGAAAAAAGTGACTTATTAGCATGTAATGGTATTTGCAATAACTTTTTCCATCCACAATGTGTCGGTATCTCACGCGTAGCAAAAAAATATCTGAAGGAATATAATCGTACATTCCTATACTTTTGTAATGAATGCAAATCAATAAATCTTTCTCATGTCATGCTTGCTATTAAATCAAACAATGACTTATTGAAATCAGTAACTGATTCACTCGATGCAATAAAAATCAGTATGCGCAAAAATGATACTAAATGTTCAAAAGCGGATGATAATATTAATATGTTATTGCAGCATGTTGACGAATTAAACTGTCATGTACATAAAATTGATAATAAGTGTAAATCTCATACTGATAATCTTAGTTTATTTTCCAATAAAATTGATAAACTTTATGTGAGTTTAGATACGTTTAAAGAAATGGAAAGCAGAATTAGAGATTTCTTGGCTGAAAAACTAAACTTTCAATTTAATAACTTATTATCAGCAATAAAAAAACTAAAAACGTCATCTGATAGTTATGCTCTTAAATTTCAATCTATATTTGATAAAAATGAATCTCTGAATTTAGAGTTTTCAAATAAGATTCAAAATGTACCACTTGAATTAAATAGTCCACATGAGCTTAATACAAAATTATCCAATGAACTTGCTGCTATGAGATTAATTTTTAATGATGTAATTGATGAATTGAAAATTATTAACAAAAATCAAATTAGTGATCTCTTTCCTAAGATACTGCCAGATTTAAGTATTAACTGCGCATCGATACTTGAGGAGATCAATACTATTGAAAATATTGAAAATGTCATAAATAATGACGACGTTAATGGTACTAACATTAAGGACATAATTAATGAACATATTGATAATGAAAATGAAGCAAACACTAACAATAATAAAAATAAGATTAATAATAATAATAACAATAATAGCAATAGTAATAAAAAGTACAATAAAAAAAAAATTAATAAAAATAACAATAATAACAATAATAATAATAATAATAATAATAATAATGAAATGGTCAAGCTTTGTGCCCTACATGTTCGAATATCGCCGGCTAATTATGATGCATCTTGGTTAAAAAACTTTATAGTAACCACTTTCGGAGTGTCGGATGAAATTGTTTGTAAATGCGTTACACCTCGATACCTGAAAGAAGCTAAGCAGAAATTTTCCAGCTTTAAGGTTGATGTTCCAGTTCATACGATTGTAACATTACTTGATGGAGATAGTATATGGCGTAATATTAATGCTTCAGCTACAATTTGGTCTAAGAAGAGTATTAAAAATACTTATAAAAATAAGTCATCTACCAACATTAGCAAACCCTTATCTAAAAGTAACGAAACTGCAACTTATTTCCTGAAAGGTGTTCCAAAGGACGCAGATGATTCATGGCTAAAAGCTTATTTCAGTAACCAGTTCGGCATATCTAATCTTAACTGTCAAAAAATTACTCCAAATAAGTTAAAAAATAGTAGATCATCTTATTGCTGCTTTAAGATTGAATTTCCAAAGAAATACGAATGGTTTTTTTTCTCATCTAATAGTATAAATGAAGTTTTCGTCTGGGGTAGTTTAAAAATATCACACTGGATGAGTAAGACTAAATTCATAATGAATAATATTAATAATAATAAAAATAATTCTTTAAATAAATATGATATAAATAAGTCCTCAAAAACTCTGAATATAACTAGAAGTAAAACTAAGAATAATAATAATATTATTTACGATAATTCTAATTTTATTTTAAAGGCTTCACCTAATTCTTTTTATAATTTATATAACAGATTATCTTCTTCCTCTCCACAATTTCCTACTACCACCTCTGCTCCCCAGTCTATCTCCACACATCCACCTGGTGCCAATAATTTTATCCATACTGCAATAGTTCACTCCATACCAAGACAACAAAATCATACTAACTGTTGTGTTGTCATACTAACATGACAACACAACAGGCCACCTGCAAAAATACGCCTTACGTCAATTCTCACAGATCCAAACCGGCTCACAGACGACCTTGTTTTAATCTGGATGCCATCGAAGAGATTCCTGAAATTGATGAAATTCCTGTATTAAATACAATTAATTTCGTACAGGGTGAGACACTCAATGAACCGACAATGAAATCTAAAGTCTCGCATACAAATAATCAATCTTTTATCGATCCTCTCTTTCCTCCTAAAACAAAACTTACAGCCAGCTCGATCAATAGCTCTGAAAATAGATATTTATTGGGTCGCCTTAGAGAGGATAGACTTTTCGGTGACGTATGCTTATTTCTAGCTTATCTACACAAACAACCACAGGACGTTTGTGTGGATGGTAGAACTAAGACAAGTACATTGGTTTCAATTCAAAGGGAAGGCTTTCCTACCGATTTCAATATTCTAAAATCCTTGTACTATAAATATCATGAACAGCTAGGATTTTCAAGTGCTCAGACTGACAACGAGCTATCCACATTTGAGTCCCATATTAATTCAAAGCACACCGCACAGTTACAAAGATTGCGTGAAAATCAGGACAAGTTTTTTCGTCCCTTACCAAGTCACAGCTCAGGAAAAAAATCTTTTTATGTCCCCTTCTTCTAACTTCCTGGTTAATAACTTAACTAGTAATTCTAATCCTCCCTTATCCTTACGCTTTTATTACCATAACTGTGGGGGTATCAGAACTAAATTAAAAAACCTATACGTCAATGCTAACTCTTCTCCGTTTGATATTTTAGTTATAACTGAAACTTGGTTAAATGACACTTTTACTGACGCTGAAATTCTTGGCGCTGACTGGACGGTGTACAGACAAGATCGTGACTACATATCTACAGGACTTTCTAGAGGGGGGGGGGTGCTGGGTGGGGGATATTAATTGCAGTGCGCAACACGTTGTCGCATGAAATTATGCACACTATTCCATCTCATTCTTTCGACCAAACTTTTATCAAAGTACGTATTGATAATAAATCAGTTCTTGTTGGGGTAGTATATATCCCTCCTAATTCTGACGAAGCTATCTACAGAGAATTCTACGAATGTTTTTTATCTATCCTTCCCACCTTGAACGAGGAAGATAATATCTTCATATTCGGTGATTTTAATCGTCCTAAACTATCATTTGTCCTTGACGAATCCGACAGTCAATTACTTCCAGTCAATTTCACAGACGATATAGATTTTGCTCTTATTGATACTTTCTATGGGAATGATCTTCAACAAATTCTAAGGAGCTCCAATAATAACGAAAGATGGCTGGATCTTATATTTTCCAATGCCTATGACAATGTCATAGTTGGTCCAGCTAGTGATGCAGAGAATCTCTTCTCTAATACCCAGCATCACTCAGCAGTAATAGTTGAATTTAAAACTGAGGTCAGTCCTCATACGAAATCTTACAACAACGAGGTTGTATACGATTTTCAAAATGCTGATTTCGATAGTATTAACTCTGCTTTTTCTGATGTTAATTGGACTGAAATATTCTTATCAAACTCAGATTCAATGGTATCGTCGTTTTATTCCATAATATTCAATATAATTGATATTTATGTACCTAAAATAGTTAAGAAAGCTAAGCTATCAGAACCCTGGTTGGATAGAGACCTAAGATCTTTACGGAACCGAAGAAATAAACTATACAAGCAACTTAAAAGTACGTTGAATCCAAACCCTGACTTGCTAAGGGAACACAGTGAACTGGCGGAGGATTTTTCAACAAAATCACGTAGTTCTTATGATTCTTATATTAATAATCTAGGTGAGGACCTGTTAACGGCTCCTAAGAAGTTCTTTAATTTTGTGAACTCCAAGCGCAAATGCTCGGGTTTTCCATCCACCATGTCTAAGGAAAACTTCTCTTCGGCTTGCCCTAGGACCATATGTAACCTATTCGCTGATCGGTTTTGCGAGTGCTACAATCCATCAGTCAATCCGCTGAACACCACCACCTCCGATATCACTCATGATGTGTTATTAGACTCTTTGCGTATTTCTGTTGATGAAATACTTGTTGCATTAAATAACATTGACATAAAAAAAGGTGCGGGTCCTGATCTGATACCTCCACTTTTTCTCAATAAATGTGCCTCTCAACTATCCGAACCTCTAAATCTCATCTTTAATAGTTCTCTCACTTCCGGATCTTTTCCATCCGCCTGGAAATCTTCATACCTGATCCCCATCTTTAAAAGTGGTGATAAGTCTAATGTCGACAATTACAGAGGTATAGCCATACTTTCAGCCATACCTAAAATATTTTAAAAAATCATTTGCGATAAGATTTCATCTATTATTGATCCACTCCTTAATGCCCAACAACATGGGTTCAGAAAAGGTCGTTCTACCACAACTAATCTTACTGAGTTTACCTCCAACTTATTGTGCAATATGGAAAATGGTAACCAAACTGACGTAGTCTACACTGATTTCAGTAAAGCATTTGATAGAGTTGACCATAGTATCCTTGCTATTAAATTGAAGAAATTGGGCATTGCCAACCCTTTACTGAGCTGGATTATATCTTATCTTAGAGGTAGAACTCAATCAGTAAAATTTCAAGGACTTATTTCTAAGGAAATATCCGTTTCCTCTGGTGTACCGCAGGGTAGCCACTTAGGTCCTCTTTTATTTAACATTTTAATTCATGATTTATCTACTCACTTACATGACATTTCTCACTCTTTATATGCGGATGACCTTAAAATCTATCACAAAATTTCCAACTCGTCGGACATACAATTTCTAGAATCTAAACTTAGAGTTCTTGAGAGCTGGTGCTCTATCAATAAAATTGACCTTAATGTCAACAAATGCCATATTATTAGGTTTTCCAGGAAGAAATCACCTCTTCTTCATAAATATAAGCTAAATGGCACTGAACTGAGCCGAGTAAGTCAAATTAATGACTTAGGCATTCTTTTAGACCACAAACTCAGCTTTAATCTTCATTATGATAAAATTATATCTAAAGCAAATAAAATGCTTGGTTTTATCAAAAGAAGAGCCAAGGAGTTCAAAAACGTATGGGTAACCAAATCTCTTTATTGCGCTCTTGTACGACCAATTCTGGAATATGCATGTCCTGTGTGGCTACCATATTATCATACTCATATTATTAGAATTGAGTCAATTCAAACAAAATTTCTTCTCTTTGCTTTACGGGACCTGTATGATCCTCTCGACTATACAAACTTACCTACCTACTCAATAAGACTCAAAATACTAGGCTTAATTTCTCTTTCATCCAGAAGGGACATTCTTACTTCCTGCTTTACTCTAGATGTCTTAAACAAAAAAATTGACGTTTCTTCTATAACAGATAGAATAATTTTTAACAATGACGTAAGACAGACTAGACACACGTCGTTACTAAAAGTTCCTGTTCCTCGAACTGAATACGGCAAAAATGAACCTATTAGCAGATGTTGTAGCATATTTAATAAATATAGTATGCATTTTACGCAGGGTATATCCAAAGCTGCAATCAAAAACTGCCTTTGCAGAACCCTCAGTTAAAAATATAGTCCACACTATCCTAACCAAACATTGTCTTCTTTTATTCCTTATCCCATCAAATATTCTATGTTATTACATATATACATATAGTTTTACACATATTGTTAATTTCATTATTTATTTTGTAATTTTACATATAGTTATAATGTAATACTTAAGTAAAATAATATTAAATAACAATGTTAAACCTTTTTTCTTATATCTCAGTTTTGAGCTTTGACAAAACGTATTTATAAATTTAATTTATACATATATTGCTAATTTCTTTATACATATTAAGTTTGTATAGGTAAATTTCATTCTAGTCTAATTATTGTAATTATTGTATTTAATGTATATTTTTTGTAATAGTACCTTGTTTGGTTAATAAATAAATAAATAAATAAATACAATACGAGGTATGAATGGATATCGATATTTATTAAATTATTGTTCTACCGATTTCGATAGTTTTAGATGAACAGACTAAAAATCTGTTCATGCGGAGTTTTTTTTCATATAAGAAACGGATCGTTACTTCAAAATTAAAAATTAAAAAAAAAAATTATTTCTGATGAATTTTGGCGCCCTCAAGATTTCTTAAATTTTAGAGCCCCGTCAAGCTGTTCATACTGTTCTATGGGAGCGCCGGCCCTGAACCTACGTTCAGTCGTTGTTGTCATTTTAATATCTATCTAGTGTAGAGAAAATTATATAAATATTATATTATATTAATATATTTGAATATTATATCATTATATGTACCTATTTAAATAAATGGCGACTTTAGATTAGATTAGCATTACATTATAGTAGGGTCGTTAAGGTCAAGGATGACCTCTCAAAACCGCGACCTAAAAGATCTATTGTGTATACCCCTCTAGTTATTGCATGTCTAGATTTAAGTTTCTGAGGAAGCCTAGAATCTTTCTTGCAGCCAGAATCTTCACCTCTTCAGGGGTTAGAAAACCCGTACCAAGGTGTAGTAGCCTTTTCCGGGCAATTGCTTCGCAATCGCAAACAATGTGCTCCGCAGTTTCATCATCATCCTCACAAAACCGGCACTCGGCCGTAGTCTGTGAAGATGATATTTGAGCGAACAGTGGCCACAGAAGTCTCTCCAGGTCTTTTTATGAAAAACATATCTCTTTAGCTCTCTTTTTTGAAAAATCTATGAATTTTTTCCCCTGACGGACACCTGGGTAGCCGTTCCAGTAGATAGATTTTTGAATCTTTTCCCATTCCCCGATTTCTTGTAGAAGGTGGCTCGTGGAAGTACCACAGAAGGGTTCGGGACCTATAAAATGTAGATTAGCACCGTTCCTAGCTAATTCATCAGCAATTGCATTGCCGGCAATCCCTCATGCCCTGGCACCCACATTAGAGTGACTCTATTGTTTAAAGCCAGCTGCTTGAGAGAAGATAGACATTCCCATACAAGTTTTGATTCGAAAGAGAATGAATCTAAAGCTTTAAGGGCTGCTTGACTATCAGACATGATAAAGATATTTGCACTACATATGCGTTTTTCAATGCATCTTTTCGCGCAGAGTTCTATGGTGTGTGTTTCCGCTTGGAAAATTGTAGGGGATTTGCCAAGGGATTTGGAGAGACGGTACCGAGGTCCGTACACTCCTGCGCCTACTCCTTCATTCATTTTGGAACCATCTGTGTACCAAACTATCGAGTTCTTTCCCAGTTTCGGCTCCCCTGAGCTCCATAAATTGCGGTCACTTATGACCACTTTGAAGGGTTTTTCGAAGTTTAGTTGCTTATCCATGAAATCTGACATCATTTTAGTCAATGACGACTCTTGAATTTCTGACAGAATTTCCAGATGGCCAATCAGATTGCCCGGTTTCCAATTACATTTCCTATGTAGCCCGAGAGCTCCTAGTAGAGCCTCCTTCTTGATCTGCAAATGCAGTTGGAGCATATCAAGAAGCGCCTCCATAGCTACCGTGGGACAGGTCCTCATCGCGCCTGTAATGCTTAGACACGCCAACCGCTGCAGTTTTTGCAGCAAGGGTTGTGTAGTCTTTTGCTTGGTTTTTGGCCACCACACCAGTGCGGCATAGGTGACAATGGGTTTGACTATTGCCGTATATGACCAGTGGGTCATTTTAGGTTTTATCCCCCAAGTTTTACCACAAAACCGATTACATAGCCATAAGGCCCTAGTGGCCTTTTCAATCGTATTGCTCAGATGTGAGTTCCACGTTAGCTTGCTATTCAGTATTATACCTAGATATTTGACTTCCGAGGAAAACTCAATAGTCACGTTATTCAAGGTGGGAGACAGGAGATAGGGCTTCCTTCTTTTAGTGAATGGAACTATGGTCATTTTATTAGGATTCACACTAAGCCCTTCATTGAGGCACCAGTTGTGCACACTGTTAAGGGCCCTTTGTGTGAGCTCAGAAATGATTTTATCATATTTGCCTCTTACTAGGATGACTAGGTCATCTGCATAACCTTGTATATCATAGCCTAGTTGAGTTAGGGTAACTAGAAGATCGTCAATCACCAAGGACCATAACAATGGTGACAGAACCCCTCCTTGGGGGCAACCTTTGATGGCTGTGACAGTGACTGATTCTTCCCCTAGTTTGGCAGTTATGTTACGACTTTCAAGCATGGCTCTTATCCAGCCAATGGTGGGACCCTCAACCCCTTTGCGAGTAGCCGCTCTCTCTATGGAGTCATAGGAAGTGTTATCGAACGCCCCTCTACGTCTAAGAACGAACAGAGGGCTATTTCTTTATTAATTAAAGATTGCTCAATCTTGTTAACAAGATTGTGTAGGGCAGACACCGTGGATTTACCGGCTTGATACGCAAATTGATTTTTATGAAGGGGAGATCTCTTCAGAGCAGTTGCCCTTATGTGGAGATCTATAACCTTTTCCATCGATTAAATGATGAGTAGAAATGATGAAAGACTAATGGGGCGACATGATTTAGGCTGGGCACAAGGTCGCCTACCTGCCTTTGGTATAAACACCACATAGACTTCTCTCCACGAGGACAGTATGTGGTGAAAAACATAGCTGGCCCTAAATATTTTGACCAGAACGGGTAGTAATTCATCTAGCCCTTTCTGCAAGAGGGTTGGAAAAATACCGTCACCACCGGGAGATTTGAAGGGTTTAAATGAGCTAATTGCCCATTTAATACGATTAGGAGTGAATAGCCTACCAGAAAGACTTTTAGCCCGATTATTGGACCTGATATTCCTAGCGTTATAAACCGGTGCATGCGCAGCGGTAGGATTTGCAATTACCGAGTCGGGAAAGTGGGTTGCAAGAAATACCCCAATCGTTTCTGTACGACTCTTAGTATGGCTACCATCGGATTTCTCCAGGAGGCCAATTCCATTTGAATGATCTTTTGATAGGACCTTATGTAGACGAGCTGTGGTTGGCACATTATTTACCCCTTCACAGAAGTCTCTCCAGGTCTTTCTCTTAGATCTTCTCAATTCGCTGTTATATTTCGTAAGGGATCGGTGATATTCCTCCCACTCATTAGAGTGTTTGGCTTTATTAAAAAGTCGAGTCCTATTACGAAGCCTACCAAGTTCCTTATTCCACCAAGGCACATTCCGATTGGAAGTCACCGAGGCAGTGAGAATGAGGTTCGGTTGCTACAAGTTCAAGGTCCGATATGGACTCTATATTACGGTTTAGAGAACCTATTTCAGACGATATGTGCTCCTTGTAGGAGCACCAATCGGTAAGTTTGGGCACCCTATTGGTGGTTATCTACTTGTTAACACTTTCTATACTGAACCTGATATGCTGGTGATCAGACATAGAGGTTTCGTTAGAGACGTGCCAGTTTGACAGATAAGAGCTTATAAAAGGACTGGCCAAGGTTAGATCTAATACCTCTTGCCTAATCGAGTTTATAAAGGTTGGTTTGCTATCTTTATTAATAATATCCATGTTATGAGAAACTAAGAATTCTAAAAGACACTCACCTCGCTTGTTAGTATCAGTACTGCCCCATACTGTGTGGTGCGCATTCGCATCGCAGCTGATTATATATTAGTAGTAGGAAACCACACGTTTAACAAAATTTCTCCGTGCCAGTAAACAACAGCAAATAAAATACCACCGGACGTCAGAGTAATATGTTAGATAAGAAATTTGAAAAATCTTTGATGTCCATATGTATGTGTTGTTAGAGGAGATCAACCCAATTATATTTGCTTTAGAACCTCCTTCGTAAAGAAACTTATTTTAAAATGTATTGCAATGTTGTTGTTATTTTTTATCTAATTCGAATAGCCATGTGCAAAATACTTGTTGTAAAATAAATAAACAACAAAAAAAAAGTATATAAAAATTAAATGTTCATACAAGAAATTTGATATATGCTTGTTGTATAGTAATATGGTTGATCGCGTGTGTATTTTGTTTTTGTAAAATAATGATGTTTTTTTTGCGATTTGTATATATACAAAAAAACTTGTTTAAAAAATTATATAATGTCTTGGGTGAATACGTATCCATAGAGGAATATGTAAACAAAAAAAAGCACATGGCTAACAAATTGCCGGTAAATTCAAGTTATGAACGATTTTGTGTATAGCAATATATGTGGTATGGGTTTACGTATTTTTCCACTGCTAAGTAATGCCACTGCTAAGTAAAACTCATAAGAATTATTCTATAGTGGAATAACAAAGAATAGCAGAATAAAAAAAGGCGTATTTTCTTTTTGCATACAAGAATCTTGATATCTGTATGTTGCATAGCAGCCTGGTTGATTAGCGTGTATTTGTTTTTGTAAAATTGCAATAACAAATACGTTATGAATGATTTTATGTATGGAAATACGTATTTTTGTTACAAAAACCAATATACGTAATAAATGCCACTGCTGAGTAAAACTTAAGTAGAATAGCGGAATAAAGAAAAAATGCATTATGTGTGAGAGGAGATATGAATTTTTGTTGATATGATAAAGAAGTGCATGGCAGCTGTTTCAGCCCCTCCTTTGTAAATAAAAGAAATATGGTTACATAATAATTTTTTATTTATACATTATATGAGCTAATATACTAATATTACATAATAATGAAATTAATGATATGAAATGAGAAAAGCGTTTCATATTTTGTTGCATATTTGGTACTATGCGTAATATCTTCGATGATCCTCTATCTGTTAAACCACATACATCCATACCTTGATTTTTAGATTCCGTTTTTTTGTACTGATCGGTAAATATATAACAATTAGGTGAATATTTTTTATGTTCGTTGAATATGCTATCGTGTTTTTGCCAATGATATATCTGAACGTTACAGTAATAACACTGTACAATATCGCCCGTATTTAAATAGAAAAAGCCATTTGATGCCAGATCCTCTTTGTTTATAAAAGACTTAGGCCAACCTTCAAATGTTTTAAGACGTTCTTGGTTTTCACTTAATAAAGTCATTGCAAGGTTAATTTAATACAAAATAAATCGTAAAGAAGTGTGTCGTATTTATACCGTTTTTTATTTTAATATGAGTAATACTAATTCAAAAATTAAAAGGGTGTACTACGACAAAGAAGGAGTTAATATATATGGTTCTGTAGCAAAAATCCATGCTGCCTTAAGAAATAAAAAAGTAAGTCATAATCAAATAAAAAAATGGCTGAAATCCGAGGATGTTTATACATTACATTATTCTGCCAAAAAAAAAATTCCCTAGGAATCACTATGTATTACAAGATATTGATCAGTTATGGGAAATTGACCTATGCGATATGAAAATGTATAAAAACGTTAATGACAATTATACATTCTTGTTATCGGTGATTGATGTTTATTCAAAATACGGTTGGGTAGTACCCCTAAAAAATAAAACAGGTAAAGAAATAACTAAACCCTTTCATAAAATCCTTGAACAAAGTGGTAGAAAGCCTATAACAGTTCAATCAGATAAAGGTAAAGAATTCAAGAATTCGAATTTTCAAAATTATCTGAAACAAAATAATATCAGACAACGATTCCCAACTATTTTGTCTACACAAAAAGGCGCAGTTGTTGAACGATTTAATCGTACAATAAAGGAAAAGATGTTTAAATATTTTACGGAAAGTTCTACTAAAAGATATATAGATATATTACCCAATCTTGTCAATAATAAATCGTATCACAGTACAATAAAAATGAAACCATCAGAAGTTAATCAGAAACATGTGAAGAAAATTTATGAAATTTACAAGAATATACATAAAAAAGACCCCCAAATTAATTTAAATATATTTAAAGACAACTATGTACGCATTGTTAGGAAAAAAGCAATTTTTGAACATGGCTATACACAGAAATGGACAAAAGAAATTTTTCAAGTTGATAAAGTTATAAATAGAGAACCATATCCCTTATTCATTTTGAAATACTTGAAAGGTCGAGAAGTTGAAGGTAGATTTTATTATCAAGAACTTTAGAAAGTTTATAAAAAAATGATAGTTTTTAATCATCCATTTACAATGATGATTGCTGGACCCTCGGGTTGCGGTAAAACAACATTTATTTGTAAATTGATAAGAAAAATGGATCAATTTATTAAACCTGTACCGACAAAAATTTTATGGTGTAATCCTGAATTCAGTGCAGTACCAAAAAGTATAAGAAATTTGGAATATCATAATGAAGTTCCAGAAAATATCAGTAATGTAAATAATGAACCAATACTAATTGTTTTGGATGACTTAATGTTAAATGCTTACAACAGCAAAGTATGTGAACTATTTACAAAAGGATCACACCATCGAAATTTATCAGTTATTTTAATTACACAAAATGTTTTTCATCAAGGAAAACATTGTCGTGATATATCACTTAACTGCAAATATTTGGTTCTTTTTAAAAACCCCCGAGACAAGTCACAAATAATTCCTTTGGCAAAACAAATTTATCCTGAAAATTCAAAGGAATTTCTAAAAGTATATAATGAAGTAACATCAGGTCCTTATGGTTATATTATTCTAGATATGACACAAGATATCAACGATATATTTCGCTTCAGATCAAATATACTTAATTCAAATTATTTTGAATGTTTTTGTACATTAAAACAATTAACAGAGCTATCGGAAAAACATGAAACGTTTGACAACAAACCGTCATATCTTACACGTATTAAAAAAATCTAAACCAAAATTTCGTCAAATTTTGCTTAAAAACTGTGATCCAGAAGTTATTAAAACTATTTGTGAAATAGCTATAAGCACCCTTAATGGAAACCACAAAGTGTCTAATCAGATTTATAATAAATTAAATAAAAATAAGAAAGTGTTGCTTTGCTTAGCTTGTCCCAAAAAATCTTTGAAAGTAAAAAGAAACGTTATTATACAGAAAGGAGGGTTTTTACCTATGTTGATAGCCTATCAATGATAGGTTCAGTACTATCAGGCTTACTTGGAAGTTTATTATCAAAATAGTTTTTTAGAAACATGAATAATTTACAACGGATGATTGTTATACCTCCAGAACTTTATAACAAGCTGAAAGAGAATTTCAATAATGATGCAGAGCTTTCACACCTTGACAAAAGTATGAAAGAAATACTTTTAAATAAAAATTATCAGATAATGAAAAATGGTATACATATCGACAAAAACTAATAAAATTTGCCAACAAAAGAAGACATCAATTACAGCAAAGAGCTTATAATAACTCCCAGCCACAACAATTAGAACACCTACCTTCTATAAACACAAGTAATTTTACAAAAAAAATATTTTCAAGTATGAGCACCCAAACGGAACCAGTTACCAAAGCAAAAAGAACACAAAGGGTCTTAATTACATCTGAAGATGTTGTTGTGCAACACCAAAAACCTGAAAATGTTGATGTGCAACACCAAAACCTCGAAAACGATATGTATACATTTACACCTGGTAAGATAATTGTAACATCTGATAAAGATAATGCAACACCAACAGGAAAACGTATAAAAGAAAGGAAATCTATTGGTTCAGCAGATGAACATATGTTTGAAACAGATGAAGGTGATATTATTTCAGTGCCTATATTTGATAGACCTAAAAAAGATACGAGTATAATTCGTCAATTACGTTCTTCTACTAAGAAAGCATCCGCTCAAACTTTATTGAGATTCCCAGTTCGTAAAAAAATATGAAAATCAGAAAAGGATAATTTACAAGCCAAATCAGAAAAAGATAAGTTAAAACCTAAAACGACAACTCCATTAAATCTTTCACAGTGGACAACTTATAAATAAAAAAAATGAATCAAACGGATGATTTTTTCATTACTCTCTTGAGTGATGCTTCTAATAATTATTATAGCAATAACTCGTTGACACGTTTTACAAATAAATTTCCAACTGAAATGAACTTAACACATAATAATTGGAAAGTAGGTGTTTCGGAAGTATATATTAACGATTTTATACCGAATAGGTATAACGAAAATTATGAAGAAAGCGCATTTATAATAATTGGAAGTACGGAAAAAAATAAATTAGGCGTAGGGAAAACATATATTCCATATAACAAAGATGATGTAAAATGTGACTGGAAAGCCTCTATTTTACCAATACTTCTTGAAAATATATCTGGGGGACCAGGCTTAAACAAAAAAGAATGTGAACGATATTTGATTTCGGAGATTTACACCTTTATCACTGATGATGAAAATTATAAGGATCCGGACAAAATTCTAGATATTAAAGAGTCAAAATATATTGAAGTGTGTGTAACTAGCCCTAAAATAGATGTGAAGATTCCTATTAGCAGATCATATTCAGTCAAAAGCTTTATGAAAACTATTTTTTCCCAAGTTAGAAATATTAGATCACATAAAATAAAAATTTTCAAAGCTTACTTTAATATCAAAAGCAGCAATGTTGTTTATGTACACTGATATAATAGAACCATGTTTTGTGGGTGATTCAAAGGTACGAGTTCTTAATATTATTGAAACAAAAAACTCTTTTGAATCAACAATAATCAAATATAAATGTATACAATATCATAATGTTGAAAAAAAAGTTTTTGATAACATATCCATAAAACTAGCTGATAAATTTGGATTTGATATAAATTTTAGCAGGAGTGTAATACCAACAAAAATATTATTACATTTTATAAAAAATTAATATAAATAAAGAGAAATCATTACACTCTAATTATTAATCAATGAACCGTCATTATATTAAATACTATTTATCTCAAACAGGGGGTAACATTGAAGAAATAGGACCCCTGTTTCATTCGGCTGTAAATTATCAGAGAGGCCGAGGTTTAGGAGACGTTTTCGGAGGGTTATTTCGTTATATAAAACCTATATTATCATCAGATCTAATTTTTTTACAAAAACAAGCAGTTTCAAGTGGAATTGGTGTTTTATCAGATATTGCTTCAGGAGCAAATCCCACAGAAGTCTTAAAAGATAGGGGTACAGAAGCCCTGAAAAATTTGAGACGCGAAGCTGTAAATAAAATGCATTCCATGTATGGTTCTGGAAAAAGGAGAGCTATAAAAAGAAAGAATTCTACAAAACCGCGTCATTTACGTTTGAAATTGAAGAGACGTAAAGTTAAAAAAAGTAGTAAAAACAGAAAACGTGTATTAGACATTTTTGATTAAAGATGTTGGAGTGTATGAAATCAGAGTTAGATATATTTAGTTCACCACCTATTCAATCAAGTATCTTAAAATCAGAAGAAGTTGCTTATAACCCAATTGCTTCTTTAGATAATTCTTCGACTATAGAATTTGTTTCTTTGGGTCATTGCGATACATATAGAGATTTGTCATCAACATATTTAAAATTGAAAATACAAATATTAAAGAAAGATGGATCAGTGTGGAATGATGATAAAGATACTTCTACACTCCTAAATTAATAACCCAACCGGCAATTGTTAACAATTTATTACATTCTATGATTAAACAATGCAATGTTCAGTTAAATGGTAAAAATATTACTTCATCTGACAACAATTATAATTATAGAGCTTACATCGAGTCTTTACTTAACTATGGAAATGATGATGCCAATACCCATTTAGAATGTGCTGGTTGGTTGTTAGATAAACATGATGTAGGAAAATCTGGAAATACTGGTGCCTCAGAACGTAAAAAACAATATAATAATAGTGGTGTTGTTGAATTGATCGGTAAACTTCATGTTGATATGTTTAATCAACCCACATTATTAATAAATGGTGTGGATGTCAGAGTTTTGCTAACTTTGGAAAAACCAGATTTTTACTTTTTCGCTGACGATAATGATGAAAGTCAAATGAAAATAATTGAAGCTACATTATTTATGAGACATGTGACAGTAAATCCTAGTATTTTACTTGCACATAATGCTGTTTTAGAAAAGGCCAATGCAAAATACAATTACAAACGTGTTGAAATAAAATCATTCACAGTACCATCAAGTAGTACTAATATATCGCTTGACAATGTTTTCATAGGACAACTCCCAAATACTATACTATTTTGCATGACAGATAATGATGCTTTTACTGGGAAGCGTTCAAAAAATTCGTTTTATTTTAAACATTTTGAAATGACTCAATTTATGCTATATGTTAAAGAGTTTTTACAACATTTCGTTGAAGGAGAGACAAAAATTTTTGATTTCTCCACTTTGGAATAATATGGATACAAAATAAATAATAATTATAACAATTAATATATTAAAATGCAACCATTATACCAGAAAACGATTTAGAGTTTTTCCCTTAAATAAAATACCCAAAATTATTAAAAAACCTGCAATAATTGTTGTCAATACTGATCCTTCAACAAAACCTGGAACTCACTGGATTGCTATATATTGTCCGTTAGTGGGCTGTATAGAATTTTTTGTTTCGTACGGTCGACGACCTCGTCAAAAAGAGTTTGTTGACTTTTTAATTCGTAACTCAAATTGTTATATTGCTAATGGACGTCAATTACAAGGTATATTTTCTAATGTGTGTGATCATTATTTTTGCATTTATTTGTGGTATCGTTGCATTGGAAAAAGTATGCAAGCCTTTTTACAAGAGTTTCACAACAATCGTTTTGATAGAAACGATAATCGAATTTTGAACATCAAACATGCTTTTAAACACAAAACAGGTTTTACAAATTCTAAACACAAAAAAATTCAAAAATGTGAATCCTTTCGCGTATAAATGAGGGAGCCGTTGCAATAAACATTCCAGTTTATTTCTAACATTCTTTTAAAAATGATTACCCACCAAGAAACTAAAAAGCGCAATTCATCTGGGAAAAATAAATCAGAAGTTAAAAAGAAGAAGTGCAGCAAAAACTTAATACCCCGAAATTTGTTGTTAGCCTACACATACTTCTTGGACGAGGCTCAAACATGTAAAATTAATATTGGTTATAGTATTGAAACTTTGGAAGCCGAAATAATTTTCCATCGTTTTAAAGAAGAACCTTTGTATATGTCTTATACAGAATGGGCGAAATTTTACTTTAATTTTAAAGAAATAGAAGAAAAACGCTTAAGTAATGAAGCTCAGATATTGGAGGATATCTTAGAAGCCTATGATGCTCCAATTACAAAAGTAAACTTTACATTTGATGATGACAACAAAAAAGTTTTCGAAATGTCAAAGTATGAACATGGACAATTTTTGGATATAATTGAATACCTAAATGTGGTCATGTGTTACAACAACAATGCGGTTGTCAACGTACGAGAATATTTCCACAAGTATTTGGAAAAATGTAAAGAAAACAATGTGTTTAAATTGACTTTTAAACACTATTATATACCTATGCAATTATCTCATGTTCACTGCAACTATGCCAGATTATTTTACGAAATACCACTTTACTGTTCAAACAAATTATTTGAAAATGTAATAAATAATATTAAGATTGAAATCTAAACAAAAACTAGTTTTAAAATTGAAATGTAAAAAATATATTTTGAAATTAAAACAATAAAAAATAATTATTTTTCTTAAAAATCAATTTTATTATTTCTTAACATATACATATAGATATTAATACAATTTTGCACAGCGCATTTATAATTTTTATTATTATTGGTATGTATTTCACAATAGCTGTTATAATTTCTCAAAGAACTCAGTTTGGGTATCTCATTTTCCAGCTCTATAATCTCTGTTGATAGTTGTAGGTATTGGCGTAAAAAGGTTTTCTTTTGATTACCTTTTACATATATTTTATACTCCGAATAAGTATTCAGTATCGTAGTGATGTCATTATAAGGAATAGTTCCATTATTCCATTGAAAACTGTTAATATTTAGATATTATCTTTTAATGACATCACGTTTGATATTATCTTTTAATTCTTCCTCGGGGTAAGGAGGTTTGAAAAAATAAACTATTGGGACTAGTGAACCTTGTTGAAGTATTGCCAGTTCTTTTGCAAAAAGCTGACCCCCATTTCCTAGAACAAATTGGATATCTAAAAACAATTCCATCATTACTTTTTTATCTGCAATAGTCTAAACTATTGTACAGAGTTGTAACAAGCTAATGAAAATAAAAAGCCATTACAAAGATTTATATAGATATATATTTTTTATTTTTTCTTATAATTTCAAGTTATACAAAAATATAAAATTAAAATCTTAAAATATTACTTAATATATATATAAGCTATAAATCTTAAAATATTATTTAATACAAAATATAAATATTTTTTTCTTATTCTATATAAATTTCTTTTCTTAAAATATTACTTAATACATATTACTTTTTTCTTACATATATTTATTTACTTATAAAACCATAAGGTATAGTTTCAAAATTGTTTGCTTTGCAGACACGTTTTGTACAAGTGAAACCAAATTTTTTTGTTTCACTTTCGGGTTACCACAGTGAAGTGTTTTTTTCTTTTTATTTTCTTGGCTGTATGTATATTATAAAAACCATCACCGAATGGGTCTACTATAAGTTTTTTCAGATTTTCAAAATTTAAAATTTTTTTGTTTGTGAAATTGCATGTTACATCTTTACATTTTGCAATTTCTCCTCTTTTATTAGTTACAGGATTATAATATCTGTAAGAGTAACATTTAGGACCTGTAGATACAAATTCTTCAATATATGTTTCATGGCCATATTCCTCCAACTCGTTTGTAAATTCTCCTAAAAAGTTACCAGTAACAGGTTTGTGTGGATACAAAATATAAATAATTTTTAATACAAAATTAATACAAAATAAATTACTTCAACAAGGGTGCTGACTGACTGTCATAACTTTTGAAATTGTGTGCTATACAACAAATTTTCTTTGTTGAATAAGCACTAATACCTAATAAATATGTAATAAATTTTTCAAGGCAATTCTCTTTATTGTCATTTTCAAGAACGTGTATACGTTTTTTACAATTCTGACATTGTATATCATCATTATCGTCTAAGTAACAAAAGTGACAAACTTGATTTGCCACACAAAGGTTGGGAACATGTTGAAAGCTATTTATACCTCTTTGTTTATTTTGGGTACATTCAAGATCATAAAATATTAAGGTGAATTTTTCGGGTAATTTTTTTGTATACAGTTGTACGTAACAGTTATGACTTTCGTCTGTTAATTTGTAACAAATGGTGCATATTTTTTCTTCACAAGAATGAACCTGTCCTTTACGTTTGGCAAGATCATAATATTTCAAGCATTTATTACAAATCTGTATTTGGGAACATACAGTCCCCTTACCATAAATATTTTTTCTATGGTTTTCAAGACATTGATTACCACGAAATGTTCGAAAACATGTATCACATTTACAAGCCACTGCAACGTATTTGCAAGGAGGTTGTGTTTTGCAATATTTACATAATTCTTTGCACCTATGTGTAGATTTATATAGAACGTTACAATATACACATTGATATTTTTTACCGAAAAAGGCTTTTACATTTTTTATAGTAACAAAATGTTTTAAATCTTCAAAATAAAACAAATTAATACTCTTTGAATTGTTTGTATAAACATATAAACAGTGATATTATAAGCAGGCCTACTTTTTTGAATTTTAAATATATCCCCGACATTGCATCCCGAGTGTTTATCGACATTTACATTTGCTTTTCGTACTAGTTTTTCCACATCTTGGGATAATACTTTCAACGATTTTTTATTAATTTTAAAATTTTGAGTATTATTATCCGCAAGATATTTTCCAATTACAATAGATTGGGGTAAACAATGAGTATTAGTTTTCTCCCCAATATTTATTATACTAATTTTTTTTCTTAGTATTTCCGGTTCAGATAAAGTACTAGGACAAACACGGCCTGTACCCGAAGGAATATTTATGATTTTAGCAGTTACTTCAATCAATTCCGTTGATAAATTTTTTTCATTTGATTGAATAACTGTCGCAAGTAAATCAGTTTACATATTAGAAGTTAAAGAGGATATTTTTTTGAACGGTATACCGATTGGCCTCGTATTTTCAATAGAAGGAATTGTAATTGTAATACCCATCATGTCATTTGCAGAACAAGCGGTCTTAACTATTTCTAAAATATTCTTAAAGCATACATCTAACCATTCGATTATTGTTTCGAACTCTTGGTTATAGTCATTTATTTTAAATGTAAAATTTCTACTACTAACTCTGAACTTATTACTATAACTTTCATATTTTTTTAATAAAATAACATACTTTTTGTTTGAGGTATGGTCTATGGTTGATGTTGATGTTGAGGATGATGACGGTGTTGGTCTTAATGTTGATGTAGATGGACGGTTTTCACGACCTAGACCAATTTGGTTATTGGATTCTTGAGATGTTTGTTGTTGTTGTTGAAGCTGTTCTAGATTGATAATTTCAACCATTCTGCTCGTTTGTTCTGCTATGGTGTTTCTATTTTCTTGAGGGTAATTTGCAACAAAATTATGGGTGAAAGTCATAAGTGTTGCAGCAAGTTGTTGTGCAAACTGAGTTAAAATTGAAGCTGTATTCTGAAAACAAAAAAAAACAATAATAATATTGTTCAGATTATTTTTTATAATTAAGTAACTTACTTGATCCATGATTTTAATAATTTTTGTATCCGCTTGTTTTGTACCTCTTCACTGAGAGCCAATTTAAAAATTTTTGAAATAAGTTTGTTTAGATAGGCCTCTTTTATACAACTTTGTATTTATTATAATACAAAAATTAGAACTATTACAACAGGATACCTCTTTAACTATTGAATTCAATAAAATTACCTCTCTAACTATTTACCTCTCTAACTATTGAAACAGGATACCTCTCTAACTATTGAATTCAATTACATATAATAAATTATACTTTGTAATCAGAAAATTTTTCTTAGATTGGAATATTTAATTAAAAATATAAAACAAGATTACCAAGACTCTAAGATTACCAACATTTTTTAAGTTATATCTATGCAAAACAAGATTTTAAAAAACTTAATTTTAAAGTCTTCTAACATCATTGGAAATTCTTAACCTTTGATTAATAATAATAATAACACGTTTAAAAATATAAAATATAAACAAGATAGAACATGATTTGTATATCCTTTAATAAAAAATGTTTTTTTTTTGTAATTTAAATATACATGCAACAATGTTTTAACTGATAAATTTGGTGTAATAAATAGTAACCTCCTCGTATTTAGAAAATATGCGTTTTCATTTGTTTTTATTACAGGATTCCAATCTAAATGTTACATTTAATAAATTATAACTATTATATATAATAAATTATAGTTTGTAATCAGAAATTTTTTCTTAGATCGGAATTTTTAATTAAAAATATAAAACAAGATACCAAGACTCTAAGATTACCAATCACATTTTTAAGTTATAATTATCCAAAACAAGTTCTTAACTAACTACATTGGTAATTCTTAGACTTTGATATTATTAATCAATACGTTAAAAAATAGAAAATAGAAAATATAAACAAGACATGTTTTGTACAGCCTTTATTAAAGAAGCGTACTTGTTTTTATGTGTATTGGAGAACATAAATTATTATTTTGTACTATTTTTTGTTTTAAATATTTTTGTATATAAAAGACAAGTTAATTGCTTTTTATATTTATTGCTATCATCAATTAACATTTTTTTCTAATTTTTACAATATTTTTGCGTATAAAAGACGCAAACTTTTCGAAAGATATATCAGTATTTTTTCAAATATTATAATGGTAAGTTATACTTTGAAATTTAAAAATATTTTATAATAATTATATTGCTTTCAAAATATTAATATTTTTAATTGTAATAATTTTTTCTATTACAGGATTTTTTACAAGCATTACAGACAGTAACAGGAGAACCTCTTTTCAAGCCCGTTATACGTACTGACGACTTGGTCCTAGGCAAGGATTATAATATATACGCTGTTAAAACCATTAAAACGAAATATGGGAAAAAATTAGTTGCAGACTTAGAAAAATACCAATTTTTTTCCAGACCGCATCACAAAGGACCTTAGGAAATTAAAAACATTATTTTGAAATTTTAAATTAAAAACATTTTTTTGTATTTTAAAAAAAAATTTTATTTGAATAAATATAATATATTTTTTATTTAGAAATACAATTTTTAATATCGTATTTATTTTAGAAAAGTATTTTTTTAATATCGACGCCTTTGATATTTGCCTCGTCTTTGTAGATCCCTTGTTTCCTGACCTGAGCCTTCCCTACAAGTACATGGTTTTCTGTAATATAAAAATAGAATATATAGATTAATATACATAACAAGATACTTTTTCAAAGGATGTTTCCTCTAAAGAGCCTCCATCGGGTTTCCGTCCTCCGTCTTGAGCCCAAAAGTGATTATTAAAATTCACTTTTCCTGAATTATTCTCTAGAAATTTAATTTCTAGAGACTTAAGATTTTTTTGAGCGCCTAAGCTCATTATATATAGACATAAGTGTTTTAAAAAAGTTAAACTGTAAACTTAAATTTTTGAAAGTTACTTTTGAATTGATTTGAAATAATTCAAAACCTCTGAATTTATAGTCTATAAATGCTAGCCTTAGCAATTTTTAATTTTCCCTACTATTTATAATTAACCCTGTTTTTAATCATATTGATCAAAAATTTAAATTTAATTTAATAAAATTTGCACTTTCTGCAAAAATATATTATTGATATACAGTCTAACCTTTTTATTACGGATGAGGTCCTAAGAAAAATTTTTATTAAAAAAGTTAGGGTAAATTTTCCCCATGCATCTTTGAAAATACAGAATACTGACAAAATTTTCGACTAAAGGCGATTTTTTATATTGTGGATATTAGATCTAGAAGAGTTTACCTGTTTATTATACACGTTCCAAAGGTATATTTATACATTATATTATAAATATGTATATATTTTTAATACGTATGAGGTACAAAGAAATTTTTTATAAAATTCATTATTACCAATACCTTTCAAGTATTTCTCTAAAAGGCATTTTTTTTTTTGTTATGGCTATTCCATCTCGAAGAGTTTAACCGTATATTATATTTAATTAAATTTCTGAATATTTTGCTTACACCTTTGTTTTTTGTCAAAAAAAAAGATGAAAAATAATTAATATATTTTACATTATACAAGCATAAATTTTACACTCTCAAAAATAAAAATATCCGTTTACGTTATGTTTTGTAACTTTAATTATAGATAGATTTTTAGGCATATAATATTTCTATATAGAAAAATAATGTAAATAAACTTTGAAATATTTAACCTTGAATTACTATATAAAAATCAAGTTCACTATATTTATTAACATAACGAAAATATTTTTTTATTACATAAGTTTTTTGCATTTATGTTAATAAACTTTGATAATAAAAAATAAAAACACGTTTCGAAAAAAAACATTATTTGTAGTGCATAAACATTTACATATAAAAAATAAGGTTAATAACTTTGATAACCTGGAATTATAAAAATCAAGTTAAATAAATTTATTAACATTACGAAAAAAAATTTTCTTATTGCATATATTTTTTACATACATAAATATAAAATAATGTTAATAAACTTTGTGTTTATTATTGTCCCGATAACAAGTTTTTATAAAACAATTTTTTTTTTGTTTATAAATACAACTCGCTTTTCTTGCATACATAAAATCATTCATAACGTATTTGTTATTGCAATTTTACAAAAACAAATACACGCTAATCAACCAGGCTGCTATGCAACATACAGATATCAATATTCTTGTATGCAAAAAGAAAATACGCCTTTTTTTATTCTGCTATTCTTTGTTATTCCACTATAGAATAATTCTTATGAGTTTTACTTAGCAGTGGAAAAATTCGTAAACCCATACCACATATATTGCTATACACAAAATCGTTCATAACTTGAATTTACCGGCAATTTGTTAGCCATGTGCTTTTTTTTGTTACATATTCCTCTATGGATACGTATTCACCCAAGACATATAATTTTTTAAACAAGTTTTTATGTATATATACAAATCGCAAAAAAAACATCATTATTTTACAAAAACAAAATACACACGCGATCAACCATGCTACTATACAACAAGCATATATCAAATTTCTTGTATGAACATTTAATTTTTATATACTTTTTTTTTGTTGTTTATTTATTTTACAACAAGTATTTTGCACATGGCTATTCGAATTAGATAAAAAATAACAACAACATTGCAATACATTTTAGAATAAGTTTCTTTACGAAGGAGGTTCTAAAGCAAATATAATTGGGTTGATCTCCTCTAACAACACATACATATGGACATCAAAGATTTTTCAAATTTCTTATCTAACATATTACTCTTACGTCCGGTGGTATTTTATTTGCTGTTGTTTACTGGCACGGAGAATTTTGTTAAACGTGTGGTTTCCTAGTACTTATATTGTTTTCGATGTTCTTTGCCGTATCTAATTAGTTTCGCCACTTCAACAGGAGGCACATTTTCCGAATCTCCGGGAAAGTAAGCCGAGGTACACATTACCTCCTGCTTCCCCCCCTTCGTCGTCACATCTATTAGAACTGCAACAAGGTCCCTTGAAGTTAATTCTGGAATTGGGAGAAAATTTATTCTATTACTGAGCAGAATTGCTGCTCTTGGATGTTCATGTTTATTATCATAAATTAACTTACATGATTGAGTAGGAAGGCCCTTAATTTGACCTTTATGAATCCAAGGCTCCTGTATGAGCGCTATGTCCATTTTATTTTGTATAAATCTCCAGCTAAGCACGATGTTGCAGCTTTTGCATGATGGAGACTTATTTGAATGCATTCAATGTGAGCTGGTGATGTTGCTCCTAACTGCTGTGCTGACACCTTTTTTTGTGGTGTTGGAGGTTGCGACTAATTCAGCTTTACCGTCTTTACCTTTCGAAGTGCTGGCCTTCGGCAAAGTGTCTTTTGTTGTAGAAGCAAGATTGCCCCTTTCAAGAACACTGTTTACTGTCTGGACAGCACCCCTAGGCTCGACAGTAGCTTTAGTCATTTTGTTACATTTCGAAATGCTGCTCTTTGAAGTAGTGTCTATAGCAGATGGAGCTTCTAGTCAGATCACTGTACTTTTCCGGAGCAGCATTCCTAGTAACCGTCGTTTCAGCCAGTTTTGTAGGACCACTTTTAGTCCTTAACTGTACAAAACCAAATTTGAAGTTGATTTTGAAGTCAGCTTCTTATAGTTTTGTGGCAGATTGATGGTCGATGGATATGGATAGCTGACTTAGAGAGTTCTGCACTTAGAGCAGAATCCATCTCTTCAATTTTATTTATTTGGTCCATATAGTTCCCACGAGTAGCTAAGGAAGAGAGATCACCTGTGCCAGAGCCCCCATTACCACAGGAAGGCTAAGTTAAAACTGGAGGACGCCAGGTATCCAGAGTTCGCTTACTAACGACTAACCACCCCGTTAGCCACGCAGCCATCGGCGTAAGCTGTTCCACCAATATTGGCTTGGGATATCTTGGGAGATACTGTGCGATAAATCCTATGAGACAGAGGTATGTTATCAGATCAGCCTAGGTTCGCGCGTGCAATTTTGGTCTACACCCGTATTGATACAGGTGCAGTTCCAGGGGCTACCACGAGGAGGTAATGCAAGTACTTGACCACTTTAACAGTTGCAACAGTACGAATATATATATAGCAATATATAGATTAATATACATAGCAAGATACTCATATGTCTACCCTGTTAAATCCCAGCCCAAACCCCCAAATGATGGCGACTTACTTGAGATACACTGAGGCCACACGTGTCAAAACTTTTATTATATTTATATATAATATAAGTTATATATAAAATAAACTTCTTTAATTAATAATTATTAACTATTATTTAGTATACTTTTCTGAACAAAAAATGGCAATCTATTTTTTTAAATTTTATATTTTTTCAATAAAGTTTATTTTTAATAATAATAATGAATTCGTACTTTTCCGGAAATTCACCCTTCAAACTATATTTTTTCTCGACACAAATATTTTTACGTTAATTCGACGTCAAATTTATGTAAAAAATAAACGTAGCCCATCAAACAAATATTTTACGTTCATTTGACGTCAAATTTCAGTAAAATATAAACGTGGGCGACATTTTCTATATGCATCTCCGTCTAACCCATTGCTAGTGTTGTGGAATAAAACACGCCGTCCCTGTATTGTTGTTATATTCGAACCCAAAATATTTTGCATTACGCATTGCGAAATAATATTATGTAAATTAATTAACTGTGTCATAAAGTTAATAAACTTAGCACATAATAAATAATGCTTAGTGCGCATTTATGCAATGTATGCAATTTTGGGTAACAACAAATACAAATAATAATATTTATTATTAATTATGATTGCGCAAAATGATTAATTGTATTATTATTGGAACAAAGTTTATTTACATTTTTAATGTAAACAAAAAGCTGAGAAGTAAAAAAGTGTGTATAAATAATGCGGTTTTTATGGTAATTCGAAGAGTTGGAATTTGTTCAGCTTTCGTTAAACAACTCTCGAAACAGTAAAGTTTTGTACAGAGTTAATGTTTAATAATAAAGCTACTTTGAACAAATAAAGTTTTAACATACTATATAGTAACAGTAAAATTGGAGTTTTATTTATTAAAATTAATATATTATTTAACTGGCAAAGGCCAAAATAATATATCAACAAAATAAAATATCAACGCTCCCAGTTCAATAGGAAAATATTTTATATAGATTGGCTATAGCAAGAATATAATAATATTTCCATAAACGTTTGAACACAACATTGGCGCAGCCGGTTAACCAAGTACTACGTTTCTTGGTAGAACCACCACTTTTTTGGACAAATTTTTAATTTTTTTTTGGGAAAATCAAAAAATCAGGATTTTGTTCACGGACAAAAAATCGAAGGAAGAGCAAAAGCAGTTTTTTTTTGGAAATCAAGTCGAGAGCAATTTTATTATAAATATAAAGCAGCCTACAAAGAGAACGAGTACGTTACGTCAGTAAAATACAACGAAACACACAAAAAAAATACAAATAAACACCCTTGTACTTCGCGTGAAGCGAACAAGGGACAAACACGACGCAATTTTGCGTAGTTTCTGTTTAATTTGTATATTATTTTGTGGTAATAATTTTTTTTTGGTATCAAAATACAAATCAAAGTAGTAGGTTTTTTGTTATATTTGCAATTGTTTTTACTGTTAGTAGATTTAAATAGTTTAGTTTCATTACAAATATAATTTAGTTTTTATTTTCACAAAGGAAGTATAAGTATAAAAAAAAAAATATTTACTTTAGGTATATCCATTTTTTTTAATTTTTTATCGTTTTTTATTTAAACAAAGTAATGCCGGTAACTTTTTATACGGTGGGAACAATACATAATACTAAGCACGGAAAAGTATGCAATAATTGTATACGCAACTGGCAAAGTATTACTTATCCCAAATTCGAGAAAAAACCATACAGTTGTATAGTTTGTAATAAAACTCTTCTTTGGTTAAAAGAATAAATAATATACCATTTTTCTTGTAATAATATACCATTGTTTTTTTTTATGTATAAATAATTTTTTTTAATATATATATTATTATGAGAGCATAAAATAAAAAAAATGGAATGAAAATAAAATTATAGTTTTTTTCTTATACATGATTGATATAAATCGTTTTTTATAAATAGTTTATTTTGTTTGGGATCTTTAGATCTAAATTTAAAGGACATTAATTTTTTTTGTATTTGGCTAGTTAATGGAAAAAAGTATTAGAAAATTCTCAAAAAAAATTGAGAGCTTTTCATTCACTAACACAAGCCCAAAAAATATTTCTACTACTGATTCAAGTAGTACTTCAATTATGATTTCTACACCCTTACAAGGATCAATTTTTGACGAACAGCAAGGCGCCGTAGGAGGTGCGGTGCCAAAAATGAGTAGTTTCAGGGTACTTAGGTCAAAGAAAACTTATCCAAGGCCCAGTTTAAATATTTTAGAAGAAGAGGACAAATCTGACATAGAGAGAAATTTGTTAGGATCTACACCAAACAAAAATCGGGTAAAATCAAATGTTAATGACCAAAACACTTTGGTCAACCAAAATCACGGGACGCTATGGCGCCCCCTAGCGAATTTAAGACATTAAGAGAACCACACATATATGACTTCCCACAAAGAATTTACGAACCATTTCCAAAAGCTCTAACACCACCTTTACGTCAAAATAATACCATACTGTTAGGACAAGGAAACGACAGATTTCATCAAACGGTAAATATGTCTTTTAGTGACGGAATGTTGTCAGTCACTGAGACATTCAAAACATTTTTGGCACATGTCCCAATATTTTCTGGAACAGGAGACAATCCTGCTCTAGACTTACAAAATTTCCTAACGTTAGCGGAGGAAGCTTACTATATTACGGAAGATACAGGAAGGGCTTTTATTCTGACAAATTTAGTGAGAAGCAAATTAAGGGGAAAGGCAAATGCGCTTTTCCAAAATAAAAATATAATCGATTTCGATGAATTCAAAAGCATTCTGACTAACCACTTCCTTCCTTATAAGGATCTTCCTCAATTAGCTAGGGAAGTAGAGGGGTGTTACCAAGGGCCGGACGAGGGAGTAGAAAATTTTGGGAGTAGGCTATTACAAAAACTTGAGGCCTATACAATAATGGTCGAAAATACCTATCCAGGAGAAGGTAGGGTATTAACGGAAGAAATGATGAAGGTAGCGAAACGAACCTTCATAAGGGGTTTACATTCGGAATCCTTAAAAAATTATGTAAGGTCACAAAATTGTTCTAGCTTAAAAGTAGCAGTTCAAAAGGCAAGGGATTACGCAAGGGAGGATTACGCTATTGGCAACTCATCAGAAAAACGATCAGGGGGGATGGATAGTGATATAACTACATTATTGAAAAAACTGTTAATAAGAATAGATAGCGGTGAAGAACGCAACAGGACAATAGGAGATCCACCCTCAAGGACACCCAACCACTTCCAACATAAAAATAAAAGAGATAACTACCCTAGGGAAGGGTATACAGCAGGAAAACCAAGTTTTCAAAGGCAAAATATGCCAAATTCAACATACAAAAATGAACGAAACACATCAAACTATAACAGATATAATAATTCCAGACCAGAAACCAACAATAATTTTAGAAACCATCTAAAATGTTATACTTGTGGTGAACCAGGCCACACTAGTCGTTATTGCAAAAGGAGTCAACCAAACACCCCATTTTGCACTATTTGTAAACGACAGGGACATTCTAGAGAACAATGTACAGGAGCCATGCAACCCGCGAACGTACGGATAATACAAAATAAATCAATGGACAACACAAGGTCAACTGAAATGACCCAATCAGCAGTGGTTCAACATTGTGAATGGGGTGCGATTTTCCAGGACATGTAATTTTGCACTGCCCAGCCAGGCAAAAATACGAGGCACGTGCAGCCATGCAGTCGGGAAACGAATAAGAAGTGAGCCAAAAAACCCTGACTCATTTCTGCACATAAACTCATCGGGGGAACGGAATTTACAAGAAAAAACTTATTTAGATCCAATAGTGGAATTACCATTAAATATAACGAAAACAGGAGTAGCTAAACTTTTAATAGACACAGGAGCACAAGTTAGTGTATTAAAAAGGAATTCCTTAAATAATGACGCAAGGATTAATGCTAACAACAGGATCGCATTACGTACACTTCACGGACAAAACGAAACACTAGGTAGTTGTAAAGGAACATTTTTTAATGGAATACAATGTGAATTTCAAGTAACTAATATGGAAGAAAGAATACCAGGAGATGGTATTCTTGGTTACGATTTTTTATCGAAACATTGCAGCATACAGGGTCCTTCTAAAATTTTAAAATTCACCCAGCTTGAAAGGATGAAAAAAGAATTCCAAGTTCCTTTCGTAGATGCAACTACGGAACAACCCAACCAACCAAGTGTTCACTCGTTTCAAACCAACAGTGTTTCATACAATGAGAAAGAGTCAGCATTAATGGTAAACCACAAAATAGAAAATAAAAATAACTATGCAATAGAGAAAGTAAATTCACGTAATGAAAATGAGAACAAGGAAGAATTAACAGAAGAAAAACGAGAGCCAAAATTAAAAGGGAAAAATATAATAAAAATACCAGCCCGTACAGAAAAAATAATAGAGATACCTACAACATTAGAAGGAGAACTAATAGTCACCTCAAAGGAAATTATACCAGGCGTCTTTCTGGGAAACGGCATTTGTAAAGCAAAAAGGGGTAAAATAATAGTGGGAATAATGAACATAAATAACGAAGAGAGAATTATAGAGAAAATAAAGCTTGAAACCCATAAACTAGAGGATTTTGAGATACGCACATTAAAAGTAGATAGTGAAAAGCAGGTAAAAGAAACAAAAGAAAATGAACAATGGAATAATCATAAAATCCCGAAACGTAAAAGGGAGAAACAACAAAATAAGGACAAAAATAAGAAAACAGAAGGATTTATTAGATACATATTTAACGATTTCAAGGAAGAAAAAAGGACGGAAAATACGCGCATTAAAAAATTAAAAGAGGAGCTTATTTTAAAAACCGATCTCAATTCAGAGGAAAAGGAAAGCCTGGAAAAAATCCTCACAGAATTCTCGGATATTTTTCATTTACCTGGTGACAACCTTCCCGGGACAAACAGTGTAACTCACAAAATCCCAATAAAACAGGACCAAAGTCCAATAAATAGCAGACAATATCGTTTAGCGGAATGCCATAAAAAAGTTATAAACGAGGAAGTAACAAAACTTTTAGAGGAGGACATTATTAAACCCAGTAAAAGTCCTTGGAACGCACCATTACTGGTAGTCCCAAAAAAGGCGGGTCCAAATGGTGAAAAACGTTCACAGGGTGGTAATTGATTATCGAAAGTTAAATGAAGTAACAGTGGGGGACGCATTTCCACTCCCTAGAATCGAAGAAATATTGGATCAACTAGGAAGATCCAGATACTTCACTACCCTGGATCTGGCTAGTGGGTATCATCAGGTTCATCTGGAACCCAGCGATCGGGAAAAAACAGCGTTCAGTACAGCATACGGGCACTTTGAATTCAAAAGAATGCCTTTCGGACTCACGGGAGCGCCCGCTACTTTCCAACGGTTAATGAATTATGTTTTACCAGGGTTACAAGGAATAAAGTGTTTCGTCTACCTAGACGACATTGTCATATATGGTAGAAACTTACAGGATCATGACGAAAAGCTAAAGTCTATTTTCCAACGATTACGAGAAAATAACTTAAAACTGCAACCGGAAAAATGCAAATTTTTGAAACGAGAAGTTGTTTATCTGGGACATCAAATCACTTCGGAAAGAGTCCTACCTGATCCTGAAAAAACAAAATGTGTAAAGGAACATCCCGCTCCACGCACCACCAAGGAATTACAATCATTTTTGGGTCTAGTAAACTACTATCGACCATGTATGCCGGAATTAGCCAAAAAAGGGGCTATATTGTACAAAATGGCGACCAAATCGCAACCTTATAAGTGGACTTCGGAACATCAGGAAGCTTTCGAGCAGGTTAAAAATCTACTTATTCAACCACCTCTTCTAGCATATCCTGATTTTAATCATCCATTTAATTTGACGACTGACGCTTGCAATTATGCGCTGGGAGCTGCATTATCTCAAGGCGAAGTGGGAAAAGACAAGCCAATTGCATACGCCAGTAGGGTATTAAACAAAGCGGAAAGGAATTATGCGACTATTGAAAAAGAAATGCTAGTCATATACTGGGCTATCAAGAATTTCCGCAGTTATCTTTTAGGAAGAAAATTCAAAGTATATACGGATCACAAACCTTTGATAAGTGAATATAAAAAGAGAGATTCGGAAGGAAGACTTAATAGATGGAAGGTCCGTCTAGCTGAATATGACTTTGAAATCCTGTATAAGGCAGGAAAAAATAACACAAATGCGGACGCACTTAGTCGCATTCCCATAATAGAACAAAATGAAGAACCCAGTAGCGAAGGTACAATAAACGCAATAACTAGGAGTAAAGCCCAAAAGGAAATACAAAAAAATCAAGATATTCCAAAACCAGAAAATGCAAAACAAAAGAATCCACCCACGGTAACAACGGAACCAGTAAAAAATACCGTGGACGTCGATTATGAGAGTGACTCATCTAGTTCAAGCATATCCGAAAAAGGCAATCAAGCAATAACACTAACATCTAATGAAATAGAAGCAGTAATTAAAAAATATCACGATTCTCCACTAGGAGGACACATGGGGGTACACAAAACATACTATAGAATTCGGCAATTCTATAAATGGAAAAAAATGTTTTATGACATTAGTAAATTTGTGAAAAAATGTACCAAGTGTCAACGAGTTAAAAGAGGAAGAATAACAAAAATGCCTATGGTAATTACGGACACGGCATACAAACCTTTCGATAAAGTATATATGGACATTGTAGGTCCTTTCCCTGTTACTCACAGAGGAAACAAATACATCTTGACTTTTCAAGATGACCTAACTAAAATATTGGACTGCATACCACTACCAAATCAAGAAGCCTTAACGGTAGCGGATGCATTTTACAGGAAAATAATCCTTAAATATTCTGTAATTCCACGTAGACTAATTACAGACCAAGGTACAAATTTTACGAGCGATTTAATTCAGCGGTTATGTAAACTGCTGAAAATAAAAAAAGTACAAACTACGGGATACCACCCGCAATCCAACGGTTCTTTGGAAAGAAGGCATGGGCCTTTAGTTGAATACTTAAAAACCATTATTAACGAAAACGTACAAAGTTGGGACGAATGGCTAGGTGAAGCAGCTTTCTGTCATAACCATACACCACATATGGGGAGCAAATACTCGCCCATTTTCGCTCTTTATGGTTTTTGCGAGCCACTGCCCACTACCTTTAAACAAAACCCGGAACCAATTTATAACTTTGACGACCATTGTCAAGTCGTAAAAGCTAAAATGCAAAAAATTCACAAGGTAGCGCGGGAAAAATTAATAGAGGGGAAAATAAAATCAAAAGAGTACTACGACAAAAATAAAACAGAAACGGAATTTCAAATAGGGGACAAAGTCCTACTAAAAAATCAAATAAAAAACCACAAACTAAGCAGTGGGTGGTCAGGTCCATATACAATAATTGAAGTAATGACTGAGTCCAACGTAAAAATTAAAATAGGGAAAAAGATTAAACGCGTCCATAATAACCGTTTAAAATTATGGCACGAATAACAAAAAAATAAAACAAAAAAAATTACATTATAATAACTAAAATTCATTTATATAATTATAATTATATAACCTTTTCAATTTTTTTTTGTAACATTTAGAATTAATTATAGAGTTAATTAACTAACGCGAACCGCATTTTTTAATAACATCAGAGCCTAACTAGCCAGGTTGTCAACCAGCCAGTAGGTAAATAGTTCTTGAACATATTCAAGAAGTGCAACAAGGTTTGTTACAACTCTGATATTAAAAAAAAAATTTCATCAAAAATCGCGACAAAAATACTTAAAGTAGCAGTAATATTTTAAATATAGAAACATACTACTTAGTACTGCGAGCTAAGTAGAAAATTTAAATTCGCATACAAATTTAAATTTAAATTCGCATACAAATTTAAATCATTTATGTCAAAATAAATTCAACATACCACATCTATTAAAAATGACACACACACCTAACGACACCTATTGCGAAATAGAATCATTTAAGTAATCTGCGCAGGTTTAGAAAAATATTTAGCGCAGGTTTAGAAAAGGTGTGAAACTTAACTACAATAAAGTTTAGGAAATATTTTTTTTAGTTTTAGTAAAGATTATTACCAACTAAGTGTCTTAGATTAAAAGGGGTTTTAGTATTAATTATGTTAAATTATACTTTTAGGAGTAGTAATAATAAAAAATAATTATTGTTTATCAACATAAATTTTAGGAATTAATAGTAACCTTGAAGAGAGGAATAGGAATTTTTTTTTGTCTATAAGACAAGGAATAATTTTTTTATGAACATCAAGCTATAAATGTTTAAGAAAATCAACAAGTAAATGCAAAAATATGAGTGGAAATAATTTAATAAAACCTACACAACATAATTCAAAAAACTCTAAATCTGAACCTAGAAAACTACCTGCTCTAACTTTTCGCGAATAATAATTAACTAGCCAATTACAGTTAAAAAAAAAAACGAAGTAGAGTTTTATTAAAAAATAAATAAATAATCTAAAAATAAATTCGCATACATTTATACTGAGTTAAATTAAATTAAGAAATTTAAATGAAAGAAAATGGATGTATTTAATGGATATATTTAAAGTAGAGGAAATAAGAAAATAAATTTTTGTTTAGATAATTTTATGTACTAAAAATTTAAATTGAAATTGTAATATATAAATTAAGGTAAAAAAAAAAATAATAAAAAAAAAAAAAAATTTTGTTAAAAAAAAAGGGAGTTATATGTAATCTATAATAAAATTAAAATAAGAAAAAAAAAGTAAGAATTTGAAATAAAACTTTATGACAAAATAAATCGATTGTTAATATGTAAATGAAAAAAAAAGGGATAAAAGGGGAAGGAATTGGAAGAATAGTAAATTAAAAATGATTAAAACTAGTTTGATTTAAATAAAGAAGATTATTTAATGAAAATGAAGAAATATTTAAAGTAAAATTTTTTAAAAAATCAGAATGAAGAATTATTATTTAATGAAAATGAAGAAATATTTAAAAAGAAATATGTAAAGTTGTTTAAAGAATTATTTAATATTGTAAAGATGTAAAGTTGTTTAAAATAAAAATGAAGAATTATTTAATATTGCTTAAAATGAAAATGAAAAAATTAAAGTTGTATATTTAAAACATGAATATTGTTGAAATAAAAAAAAATTTAATATTTAAAGTTTTATACTTAATATTGTTTAAAATGAGAAAATGAAGAATTGTTTAAAGTTTTATATTGAAGTTGAAAAATGTAAATTGTATGTTAATGTTTATATTATGTTTGTGAAAGGAAAATATTGTTTAATATTAATAAGAGAATAAAGAAAATTGAAGAATTGTTTAAAAATAGCGACAATGAATTGTAAAATGATTAAAAACTAAAATTGAAATGAAGAATTGAGATATAAAATGTAAATTTGTTATGAAAAGAATTGGAAAAGTTATGATCATAAAATTATAGAAATTAAATTGAAAATATTGAAATAAGATTGTATAAATTTAATACATAAATGTTTTAGGGAAACGACCGAGCCTAATCTCTTAAAGATAGGTGAAATTTCTTAACCAATTGTTAAGAGTGTATAATTCGGTTTTTAAAATAAGAATATTATATTTTTAGTATTTAAGTTAAGTCAGAACAATAATGATAATGTACAATGAACAATATGACAACCAAATAAAGCAAACTGTTTTCGGAATTTAAATTGTTTAAAATTAAAATGAAAATTATAAAATAGTTTGAATTAATGTTGAAAAGAGAAATTTATTGAAAAGGAATTAAATATGAAAAAAAAAATGAAATGAAAAAATTGTAAACAAATGAATTGTATTGTATAAAATTAGAGAAAAATTGATATATAAAAGGTATATATAAAAATAAGAGAAAAAAAATTTTTGTAATTGTGAAAAAATTGAAAAGCTGAATAAATTAAGATCTTCTGAATTACCATATATAAAAAAAATGTACCCATTTCTTTTACTTCAAAATGGGAGGTGTTGTGGAATAAAACACGCCGTCCCTGTATTGTTGTTATATTCGAACCCAAAATATTTTGCATTACGCATTGCGAAATAATATTAAAAAATATTATGTAAATTAATTAACTGTGTCATAAAGTTAATAAACTTAGCACATAAATAATGCTTAGTGCGCATTTATGCAATGTATGCAATTTTGGGTAACAACAAATACAAATAATAATATTTATTATTAATTATGATTGCGCAAAATGATTAATTGTATTATTATTGGAACAAAGTTTATTTACATTTTTAATGTAAACAAAAAGCTGAGAAGTAAAAAAGTGTGTATAAATAATGCGGTTTTTATGGTAATTCGAAGAGTTGGAATTTGTTCAGCTTTCGTTAAACAACTCTCGAAACAGTACAGTTTTGTACAGAGTTAATGTTTAATAATAAAGCTACTTTGAACAAATAAAGTTTTAACATACTATATAGTAACAGTAAAATTGGAGTTTTATTTATTAAAATTAATATATTATTTAACTGGCAAAGGCCAAAATAATATATCAACAAAATAAAATATCAACGCTCCCAGTTCAATAGGAAAATATTTTATATAGATTGGCTATAGCAAGAATATAATAATATTTCCATAAACGTTTGAACACAACACTAGCATAGTAAGTCAAAATCACGTCAAATAATCAACGTTAATTTTTTTTTTGCTGGGTATGATCATAATTGACATATTATTAAAATTTCTCACACTCTTATTTTTATTTTTTAGATACAGTGAAAAAAATTCGTCAGAAGGACTTTAAAGAAGATGATGCGATAAAAACTTTAAAATTTTATATGCAAAGGGGCGAAGAAAGATACAAGAAAACGCAAAAAAACGTCAAACATAAATAATATAGCTAATATGTAATTTTGATAATTGAATTTTAGAATGTAAAACGAATTAATATTTTTTTTGTGTAAATAGTTAAAAAGGAAAAAGAACTAAATTTTTTTTAAATGCATTTATTTTTAATAATATTTATAAGACAAGTACCTTAAACAAAAATATTAATAATTTTTTTTAATAATTGAATTGAATTTTTTTAATCGTATTAATTTAGAATATATAAAATGATTTTTTTTTGTCTTAAAATTAAACAGGAAAAAGAACTGAATTTTGTTCCCAAATTAATTTATTTTTAATAATATTTATAAGACAAGTACCTTAAACAAAAATATTAATAATTTGTTTTAATAATTGAATTTAAATTTTTTAATCGTATTAACTTAGAATATATAAAATGATTTTTTTTGTCTTAAAATTAAAAAGGAAAAAGAACTGAATTTTGTTGCCATATGAATTTATTTTTAATAATATTTATAAGACAATACCTTAAACAAAAATATTAATAATATTTTTTAATAATTGAATTTAAATTTTTTAATCGTATTAATTTAGAATATATAAAATGACTATTTTTGTCTTAAAATTAAAAAGGAAAAAGAACTGAATTTTGTTGCCAAATGAATTTATTTTTAATAATATTTATACGACAAGTACCTTAAACAAAAATATTAATAATTTTTTTTAATAATTGAATTTAATTTTTTTAATCGTATTAACTTAGAATATATAAAATGATTTTTTTTGTCTTAAAATTAAAAAGGAAAAAGAACTGAATTTTGTTGCCATATGAATTTATTTTTAATAATATTTATAAGACAATACCTTAAACAAAAATATTAATAATATTTTTTAATAATTGAATTTAAATTTTTTAATCGTATTAATTTAGAATATATAAAATGACTATTTTTGTCTTAAAATTAAAAAGGAAAAAGAACTGAATTTTATTGCCAAATGAATTTATTTTTAATACCTAATATTTATAAGACAAGTACCTTAAACAAAAATATTAATAATTTTTTTTAATAATTGAATTTAAATTTTTTAATCGTATTAATTTAGATTATATAAAATGATTTTTTTTTGTCTTAAAATTAAAAAGGAAAAAAACTGAATTTTGTTGCCAAATGAATTTATTTTTAATAATATTTATAAGACAATACCTTAAACAAAAATATTAATAATTTTTTTTAATAATTGAATTTAAATTTTTTAATCGTATTAATTTAGAAAATATAAAATGATTTTTTTTTTGTATTAAAATTAAAAAGGAAAAAGAACTGAATTTTGTTGCCAAATGAATTTATTTTTAATAATATTTATAAGACAATACCTTAAACAAAAATATTAATAATTTTTTTTAATAATTGAATTTAATTTTTTTAATCGTATTAATTTTGAATATATAAAATGGTTTTTTTTGTCTTAAAATTAAAAAGGAAAAAGAACTGAATTTTGTTGCCAAATGAATTTATTTTTAATAATATTTATACGACAAGTACCTTAAACAAAAATATTAATAATTTTTTTTAATAATTGAATTTAAATTTTTTAATCGTATTAATTTAGAATATATAAAATGATTTTAGTTTCGTGTTAAAAAGAAAAAAACAAACTGAATTATAAATGTTTTTATTTTTAAATGTAGATATTTTTAATAATATTATAATAAAACTTAAGTATAATGAATTTTTTATATATATTTATGTAAATATTTAAAAGAGAAAAGAACTTATTAAAAGTAAATACAATAGTGAAATATGCACAAAATTTTATTAATTTAGAATATATGTAGTACAATAAATTTTCACAAATTTGCTCACATTATTGTGAGAAATTTGGTCACATTGATGTCATAAAATTTCTTACATTAATGTGACAAAATTTCTCACATAATTGTGACGAATATTTTCACATAAATGTGACAAAATTTCTCACATAATTGTGACAAATATTTTCAAATAAATGTCACAAAATTTCTCACATATATGAGACAAATTCAACCACAAAAATGTGAAAAATTCAACCACATTCTTGTCACATTTTGTTCAACAAAAATGTGATCCCAGATATTACAATAGGCGTCAACTAGACTGGCCACATTTTTGTGACAATTTTTTGTCGACATTTCGCAATTTTTTGTGGTATTTTTGTCACAATATTGTGACATTTGGCTATTGGGGTATGGATTAGTACGCCGCCTAGATTAGTACGCCGCCTAGACATTTTAGCGGTTCGCTGGCGATTCGCCTAGGCGGTTGTCTAGCGAATCTCCAATACGGTTCGTTTATGTACTGATTTTATACATATAAATAAAAAATCAGGAATTTTTTATAATTCAAAATAAAAAAAAACAAATATTTTTAATTTTTGGTTGAAAATCTATAATATAAAAATAATTTTTTTGTATTTAAATTTTTTTAGCATTTAAATGTTATTTTTTTCTAGGACTTTAATATCAATATTTTTATGAATATCACTAATATTCCTAATTTCACGGACTACTTCGTAATATATATTTTTTTCACTTTCACATTAAATTATTTAGAACACAATTAATAAGAACACGTCTAATTGTTGAATAAAATTGAAATTGTGCCTATATTTTATTTTTTATATATGACTACTCACAAAAAAAAATATTTTATTACTCTTCTACATAAACTGGTTTTGTGAAAAGGCGGTTCAGAAGCGGTATGTTTTGGGTTCACCAAAAGCGAATTCGTTTATTTAAAGGGAAACTTAATTATAAATAATTAAAGGGAAACTTAATTATAAATAATTAAACGGTAAATTTTTTTTTTCAATAAATGAAAATTATTCGTAAAATGCAGTTTTTAAGAACATAAAACCATAGTTAAGAGTTTTTTATGGGAACTATGATTTCCAAATAAGATACAAAAATCTTTAATCTAAAATTGGAATTCGTAAAAAAATTATAAATATTTTATCGGTATGTATCAAATATGATACAACAACCATTAAGGGTTAAATTTGAAAGGCAGCTGTTTTTGACATTTAAATTAACAATGGTGCCAAACAAATTAACAAAATTTTGGCACCATTGCCTAGCGCTGGCGTAAAATTTCCAACATTGTTGAAACTCGGCGCTGACTTTTTTTGGGTTGGCGCCAGCCGCCAGCAATGTGCTTATTTATATTGATTTCCATATGTTGGAACATAAAAGTTACAAATAACGAAAACACCAGCATTGTGTTTGGCTCTTAAAGAATGTGTAAACCCTTTAACAAAACCTAGACTACATGTAAGCGGTGGTACGCTGGCGATCCGCCAAGGCGGTTTGCTAGCGAATCGCCAATACGGTTCCTTTATGTACTGATTTTATCCATATAAATAAAAAATATGGAATTTTTTTTTATTAAAAATAAAAAAAAACATATATTTTTAATTTTTTGGTTGAAAATGTATATTATAAAAATAATTAATACAAAAAATCTAGATTTAAATTTTACTTTTTTCTAGGACTTTAATATTAATATTTTTATGAATAACAGTAATATTCCTAATTTTAAAGACTACTTCGTATAATATATATTCTTTTCATTTTCACATTAAATTATTTTTAGCGTATTAAATATTTTTAATTTTACTTATCGTAAATTAATAAAATCACATCTAATTGTTAGAATAAAATTAAAATTGTGCCTATATAAATGACTACTCACAAAAAAAAATTTATTACTCTTCTACATAAACTGGTTTTTTGTGAATTTATTGGTGAAAATGCGGTTCAGAAGCGGTACGTTTTAGGTTCGCCAAAAGCGAATTCGTTTATTTTCTTAAAGGCAAGTGTGTAAAGAATTTATGGTGTGTGTGCATGATATAAGTATTTCTTATATCATGGTGTGTGTGTTAAATTAGTCTGATCAATATGAAACTGAAACTATAGTTCTTATTTCCGTTCAGATCAATCTAATCAATCTGATGGGATGGTTGTTTCTTATTTAAATTAGAAATTAATCTAATTGCTGTTTTTAACCGGATAATTTTTTAAGATTTTTCCGATTTATTATTGTTAGTGGCTAACTTTGTACTTGATTTTGTTGTTGTGGCTAAATTATCAGATTATTGGTGTGTTACACCTCTCCCTAATACAGGACGTACTTAATACGAACACCCAACACGATACATACGCAGTTCTCAATTAAAATCTCTTTTAACACGATAGAAACCATACATTGTCATGACAATCTTTTGTCAGCATTTTGTCATAAAATTGTGTACTAATAATATATTTATATTTTTTGTAACAGCCCGTTTCCACTAACCCTAAAACCTAAATCAACGCGTATGGCGTTGATTTAGGTTTTAGGGTCTTGTTCTGGTTTTATTCTAACGCGTATGGCGTTGATTTAGGTTTTAAACTAGTCTTGTTCTGGTTTTATTCTAGGTTTTCTCATATAAAAAAGCTGTCGAAATAAGACTAGTTTTAATTAAGCCTAGTTTAGTTAGTGGGTTGCGCTTGTTCAATATGTCGATACTATTGGTACTTTTTGATAAAAACGGCAACTTTTTATGAATTTTGGTAGCTCTACAAAAAATTGTAAACGAATTGTCCATTAAACTTCAAATGTTTGAAGATTTACAAATTAAATTTTAATTAATACTATAATAGTTAGTTATTTAAAATAATTGATATAAAAAATGGGAAAATTAAATAAAAAAACAAGAATTAAATGGAATTCCGATATCCCTATAAATTTCACGATGACGTTTAATTTCACAATATTCACCCGATTCAAATGGATTGGACGAAAAGTCTACGCTCCAAGCGGATATTTGCTGTAAACAAAATAGAAATGTCAGAGAAAAACAATATTGTGTCTTTATATGGTGATTGTAGTTGTAGAGTATTTTTAAAGTTTTGTATTTTGTTATTTAATTAGCAATAAAATTGTATTTTTAATTGTAATAATTATAAATTGTATTCTTAATTTAAAATAACTTTTTTTTCGTGGAAATGCAGATGAATTTCTTTTGGAATTTTATGAAGAAAACTAATTATGTATGTATGAATAATAACGCCAGACAAAAAAATGCATTGAAATTCTAATATATCTCAAATTTATTAATTATTTTCATAAATACATGTTCTAACTTAATAAAACCTAGAAAATACTGGACTAGCAAATGGATGATGGACGAGTTCATTGGCAAATTAATTTTTTTATTTATAATTAAAATTAATATAATGATGTGACACCGTATAATTTTTTTCTGTCTTATTTGTCTAAAAATAAAAAATTATATAAAATTATAATAGAAAAAAACACCTTATTTAATTGTGTTAATCATGCGTCCATCTGAATGTTTATTATTTATATACCGGCTTGTCATATTCCAGATGTCAGCATACGGTTGAATAAAAATATTTTTTAGGTTGGCAGTCATGTAGTACTAGTTCCAAATTCCTGTCAGAGCTGCGGTCTCTTGATTTTCGGATCAAAACAATAGACAACCTTTGTTGCCCTTGTGGGCCATGTTTTGGTTCCGAAAGTCAAGAGATCACGCGATCGGGGAACAATAGTTTTTTTTTCGAATTTAAAATTTTTGGAAAAAAATTGATTGTTTTTCGGCGAGTCGGTTGAGTTTTAGTTGCCGTACGGTCGGACATTTTGGGGTTGATTTTTTTTTTATTATTTTTTTTGAAAGTTTTGGTTTTTGGAGATTTTAATTTGGAATTTTTTGTGAAAAGTTTTTTTTTGAAAAATATCCGCGGCGAAAAAAATTTTGGGAATAGATTAAAGAAAGGTAAAATGATCATCAAATAGAAAAAAAAGGAATATGAGAACGAGCGTGAAAAAAAAATAAGTTGCCTGTCGTGAATTGTTTTTATATACTTATCATAACAAAATTAAAATTAAAATCGTATCTAAAATACTTAATAAAACAATTTTTACAATTCACAATCTTCAAATAACAAATCAAAACCTAGTGTGTTTTATATGAAAAAAATATTGACTCCAAAAATATCTATAAAGTACAAAAAAAGGAAAAGAAAAAAAAACCAAAAAAAAAAAAAAATTTATATAAAAAGCAAAAAAAAACAAAAACAAAAATTAAATAATAAAATAAGTGCCGTACATTTCCGTACAACATAGTTCAATCCATCAAGTTGCCGCTTTAGCAATGAATGACATGTCTGTTGGTAGCTAAAGTGAAAGTTTAGCTACCAACGTACGTTTATTACTTTGATTATGTATTTGTTTTATTTTTATTTTTATTTCGTTAGCTACCAACAAACATGTCATTCATTGCTAAAGCGGCAACTTGATGGATTTAACAATGTTATCAGTCTTTGTTCCATAACACCAGGACCTGTAACGATGGGTATTCTAATAATATTTTTAGCGTTAGCCTTCACCTTTGACCAAATATTCTCAATGGGATTAACCATTGGAGAATAGGGTCCTAGCCGCAGCAGAGACGCCGTTCCATTAATGGCTGTTTCTAGGTTCGAATGGCAAGGTGCGTTGTCCGACACAATTACATAATCTTCAAGTTCATTTCCAATGTCTTGCCAGTGTTGCATCAGTCTTGTCATTATTATTTATTATAGACCAACTATTTTGCACCAAAATCAGGGTAGACCAACTATTATGCTTAGTTAGCTCGTATTAAAAAATTAAAGTTTATCACTATTTTTAATTAATTTTAATATTGTTTTTATTAATTTTGAAAGAAAATAAATCTATTTTGTTAATTATTAAAAAATAATTTGAATGTATTGTTGTTTTAATCACTTTTCGGAAGCTTTAAGTTTAAATTAGCAAAAAACCTTAAGGTAGACCAACTATTCTGCGTTTGGGCTCGTAGTTATTCAAACTTTGAACATATTCTGCTCTTTTCCTTTTATTTATGTGCGAGTTCATCGTGCAAGGTTCACTATGAACTTTCTTCGTAGTGAAGAGCAATTACCTAGTAGGTAATTGCCTACTGTTGACACAGATATCGATATGTTGAATTTGGTCAATATTTTTTGTTTCAATTGCTGCAAAGTACTGCAGCAATCCTCTTCTACCCATGAAACAAGCTAATCAATTTGTGCCTCATTCAAAATTCTAGGTTTTATTCCTCCTCTTGCTAACATTTTGTCACGCCCTGATCGAATCCAATGAAAAGCCGTCTTGTACTTGCAACGCCAATTAGTTTGCCAATACCTAAAGAAGTGCCCGAAGAAATTCAATCAGATAATATTCATTTATTAATGGCATATGATAGACAATATGCTTTGGATAATCATAACCATCTACCAGAACTTTGGCCTCTATTTGGTGGTTCTTTACATTAATTATGGTTTCATCATATACTGCTAATTTGGCTACTTGCTTGACAATTGAATCTTTATCGTTTATCTATGTAGTCCGATAGAAAATGTAAATGATTTAGCATTAAATAAAGGCAATGGAAAGTATGGGGCAAAAAAAAGTGGAAGTACACGAAATTTCTTTTTGGTATATAAATATATTTAATATCAAAGTTATTTTGGAAGGAGTATACGAGTATATATAATTTTTATTTAAATTTATTGAGAATGCCAATGAAGCAGACACTGTTTCAGTTTATAAAATGATGAATGATTATATGACAAAGAATGATGGTTTATTAACAGACACGAATTTAGAGGGTGTTGAAAAGGTCGAAAGTGAAAATTATGCATTTCTAATGGAATCAACTTCAATTGAATATAATGTTGCCAGAAAATGTAATTTAACTCAAATTGGTAGTTTACTTGATGAAAAAGGATATGGCATTGCAATGAGAAAAAAAATAAATATTTTGCTTTTAAAACAAAAACAAAATAAAAATCTATTACTCAAATATTATTTTTAACACATTTTAAATGTAATTTTTTCTTTTTAATTTAAAATTTCAAAAAAAAAAAGTTCTGTAATATTTAACTGATTTGTTACATTTTTTAAATAAGAATTTGTATTTTTTATTCTATGTAATAATAACTCATAATGCATTAACAATTTGAAATACAATTCTTTTTTTATATTATAAAAACGAATTTTAATGGTAATTGAATGTTTGTAAAGATAAAATAGATATTGTTCAATAACAGCATTTCGTATAAAAAATCGTATACAAATTTAAAATTATTTTAAACTATGTAATGTTTTTTTAAATACATATTTAACATTATTTTTGAGTATTCTATTATTGATGCAAATTTTGTATTTTTATATAATTTAGTTGAAGATATTAAGAAATATTTATAATTACAAAATTTACTCCTGTCTTTCCGTTAAATATTACAGTTAAATGTATTCGGATAATGAAAATTAAACGACAATATGTAATTAAATCTTCACGTGGTGTATAACGATGACAAATTGTAACTGTTGAATCCATACCTTTAGTAGTATCATTTTTACCACATGTATGTAATAAAACAGCAATTGGCATACCAAAATTTTTTGATCGTATGCCAATTATAATTTTGATTATTTGTTTTATTTAAATTATATTTCTGTTGTTGTTTGTATTATTGTTACCCTTGATTGTTTATTATTTGTGCTTTGTAAAAAAATAAAAAAATTTTTTGTAAGAAAATTATCCTCCTCACCGCAACACACATACTGTCGTCTCATTTATTACTACATACATACATACATATTTCAATGGTAAGTTGTGTTATCTGCCGCAATCTCTAAAAACCTACCAAGTGATTTTTACCTAACATTCGCTAACTATGAAGTAAATTAACATCTTCTACGTTCCATACATGAAATTCCTGTTGTGGAAATTGCTGCAATTCGACGAATGTCGAAATGTTCTGAATTGCATTTGATACTTTCTGAATTACAATTGATACTTTCTGAATTACATTTGATACTTTCTGAATTACAATTGATATTTTCTGAATTACAGTTGACTAATCTGAATTACAGTTGACTAAACTGAATTACAATTGATACTTTCTGAATTACAGTTGACTAATCTGAATTACAATTGATACTTTCTGAATTACAGTTGACTAATCTGACTTACAATTGATACTTTCTGAATTACAATTTACTAATCTGAATTACAATTGACGCTTTCTGAATTACAACTGGAAAAGGTGAAATAAATATAAATAAATTTCATTTTAAAACTGTTTTTTTTTTAAATTAATATTTTGTATATTACAGGCTATCAAATCTTTAAATAATATCGACTTTAAAATATTATATCAAAATTATATTAATAAACAAAAATTGGACAATTTTGAGAGGACCGTTTTGGCGAAAATAATAATAAAAACTTTATTGGAAAAAGATATCAATTTTGAGTAATTTTTCATTATATTTGCCTGAAATAAACTTACTTAAATCTATATTATATGTACATATATGTACTATATAGATTGAATAAAAATGATTTTGTTTATCTGGTTGGATTAATACGAAAAACCTTTCCTCTCTCGGAAATAGAAGCCACTTATTATATAGTGGGCTGTAGGGGCCAAAAAGCTTCTGGAAAGTTGTATGATGCATATAACTCATACAGAAAAAAACTAGGCAGTTGTGGATTAATTAAAAGAAAATCTCGCTGTTCAGCCAGTTCTAGTTCTAGTCCGCTAAATATTGATAATTCTAGTTCTTTAAATATTGATAATATTGGTATGTATAAAACTGTGTACAATTTTATTTACAATATTGTTATTTAATATTCTTAAATTTTAATTAACTATTATTTTTGTAGATACAGGTTCTTTGGAAGATTTTAATTTTGTTAAATCTAATCGTGAACCTTGGGACGATATATTAAAAAAGTGGTCATCTTGTTTTAAAGAAAGAAAAAAATTTCTTAACAAAAAAACTTTAGCTACAATAGAATATTTAGAATTATTTCCAGTACTCCGAGAAGGAAATGATGAAAAAGTTGTTGAACTTGTAAGAAGTGATTTGTTAATAATATATTTTGCTAATATATTTTTTTTACTATTTCAGTTTTCAATTGATGCTAAAAAACTGTGTCCAAATTTACTTCCTGTAGAAGAAAAATGGAACTTTTACTATAAAAAAATTTTTTTGCGAGCTAATACTATTAAACAAGAATCTGTTAAATATTATATTCAAATGCTGGAAAACGTTACTGATGGTAAGTTTTTATAAATAATATTGTTGACTAAACTGAATTACTATTTCAAATTGATTTTCAAATTGATACTTTCTGAATATTTCAAATTGATATTTTCTGAATTACAGTTGACTAATCTGAATTACAATTGATAATTTCTGAATTACAGTTGACTAATCTGACTTACAATTGATACTTTCTGAATTACAATTTACTAATCTGAATTACAATTGACGCTTTCTGAATTACAACTGGAAAAGGTGAAATAAATATAAATAAATTTCATTTTAAAACTGTTTTTTTTTTAATTAATATTTTGTATATTACAGGCTATCAAATCTTTAAATAATATCGACTTTAAAATATTATATCAAAATTATATTAATAAACAAAAATTGGACAATTTTGAGAGGACCGTTTTGGCGAAAATAATAATAAAAACTTTATTGGAAAAAGATATCAATTTTGAGTAATTTTTCATTATATTTGCCTGAAATAAACTTACTTAAATCTATATTATATGTATATGTACTATATAGATTGAATAAAAATGATTTTGTTTATCTGGCTGGATTAATACGAAAAACCTTTCCTCTCTCGGAAATAGAAGCCACTTATTATATAGTGGGCTGTAAGGGCCAAAAAGCTTCTGGAAAGTTGTATGATGCATATAACTCATACAGAAAAAAACTAGGCAGTTGTGGATTAATTAAAAGAAAATCTCGCTGTTCAGCCAGTTCTAGTTCTAGTCCGCTAAATATTGATAATTCTAGTTCTTTAAATATTGATAATATTGGTATGTATAAAACTGTGTACAATTTTATTTACAATATTGTTATGTAATATTCTTAAATTTTAATTAACTATTATTTTTGTAGATACAGGTTCTTTGGAAGATTTTAATTTTGTTAAATCTAATCGTGAACCTTGGGACGATATATTAAAAAAGTGGTCATCTTGTTTTAAAGAAAGAAAAAAATTTCTTAACAAAAAAACTTTAGCTACAATAGAATATTTAGAATTATTTCCAGTACTCCGAGAAGGAAATGATGAAAAAGTTGTTGAACTTGTAAGAAGTGATTTGTTAATAATATATTTTGCTAATATATTTTTTTTACTATTTCAGTTTTCAATTGATGCTAAAAAACTGTGTCCAAATTTACTTCCTGTAGAAGAAAAATGGAACTTTTACTATAAAAAAATTTTTTTGCGAGCTAATACTATTAAACAAGAATCTGTTAAATATTATATTCAAATGCTGGAAAACGTTACTGATGGTAAGTTTTTATAAATAATATTGTTGACTAAACTGAATTACTATTTCAAATTGATTTTCAAATTGATACTTTCTGAATATTTCAAATTGATACTTTCTGAATTACAGTTGACTAATCTGAATTACAATTGATACTTTCTGAATTACAGTTGACTAATCTGACTTACAATTGATACTTTCTGAATTACAATTTACTAATCTGAATTACAATTGACGCTTTCTGAATTACAACTGGAAAAGGTGAAATAAATATAAATAAATTTCATTTTAAAACTGTTTTTTTTAATTAATATTTTGTATATTACAGGTTATCAAATCTTTAAATAATATCGACTTTAAAATGTTATATCAAAATTAAATTAATAAACAAAAATTGGACAATTTTGAGAGGACCGTTTTGGCGAAAATAATAATAAAAACTTTATTGGAAAAAGATATCAATTTTGAGTAATTTTTCATTATATTTGCCTGAAATAAACTTACTTAAATCTATATTATATGTATATGTACTATATAGATTGAATAAAAATGATTTTGTTTATCTGGCTGGATTAATACGAAAAACCTTTCCTCTCTCGGAAATAGAAGCCACTTATTATATAGTGGGCTGTAGGGGCCAAAAAGCTTCTGGAAAGTTGTATGATGCATATAACTCATACAGAAAAAAACTAGGCAGTTGTGGATTAATTAAAAGAAAATCTCGCTGTTCAGCCAGTTCTAGTTCTAGTCCGCTAAATATTGATAATTCTAGTTCTTTAAATATTGATAATATTGGTATGTATAAAACTGTGTACAATTTTATTTACAATATTGTTATGTAATATTCTTAAATTTTAATTAACTATTATTTTTGTAGATACAGGTTCTTTGGAAGATTTTAATTTTGTTAAATCTAATCGTGAACCTTGGGACGATATATTAAAAAAGTGGTCATCTTGTTTTAAAAAAAGAAAGAATTTTCTTAACAAAAAAACTTTAGCTACAATAGAATATTTAGAATTATTTCCAGTACTCCGAGAAGGAAATGATGAAAAAGTTGTTGAACTTGTAAGAAGTGATTTGTTAATAATATATTTTGCTAATATATATTTTTTACTATTTCAGTTTTCAATTGATGCTAAAAAACTGTGTCCAAATTTACTTCCTGTAGAAGAAAAATGGAACTTTTACTATAAAAAAATTCTTTTGCGAGCTAATACTATTAAACAAGAATCTGTTAAATATTATATTCAAATGCTGGAAACCGTTACTGATGGTAAGTTTTTATAAATAATATTGTTGACTAAACTGAATTACTATTTCAAATTGATTTTCAAATTGATACTTTCTGAATATTTCCAATTGATACTTTCTGAATTACAGTTGACTAATCTGAATTACAATTGATAATTTCTGAATTACAGTTGACTAATCTGACTTACAATTGATACTTTCTGCATTACAATTTACTAATCTGAATTACAATTGACGCTTTCTGAATTACAACTGGAAAAGGTGAAATAAATATAAATAAATTTCATTTTAAAACTGTTTTTTTTTTTAATTAATATTTTGTATATTACAGGCTATCAAATCTTTAAATAATATCGACTTTAAAATATTATATCAAAATTATATTAATAAACAAAAATTGGACAATTTTGAGAGGACCGTTGTGGCGAAAATAATAATAAAAACTTTATTGGAAAAAGATATCAATTTTGAGTAATTTTTCATTATATTTGCCTGAAATAAACTTACTTAAATCTATATTATATGTATATGTACTATATAGATTGAATAAAAATGATTTTGTTTATCTGGCTGGATTAATACGAAAAACCTTTCCTCTCTCGGAAATAGAAGCCACTTATTATATAGTGGGCTGTAGGGGCCAAAAAGCTTCTGGAAAGTTGTATGATGCATATAACTCATACCGAAAAAAACTAGGCAGTTGTGGATTAATTAAAAGAAAATCTCGCTGTTCAGCCAGTTCTAGTTCTAGTCCGCTAAATATTGATAATTCTAGTTCTTTAAATATTGATAATATTGGTATGTATAAAACTGTGTACAATTTTATTTACAATATTGTTATGTAATATTCTTAAATTTTAATTAACTATTATTTTTGTAGATACAGGTTCTTTCGAAGATTTTAATTTTGTTAAATCTAATCGTGAACCTTGGGACGATATATTAAAAAAGTGGTCATCTTGTTTTAAAGAAAGAAAAAATTTTCTTAACAAAAAAACTTTAGCTACAATAGAATATTTAGAATTATTTCCAGTACTCCGAGAAGGAAATGATGAAAAAGTTGTTGAACTTGTAAGAAGTGATTTGTTAATAATATATTTTGCTAATATATTTTTTTTACTATTTCAGTTTTCAATTGATGCTAAAAAACTGTGTCCAAATTTACTTCCTGTAGAAGAAAAATGGAACTTTTACTATAAAAAAATTCTTTTGCGAGCTAATACTATTAAACAAGAATCTGTTAAATATTATATTCAAATGCTGGAAACCGTTACTGATGGTAAGTTTTTATAAATAATATTGTTGACTAAACTGAATTACTATTTCAAATTGATTTTCAAATTGATACTTTCTGAATATTTCAAATTGATACTTTCTGAATTACAGTTGACTAATCTGAATTACAATTGATACTTTCTGAATTACAGTTGACTAATCTGACTTACAATTGATACTTTCTGAATTACAATTTACTAATCTGAATTACAATTGACGCTTTCTGAATTACAACTGGAAAAGGTGAAATAAATATAAATAAATTTCATTTTAAAACTGTTTTTTTTTTAATTAATATTTTGTATATTACAGGCTATCAAATCTTTAAATAATATCGACTTTAAAATATTATATCAAAATTATATTAATAAACAAAAATTGGACAATTTTGAGAGGACCGTTTTGGCGAAAATAATAATAAAAACTTTATTGGAAAAAGATATCAATTTTGAGTAATTTTTCATTATATTTGCCTGAAATAAACTTACTTAAATCTATATTATATGTATATGTACTATATAGATTGAATAAAAATGATTTTGTTTATCTGGCTGGATTAATACGAAAAACCTTTCCTCTCTCGGAAATAGAAGCCACTTATTATATAGTGGGCTGTAGGGGCCAAAAAGCTTCTGGAAAGTTGTATGATGCATATAACTCATACCGAAAAAAACTAGGCAGTTGTGGATTAATTAAAAGAAAATCTCGCTGTTCAGCCAGTTCTAGTTCTAGTCCGCTAAATATTGATAATTCTAGTTCTTTAAATATTGATAATATTGGTATGTATAAAACTGTGTACAATTTTATTTACAATATTGTTATGTAATATTCTTAAATTTTAATTAACTATTATTTTTGTAGATACAGGTTCTTTCGAAGATTTTAATTTTGTTAAATCTAATCGTGAACCTTGGGACGATATATTAAAAAAGTGGTCATCTTGTTTTAAAGAAAGAAAAAATTTTCTTAACAAAAAAACTTTAGCTACAATAGAATATTTAGAATTATTTCCAGTACTCCGAGAAGGAAATGATGAAAAAGTTGTTGAACTTGTAAGAAGTGATTTGTTAATAATATATTTTGCTAATATATTTTTTTTACTATTTCAGTTTTCAATTGATGCTAAAAAACTGTGTCCAAATTTACTTCCTGTAGAAGAAAAATGGAACTTTTACTATAAAAAAATTCTTTTGCGAGCTAATACTATTAAACAAGAATCTGTTAAATATTATATTCAAATGCTGGAAAACGTTACTGATGGTAAGTTTTTATAAATAATATTTTTTGGAATTTTTTATTTGGATTTTGAAAATAATTTATATTTCAGTAAACGTGAAAAAAACCGTAGCATTTTTTATTTTACCAAACATTTTTTCTTCATCAAGAACTACAAAAAGGGTGCATGGTCAAAAAACCTATAGGACATCGAAGCTGGAAGTCCAAGATTATTTTGTAGCATATTTCAAAGTAATTAAAAACATACTTTTATCATCACTTGTTATCTAATTTAACTTATTAAGATTTAAACCAACATTGCTAAGCATATTTAATTTTTAATAGAATCTTTATTTTTTGCATTTATTGTTATAAGAATTCAACTAAATTGAAATATTTTTTATTATAATTGCAAACTTATTTATTTATACTTCTAGACAATTCAAGAAGCAGAAGAACATGAAAAAAAACTTTTAATAAATAAAAAAGGTGACCAACGAAGGGTTGTAATAGTAGGGGAATTAGGCCAACATAAAGCGTATGTAACGCTTATTAATAAAAAATATTACATTTCCGATCCAGTTAAAGCTGTGGAAATATGTTTTCATATATATTATGCGCTTAATTTATTTAATGTACCCAGTTCAGTGCATATATGTATGGACCTTCATGCAGATTTATATTTTTGGTGTACTCGTAGATGTTCATAACACAAAACAATCGTTAATATCGGCTGTGGATACCCTAAATAACGAATTAATAAATTTGTAAGACAATAATATATATTATATTAAAAATATCATGAATTATAAATGTAACTTGTGTTTAAACATATTTTCAAGCATACATTTATACAAAAATCATTATAAAAATACTCATCCTAACTACCAACGTTTCGCTTGCGCTGAAAGTAATTGTGATAGAGTTTTTTCAAGCTTAATAAAACATATAAATCATATTGAACGTGAACACAACACAATTCTAACCCAAAATATTTCAAATCCCAATACTTCTACTTCAGTTATTCATGTTGATAATGTAGCAAACACAAATAGCTGCGTTAATTATACAACTGATATTTCCATTAATTCATATAAAAAAAAAGTTTCATTAAATCTTCTGAAAATGATTCTTAAAGTAATATCTAACGACAGAATTCCACGAACTTTAGCTTTTGACTTATTTAAAAACATATTATCCTTTTATAATGATAATATTAAAATGATTTTTGAACAATTGCATAATATGGGATTAATAGAAAGAACTGATATAATTGTAATTGAAATTTTAAATAACTTTGTTGCTCCAAAATATATTAAGTCGGAATATTTATTAATTCAACATTTAAAGCTCTTGGGAATTGCTATAAAATTTCACACCATCGAACTTAGTATAGAGCAAAATCAATCCTATTCTTTTCAAAATGATGTTCAAGCTAATACCTATAAATATTTTACTAAAAATATCTGTTTAACTGAACTGTTTGAAGTTTTGTTTATAAAAACTCCTATTTTAAATCAAATTACAAGTTACATAGAAAGCATTGAAAAAAACGAAATAAACATTTTTAATATAATTCAAACTCCATTATGGAAAAGGAAAATAAATCAATTTAATCCATCTAATTCAAGTAATATTTTGCTATTGCCTTTATTAATATATTATGATGATTTTGAAGCTCTTAATCCATTAGGATCGCATTCAGGAATTTTAAAATTGGGAGCAGTTTATGTTAAAATTATGGCATTGCCTGATTATATTGCATCTAAGCTTTCAGAAATATTTTTAGGAATGGTATTTTTTACGCAGGATCGTTTAAAATTTGGAAATCATGTAACTTTTAGATCGTTTGTTCACCAGTTAAATTTATTGCAAACAGATGGTATAAAAATTAACTTTCAAAAATATAATGTTATAAAATTAATAACTTGTGCGGTAGGTGATAATTTGGGTGTAAATTCTTTATTAGGATTTACAGAATCTTTCAATTCAAATTATTATTGCCGTTTTTGTTAACTAACAAATGAGCAAATGAAATTTACATGTACAGAAGATTTAAATGAGTGAGATATCCTAGTAACTATGAAGTTGATTTAAATATTAACAATATATCAGAAACGGGAATTAAAGAAAGATCTATTTGGAATAGTGTTAAAGATTTTCATGTTACCCAAAATTTTATTTTAGATGTTTTCCATGATTTACTTGAAGGCGTTTGCCATTATGATGTTCTTTGTGTTTTGAAAAATTTTATCCAACAAAAAATTTTTACTTTAGCAGAATTAAATAGAAGAATAGAAATATTTAACTTTGGAATACATATCAAAAATAAACCTCCTTTATTCAGTGTCGATTGTTTTAATAAAAATAAAATTCGTTTATCGGGATCTGAAATGTATAATTTTATTATTTACTTGCCATTAATAATTGGTGACAAAATAAGTATTGATTCTAAGGAATGGAAACTTATTATAAAATTAAGGGAAATTATGTCTATTCTTTTTAGAAGACATCACAAAAACACTGTCACAAAATATCTGAGTAATCTTATTTCTGAACATAATTCATTATATCTTGAAATTTCAGGAAGTCACCTTAAACCTAAATATCATTTTTTAGTTCACTATGCTAGGGTAATTGTAAATATTGGACCAATAATAGCTATAAGTTCTATACGTTTTGAAGCAAAGCATCAAACATATAAAAAAATTATTCACTCTTCAAATAACAGAATTAATTTACTTCAAACTTTGGTAAAAAAAAATCAAATTAATATAGCAAACTTAATTTTAAATTATGATGAGTATTGTAATTCTTCCATAAATTTTAACAAATTAGATAACATTAAACCTAACATTTCTATTAAATATAATTTTATAACTACTAAAACTGATATTATATATACATCGTCTCTAAATTTCTATGACATTCTATTTAAAAAAGGCATGGTAGTTTGTGTTGATTTCTACGATGATGGAGATCCAGTATTTGCCAGAATAGACTATATAATTTTAAATGAAAAACAATTTTATTTGTGCGTACAATCTTTGGAAACTTTATATTTTGATAAACATTATTATGCATATCGAATCAATAAGAAATCATGCTTTTATACAATAAACTTAAAATTAATAAAGTGTAAACATTTATCCGAAATTCATACAAATGGCAAAGGCGAAATGTTTGTAGTTTGGGATTTTTGAATTTGCAAACTAAAATTATAAATTAAAAAACTATAATATTAAGTAAATAATTTTAAATATTATACATATTCTTTTTATAATGGTGATATATTAACATTAAATACTATAACTATTATGAAAAATTATATAATAATAAAGATTGATTAACATTATGAAAAATTATTATGTTTAATAAATTATATTTAATTTTTATTATGAAAAATTATATAATAATAAAAATTGATTAACACATATAAAAGTTTTTCTTTTTAAGTTGCTTCATTAAATATTGTGATCTAATTGTCAAATCATCCTCTAGTGGATCGTATATATGAGCCCTTGGGCATCAAATATCACATAGCTGTTAATCTATTAGGTAATATATTACATAAACATTAATATTATTATAATTTTATCTTTAAAATAATTGGATTAAGAATATATTTTAAAATATTGTACAATATTTTTTTGTGACACCATTTTAATGAATTTAATACAAATATTTTTAAGATAAAATTAAAAACTGAATAAATCAATAAATTCTATTTAAATATTAATGTTAATGTTATATATACTAGCACTCGTACTATCTTTCGACATGGGGCTCGTATATTATCTTTCAATTAAGGTTCAGATAACTCCATATAGTTCTACCATATAACCTCATATGTTAGTTGAAATAACTTCGAATATTTGAGCATTTTACCTTTATACACGGTTAAGATAGCCACACAGACGTATTCATTGTACCTTATACACATTAGTTAAAATAGCCCCGTAAGATAGGTATTCTAATTTCAAATGCGGTTTAGATGACCGAACACACTCGGTTAAGACACCGCTCCAGAAAGTTAAAGTGACAAATTTTAAAGGTCATCATAACTACAATTTTTAAAAATTGGAGAGCTTCGAAATAGAGGGTAGGCAAAATACAGTCACTATAGCCCCACAAATTTCTCTGCGTGTAGTGTTCACCAAATTTCGATATTACTGAACCATTTTTATTTAATATAATCAAATGCTCAACAAGATTTTCTAACTTTTTTAAATTACGGTCATCCAGAAACGGTTTGTAATCTTTTAAGAAATTCTCCAGTATTTCTATATGCTCTTTCGTTAATAACATTATATTAACTAATGAAAACTATGGTATTACATCACATATATAATATTTCTTCTGACCCCATTTTGGATTTTTATAAATATTTTTATTTGCCTCTCCCTTTTGTATTTACATTCTTGTACGAAGCTTTTTCCTTTGCTTAGTATTATAAATTCCATAAAATCCAATATGGCTGAAAAATATTTTTGGACTCCTCCTTTAAAAAATCCACACAAATATGTGCTTATATTTTTTTATATTATTTTGTATAATAGTATGTGCTTATTTATTTTATATTGATCAATGTATGATATATGTATATATACACAAATTTCCAAGCGCGACCGACTATCTTTGATAGCTGAATTGGTAGCGCGTCGGCATACAAATCGAAGCTTGATGGTTCGAATCCACTTTAAAGCAACAATTTTTTTTTTAAATATATTTTTTTTCAGAATATAAACAAATTTTTATGTATATTTACATATTTTTTTATTTTCCTTCTCCCTTTTGTATTCGCATTCTTGACCAAACCGGTTTCCGTTGCTTATTTATTATACAGACTTTCTATCTGTATATAAAGAACATGGAACGAATAAATGTAGATTATATATCAAATATAAACAATGAATACAAAATAAGTTGATGGCTCAACAGGTAGAGCGCAGTCTTATTAAACACAACGTCCCCAGTTCAATCCTCACAAAGCCACTTTTTTAATAATTAATTTAACCTCACCCATACATACAAAAAACAGTATACACAAGCTACACAAAATATACACCTAAGTCCCTTGCCCATTTACACTTACAGGAAGTAGCAGAATACACAACAAAATCAGCCATGCGTAACGACATATACACAAGTGACGAAAAAGCAATAACCAGATGACCTAATTACCACGGCAACACTCCACAGCCATTAACCTAATTTCCCACGGTAGCCATTAAAATCATCCATTAAGAACAACCATTACAACAGCCATTAAAAACACCAATTAACAACGCCCATTAAAAACACCCATTAATCACGCCATTAATAACACCATTAAAAACCCATTAATTACTAATTAATTACCCCCCATTAATTACACCATTAATGACACCATTAATTACCCATTAATTTCCACCACCCACGCAATTTGGTTCCCACGGTGAAGTATCCTAAGTACTAGTCGGGTAAACCACCAAACGATACAAGCTCGTACAGACCGATCTCATTGTTACCAATGCTGTCAAAACTAATTGAAAAGTTGTTTTTAAAAAACCTGAAAAGGTCTCATTAGCAAACTAAATTACCTGCTACCGTCACATTATGTGGATTTAATTTCATCATATCTAAAAGATAGACTTTTCAGAATCAAACACAAAGTCGAATACTCAGACCTAAGAGAGATACAAGCAGGTGTATCCCAAGGAAGCATTCTAGGCCCTTTTTTGTACCTACTCTTTACTTATGATCTTCCAGTAACGAATGATGCACTAGCAGCAACCTTCGCAGATGACACTGCGATTCTTATCACGGAAAGTGATTTACATGTTGCTACCAACAAACTTCAAAGGAATATATATTTCACTAATAAAAGGATCAGCCGACACTCTAACCTCTATTTAAACAACAACATCGTTCCTCACAAGTCGTCAGTAAAATATCTGGGTATAACACTAGATAAAAAATTAATTTATAAAGACCACTTAAAAACAAAAATAAAGGAGCTAAACATAAAATATAAAAAGTTATACTGGTTACTTGGTCAAAACTCAAAACTCTCAATCTCGAATAAAATTTTATTATACAACCAGATATTGAAACCAGTTTGGATTTATGGTATTCAGCTTTGGGGCTATGCCAGTACCTGTCATATAAATTCTATACAAAGATTTCAGAATAAAGTCCTAAGGAATTTGGTAGGAGCTCCGTGGTACATTAGAAATGGTGACCTTCACAAAGACCTTAACATTAAATCAGTTGACAATGAAATAAAAAGATATGCCTCAAAACATCATAATAGATTATCAAACCACATTAATACAGAAGCGTCTAAATTATAATAATAATAATAATAAAATTGATCTTTATTCTTCTCTCCTTATTACAATATGTAATACCATTATTTATAATATTTTTTGGAATGAAATACTAATATAACATTAATAAATTAAAAAATATGTTATTTACAAATTAAGAAAGTTATAGTACTATCATTAACATAAGTACTGTTCAAACTTAAAAATAAACGCGTCTATATAAAAAAATGGAGAAGAAAAAAGTTAGAGAGCATTCTTTGTAATATAAATTAACAGTGTCGAATGCCCCATCAAAATAAAAAAAATACTTTAAATCAAAATTAATGTAATGGGGTGATTCATTTTAAAATTATTTTAAATGATATAAGATTAATAATTCAAAAAAAAAAACAAATATGCATCATTACAAGATTAAAAAAAATAATACATAAAATCAATAGTTCAAATATACAAAGTTCATAATTAATTTTATATGTTATTAACGATTCAAAAGTAACACAATTAGTTTAGGCAATAACATTTAGCAAATTTTCAACTTGCTTATGATTGTAATTTAAAATCCAAGTTTTCACTTCACGCAAAAAATGAGGCCTATTAAATAAATTAGGCGCAATGATGGTATAATATTTAGCAAAATGCGAGGTCCTAGATCTAGGAATAAATGCCAGGTTTCTAACATCATTCCGAAGGCTATAATCAGCTAAATTTCTATTTTGAAAAAAAAACCCTGGAATGAAAAAAACCTTTAAAACTTTGAAGTAGTATAGATGTCTAATTGGGAGGATTTTTAACCTGCTGAAAAGTTCAAAACTACTGAAACGGCGATTTTTTTTGCAAATGATTTTAACCACATGTTTTTGTGCAATGAGAAGAGGTAGAATTTTATTAAAATAAGTTCCACCCCAGCAAACTAAACCATATTGGAGTTTCGATTGACCGTAATAAAACATTAACATTATTTTTTCTGAACAATATTTTTGTAAATGATAAAAACTCCTTACTGTAGACAAAAAATATTTTTTCAAGTTTTTGGAGTGATCCAACCAATTAAGTTTGCTATCAATTGTAACTCCTAGATACTTAAAAGAACTAACAATTTCTATATTGAAACAGTTAGAGGTACAATCAATAGACTCACAAAAAAAAGGATCATATGACTTGTGACGACTACAATCAGTGAAAAAAATCGGAAATTTTTTGCAAGTAGGGCAATGATAAACAAATTTAAAATCTAAATGATGTTGACCCGAAATGTTGAAAAACATTAGCTTGGTTTTGTTGCTAAGTATCAACCTATGTCTTGCAAACCATTTTTTGATTAAATCTAAGTCAAAATTGATATCAGCAATTAGATTTAATTTGCTAGCACTAGCAAACGTACATGCTACATCATCAGCAAAAGCAGAATTTTTAGACTTGAATTCTAGGTTTAGCAACGAGTTAATAAAAATTATAAATAAAATTGGACCTAATACTGAACCTTGCGGAACACCAATATTATTCATTTTATTTCTACTATATTTGTTGTCTATTTTAACACGTTGCGTTCGGCAGTTTAAGTAAGAAGAAACCCAATTAAAAATAAAACCTCTAAATCCAGCATTATAAAGTTTATCTAGCAGTACCTTGTGATTTACCATGTCAAACGCTTTTGTGATATCAATGAACAATGCAGCTGTTGTTTTTTTATTGTTGATCTTTTCATAAATGTGATTGTATAAATTTAGCAAAGCGTCTTCTATGGATTTACCCTCGCGAAACCCAAATTGATTGTTATTAAAAAAATTTATTTTGTTTAAATAGTCCAGCATACGTTTAATAGATTTTTCAAATATTTTTGAAAATGATGACAAAATTGAAATTGGTCTGTAGTTGTTAATATTTTTCCTGCCACCCTTCTTAAAAAGAGGAATAACTTCTGCAGATTTGAGCGCGGTTGGAAAAATACCGGTATTAATACTTTTATTAAATATAAATGAAAGAACATCAACAATATTCAGCGAAATGTTTTTAATTATTGGAATTGAAATACCATCCTCTGTGCAAGACTTCGTATTTTTGAGTGACATAATTATTTTATGTAATTCCGATGGAGAAATTGAATTAAAGACAAAACTATTACATTGAAAAAAATCTCAACTATGCCATCATTACAAGAATTACAATTAGAATAATAATCATTTGGTATTAAATTTTCGGAAATAAGTGGATACAAAATAATCATTAAATAAATTGGCAACATCTTCAGTATCATTAACTTTACCATTTTCCATTTCCAATTCAAAAATATTATTACGTTCTTGACCTCTATTTAAAATGTCATTAACTATCTTCCATTCACGTTTAACATTTCCCTTATTCTTATTTAGCTCATTAGCATAATAGTTATCGCGCCAAGCTGGAATTTCATTCTTTAACTCTTCACATAATTTTGAATAATGTGTTTTTAATCTAATATTATCCGGATGTTTAATTAATTTTTGTCTAAACTTATTTTTTATAGTTACTTTACTTAATAGTTTCTTTGACATCCATGGTTTAATACGCTTATTTTTAGATGGACGAATCAATTCATAACAACATTCTTTTATATGAGTTTGAAGAATAATAAGAAATTTATCATAGCAAATAGAAGGATTATCTTCCAAATACACACTTTCCCAAAACTCATTACGCAGTAATAAATTTAATTTTTCAAAGTTAATTTCTTTAGACCTACAGAAAGGAATATATTTATCTTATGATTTTTTATAGATTTTATTCAACAACAATCCAGTCATACTATGATCCGTAATTTTGAAATCGATAGTTGAACTAACATAAGAAAATTTTTGATCATTTACAAAACGCACAAAAATGTGATCTAAACATTTGCCAGATACTAAACGAGTGGGTTCATTTATAACGCTATCCAGACCATTAGAAACCATTATTAATAAATATTCATCAACCAACTGTGATTTGGATAAAATATCAATATTAAAATCACCAACTAAAATTAAATTTTTATTTTTTTCATTGTTCAACAGATTATTAAATTCTCCTAAAAAAATTTCTTTATTTTCGTGAAATCTATACATATATACACATAAAAGCAAAGAAACATTAACAAAATAGTCAGACCTAACAAAAACTGCTACACCACCAGATGCATAAGACTCATTACTTAGTGCGTAGAAGTTATAACCAGATATACTATAATCATTTTGTTCACACTCATAAATCCAAATTTCAGATAGGCAAATTTGTTTTTATTATTTTAATAAAACAACTATCAATTTGTTTAGGAGAAAAATCAACACCCACACCTTCAGCAAGAATTTTTTGAATTTTTTCGAGTGCATTGTTATTGTTAACATTAGGAATACCAACAAATTCTAATGTATTCGAAAGCTGAGACTGTTCAAGAGAATTAACTTTTTGTTCGAGGTCTCCTGCGATCGTTTGCTACAATCTGTCAACGATCGCAGAAGACTCAAGAGAAAAAAACCATTCGATTTAATGAATTAGTTCAAGTCAACTCAACTATCTTTTATATCTAATTATCATCTACATCTTAGAAAGTTTTTGATTAACAAGACAGTCCAGTAATAGCATTAATTTTTCCAATGGGATAAATAATGATTTTTTAAACCTATAGCTGTAAGATACTTCAGATTGAAACTAATGGTTGGTCTAGTAGACCAGTTTTAGTGGCTAATTCAGATTTTCTGATTCTCAATTAAAAAAAAAATTTTGATGTGTTATATGATACAATATTTCCGTTCCATTCAAAAACTACTCCTATCTACTCCTACCTACTCTTTTCTACTCCTGGTAGCCAAAAGGAACGTAACTAATAATTAGTCGTGATAGTTTGTTTAAAAAAAATTCTAGATACAGGTAGCTGGTTCCGGATCGAGACATGTCGGGAGATGGAAGCAGTTAAACCAGGTAAGAGGAATTTGTTATTTTTTTAGTAAATTATTTATTGAGGTGTACGCGTGAGCTTTTGGTGGTTTTTTTTGTAAATTATATTTTTTTGACGTAGAGTAGTGTTTGTTATTTATTTATAGAGTATCTATTTATTAGAGTAAAGTATAATTTAAAATTTAAAATATTTTGTTGTTGTTGCTTTTGCTAAATATTTTTGTGTTAATTTATTAATTTTTAAAAATAAAAACCAGAAAGAAAATTTTTATTGTATTTATTAATTATTATTTCTCTTATTTAGTACAAATAATTAAATACATTTTTTAGTGTAGTTATTGCATATTACGGGCATACACCGTCATAATATTAGAGTAAAAAAATTATAGAATTCCATATAGAAATATAATTAAATTTTTTCTCACCACAAAAAAATTTGTATGTACCTAAATTTAGAATAATTATTATAACAAAAAAACTATAAAATTTTGGTGTTGTTTTTTTAAAACAAAAATTTATATATTTTTGAACAGCAGGTTGAATTCCAAGAAAAAAAAACTGGTGGTTACGACGTCGATGGGTTGCTGCTGTTTTTTTGAATTTTTTTTTGCACTAACATTAGTAGCTGAGAAGCATAATTCCTCAGGATGGATGGCCTGGAGTTCTGTTCCTTTTCTTGTCCACTTCCTTATTGTGATACTGCCTAAAATTTGTTAAAATTTTCTTTTGTTGGAAAATTTTTGTGTAGACTATCATCATGTTGTTATATTAAGTGTCGTTTGGATCACTGGTTGACTCACGCCCCACAGGCTGAGCATAGCTGGCAAACCAAGAAGGAAACCCCAGTGATCCAAGGAGTTCTAGTAATAAAACTGTTTTAGTGTGATGCATTGTTGGTCACCCTAGACCTGGAGATACGCTAGAATTCCGAAGCTACCTCCTCCGACTTATCTTCAAGTTAACAGGTGGTAAAATTTTTATTTTGGTTTACACCAAAATTTTACTCATTCTGTTACAGGATTTCAGAAAAGCCCCGAATATTTAACTCCAAAATTTTACAATTTACAACCAAATTTACTTTAAATTTAAATTCCAAAATCAGATACTGACAACATAGTTGACATTAAAAGAAAAATTTACTCTACTGTTCCGTCACAGATATAATTTATTAATAATTTAATAATTTTACAGAATTTTACGTTACTGCTTCCGCCTTCGTATATGTCAGGAAAGGAATCAGCTTTTGTGTACTCGGGATATGTCAGGAAAGGAATTACAAACAAAAGTGCACCACTTTATTTTAAATAAATCGTATAATAATAAAATCGTTTAATAAATTTAGATTTCAATTTATAATACGATTTATTATAATATTTCCTTTTAAAAACAATTACTACGTATCTTCTTCTTTAGGTGCTTATCATTACGGATCCAACATTGTTTTTATTTGATCTTTTGACGCTACTGCCCTTAGAAGGTTGTGTGTCGACATGTTGAACCAGTCTTCTAAATTCTTCAACAGTCTAGCACTTAAGTAGCTTTAACTTCGTTGCTAAATTCAACCCGCCTTTGCAAAATAAGTTGTTCATATTCCTGAATGCTAATCTGGCAATTTCAATACGTGTGTTCAACTCTGACCTATTAGTAGCATTGCAATCAATAACTGTGCCTAAGTATTTTACTTTTTCGACTTTCTCGAATCTTTTTATTCCATTATCATCTAACATTTTTAGAATTTCATTATTTCTATTTGGTTATTTAATTTCAGAATCACATTTTGATTAGCTAATTGATTTTTGCTGAAACACATATATGTGGTTTTGTTAATGTTGATAGCCAGACCATATTTCTTGCATGCTTCATCTAAGTCGCTCAACATTTTCTGTAATTCTGTTATGTTGGAAGCTAATAAAATGGCATCATCTGCATATCTAATGTTGTTTATTTTTACTCCGTTGATACTTATACCGCATTCCATCTCGTTTAGCGCCTCTTTGAAGATCTCTTCCGAATATGCATTGAATAATAGTGGAGATAATATGCATCCCTGCCTCACTCTTCTCTTGATATTGATTTTGTCTGTTAAGCCGTCTGGAGTTTTGACCACTGCAGTCTGGTTCCAATACAAGTTTTCGATCAGTCTAATATCTTTTCCATCTAATCCTTTGCTTTTAAGTATTTCTATTAGCTTATTATGTTGAACTCTATCAACAGCAAGCCTTTTCAAAGTCGATGTAACAGGCATGTACCTCCACGTTTACGTCTCTACAGCGTTGAACAAGTGTATTAAACATGAAAAGTGCGTCTCTTGTACCTAGAGCATTTCTAAAACCGAACTGACTATCGCTAACGTCAAGTTCCAACTTCTTGTAAATTCTTTCATGTATAATTCTTAGCAATATTTTTAGCGAATGATTCATTAGACTAATCGTTCTGAAATCTTTACAAGACGAAGCGTTACATTTTTTAGGAATTGTTGTAAAAGTTGATGTTAGCCTGTTTGTGGGAATTATACCAGAGTTATAAACTTTGTTTAGCAACGTAGTGAGCAGTTTTATTCCATTATCATCTAACATTTTTAGAATTTCATTATTTATATTGTCCGGACCTGGTGCCAGCTTGTTTTTTGATTTTTTGATGGCTGCTCTTACCTCAGCTTCCATAATTTCTGGACCATCCTGAATATCAATACTCGGTGGAACGTGTCTAACATCTTCAAATAATTCTTCTATATACTCTTTCCATCTTTTTAATCTATCTTCTGCGTACGCTATAATTCTACCCCGTTTGTCTCTTAAACATTCATGATTATTTTTCTTAAATTTACCAGTTGCCATTTTTATTCTCTTGTGCATTTGGAAGTTATTGTGTTTTTTGTTTAATTCTTCAATTTCACTTCATTGGTGGTTCCAGTATTTCATTTTCGCTTCTTTGATTTTTCTTTTTATTAACTTGCTGATCTCTCTATGATTAGGTGAATTACGTTTCATACTTCCACGTTCATGCATCAACACTATGATTTCACTGGTCATCCATTCTTTTTTCTTTTTTGTGTTTGTATTCTGATTAGATAAATCTTTAACAACTTCAATTAATGGTTGCGTGAATGTATTCCAAGCTATATCTATATCTTGCTCTTCAGAGATTATTGTATTCTTTCAAAACCAACACTACTAAAAAGCCCTGAACAAAGTCTGTGCACTAACACATACATACCAAAAGGTAGTCAGAGAATTCAATATGACATATAATTTTTTCTTTGATAAAAATTATGTTTTTAGTGATAATAAAACGAAATTTATAATTTTTTATAATTAATTATTTTATTTAAAAAATTAATTACATATAATTTATATATTTTGTGATTTCTATTATTTAAGATACATGTAATAATACGCTTTTCTAATAATTTTGTACCATCAGATACTGTTTTTACATCAATAATATCTATTGATAAGATACAAATTCACCAATTGCACAAAAATGCGTATTGTTACCTGTATCTGAAATTAAATATTAATAAATTCAAAATAATATAATTATAAAAAATACTCCTGCACAACATATACGTCCCCTGGAACACACTGCAACTGCATAACATATACGTCCAGCAGTTTCACATGAAAAAATAAACAAAGTCATTAAAAAATTTAATTTTGGTTTGTAGTAATTTGGGTAAATATATTTAATAATTCTACTTGATTTTTTAAAATATCTAAATATATAGTGAGAAAAATCGTTTTGACAGTTTTGTTCTTTTTTAAATATAAAATTTCGCGGTTTTCAAATTTCGTTTGCTCAATATTTCTGTATCTCGCGAGTAAATTTTTAATTTGTGACCATAAAATTAATTTTTTACTACTATTTGGTAAAATCCATTGCAATTCATTATATCGAACTTCGGATCCATGTAAAATAACATTTACTACTAAATATTTATTAATACTAATTCGGACAGAAATATTGCATTTTAAATCGTCGCTATTTTCGAGTAAAACAAATACACATTTTTCCTCATTTTCGAAAAGAAGATAATTTTGAAAATTGATTTTTTGTTTAAAATTATTTTTAAAAATACTGTAATCTTTAATAATGTCAGATGCAAAAAAATCATTCGACTTTTTTCTAATAAAATATTTAATTTATCGAATTTTTTTGACGGATCCCGTCTTTGAATGTTTTCTATAGTTGTATTTAGTAATTTGGAAAAATTGAAAAATTAAATTTATTATTTTCATTGTTTTATTGTTTTATATAATCTTCTTCTCGAAAATGAATCGCACAAACAGCAGAACATTTTGTTGGCTGCCAGTCACTGCTGTAAATAGCGCCTGTCTACTTATCTTTTAAATCCTGATCTTTAGGAAAACCAAAAAATGGAATCGATGGTTCTGACGAAAAATAATTGGACTTGCAATAAGGTACCACACAATGTCGCGGCATTATTTAACTTCAAAAATCAAAAAATTGCACGAAATTTGCGCACTTAGTTTATATTAAATTGCCTTTAGCACACTAATTATTAACTATAAATTAAATAACAAATAAATATAACAACTTAATATTTATAAATATTGAGATATTCCAATAAGAAATTTTATTTCTTGTTTAAGAAATTTGCACTAAATTTTTATCACAAAAATAAACTATGTAAATCAAATAATCGCACAATTTTTTTTAATAAAAACAAATCTACAATTATTAAACTATAATTTACACTACTTTTTAATAAAAATCTCTTATTAATTACCATAAAATATCACTTTTAATTATTTATTTTCCGCGCGTCTATTTATGCCGCCATTAAATTTGACATTAGCAAATTTTTGACTTCTGACTACTCTCGCGGTTTCGATGTATGCGTACATCAGGGCTTTTTAGTAGTGTTGGTTTTGATTCTTTTCATCTAATTTCGTTCTAATATTGTTTATGTAAAAAATTTTGATTTCAGGTGAATCTAAAACAGAAAGATTTGGTTTATTTGATACATTTACCTTTTTTAAATTTTTCATTTTAATGTTAATTTTAGCAGCTAGTAAAATGTGGTCAGGATTAATATCCGCATTCGGGTAGGCTTTCACCACTTTTACTGCATTTTTAAATCTGGAATTTACCAGTATAAAATCAATCTGATTCCTCACCATCCTTGCTGCATTATTTAATGGCGATCTCCACGTGTATAGCCTCCTCTTGGGCATTTCAAACCAGGTGTTAGTAATAATAATGTTGTTATCTGTACAAAATTCAATTAATCTATTTCCTCTTTCATTCCTTGATCCAAGTCCATATTTACCGACGATCCCCTCTACTTCACCTTGGCACACTTTCGCGTTGAAGTCACCCAATACTAGCGTAACATCCTCTTTTTTGAGTGATGTAATTATTTCTTCTAACTCATTATAAAATTCATTACATATGAGATCATCGCAGTCAGCTGTTGGGGCGTAAATTTGGATTAAGTTAATATAATTTTTATTACCTTTTAATTGAAGTAGGATAATTCTGTCACTCTTCGGAATTATTGACGTTACGGAATTTTTCAATTTGTTTGAAATCAAAAAGCCTACACCACGTCTATGATCAACAGCCGATCCCGAGTACACAAAGAAATTGTTGTTTGTTATTATTTCACCATTTCCTTTCCAGTGGATTTCGCTCACACCCAAAATATCAATTTCTAGTTGATTTTTTTGTAATTCTAGTTCTTTAAGCTTCCCCGTCTGCAGTAAACTACGAACATTCCATGTACCAATTTTGTAAGTATTCATTTGTTTTTTGTTATTGTGATATTTTTTCTTGTTTTCAGGGTTGCTGTTACGCGTGAAGTTATTCATATTGTTAGTGTTAATGTTGTTGGTGTTGATATTGTTGGAATTGTTGGAATTGTTGATATTGTTGTTGTTGTTGTTGTTGTTGTTATAGCGAATTCGGATCTGCAAATGGAAACAAAAGCCAACTCCCCAGACATGAGTAACACAACTTATTATTTATTATTAACACAAAGCAAGCGTCAAAGCAATAAGCATACTAAAGTAAAACTAACTACTATGATGATTGTAACTACTTATGAGCACTAAGATTAGTGATATGATGTTGTTTTGTGGTTGAGTCAGACCCGGAGCCCCAGAAATTCTGCTACTTTGATTGGTTGTAGCCAGAGGTCAATTGCTGTTAGTTTGTGGGATTAAGAGGACAGTTGAATAGGTGGTTGGTGTCATGATTGTCTTGTTGACAATTTGGGCATAGGTGGTCTGTGCCAGGAATTGTTCGAGCCTTATAGCTTTGTAGTAGATGACACCACCCAGACCTTAGCTGGGCTAAGGTTGTTCTAGTCTCTCTGGGGAGGGATTTTTCGTTGATGTTAATAGGAGGGGGATGGGAGCCAAGGACTCTGTTAGGTTTGTTGGAGGATATAGAAGCTGTAACAGCTTGCTGATGAAGGATATTGAGGGATGAACGTACCGTTGTGGTGTTCCAGGTGGTTGGGATAAGCGTTGTTATGCTGTTGTGGTGGATACGGAAGTCAGTCCTGATGTTACGAGGCGCTGTGGGACGGGATGTGACATCATGTATGGGATGTTGTGGATTATGGCAAGCAAACAGGAATTGTTTGTGAGCAATTCATTGTGTTGCTTGGCATTGAGTAATGATGTCTCGTCATGTAGGTGGTCAGAATGAGTGATGGAATGACACCCTGTGGAAATTCGTAGCGCCGTATTCTGCCTAGTCTGAATGTTATTCCATTGGGTGTTGCTTAGGAATGTGGACCAGATAGGAGCAGCATAACTAATTATGGAGCGACCAATAGCCTTATAGGTGGTAATGATGACTTCCTTATCTTTACCCCAGGTAGTTCCAGCCAGAGCTCTAAGAACTATGTTTCTACCGTTCAGTTTTTGGCAAAGGGATTTGGCGTGTTTACAGAATGTCAAAAGGTTATCAAAAGTGACACCAAGAATTTTTGGATTATTGATGGTAGGTATAATCTCACCGTTAATGTGTGTATTTAGTGGTATCTTGACTTCCTTTGTCCATGATGTAAACAGAGTTGCAGTTGATTTCTGGGAGGCGAGGTGTAGTTTGCGTCTGTTAAAAAATGAAGCCAGCTCCGCTAAATAGGGATTGATCTTGTTTGTGGCATCATTTATATCAGTCCCAGTTGCGACAATAGTGCAATCGTCTGCATATGTAATCAACTTTACGCCAGGAGGAGGGATGGGGAGCATTGCAAGATATAAATTGAATAGGATGGGGGATATTACGCCCCCTTGGGGCACCCCCATCTTAAGCTTACGATGCGAGGATTTAGAATTTCTGAACTCTACATATGCAGTTCTGCCATGCAAATAGGAGGATAGGAATCTCTTGATGGAGTTGGGAAGAGTTGAGTTCAGAATATCGGATAGGAGGATAGGAATAGACACTGTGTCAAAAGCCTTGGAAAGGTCAAGTGCCACCGCGATAGTGCGCTTGTGTGGCCGACTGTGGTTAAGTGCGTCGGCTATTGTTGTCGTCAATTCAGTGAGCGCCGTGACTGTGCTTCGGTGTTTTCTGAAGCCGTGTTGGTGGTTCGCCAGGCTAAGGTGTTGTTGTAGCTGGGTTAATAGCAGGGACTCTAAAGTTTTAGCAATTGGAGAGAGCAGATAGATAGGCCTATATGAAGTACCTTCGTGTGTGGGTTTACCAGGTTTAGGGATGGGAACAACTCTGGCAACTTTCCATATGTTGGGAATGGAAAGATCTTCCATGGTTCTGTTTAGAATTTTAGTCAAGTACTCGAGACTGATAGTGCCGAGTTTCTTGAGCATGACCATGGAGATACCGTCTGGTCAAAGTGCTTTTGATGGTTTGGCCTTTTTTATGACTTCTGTTACCTCTTGGACTGTAAAAGGTGCTATGCTGCTTCTCGCATCCAATGCTTTGAGTTTGCGACTGACAGAACGGATGGTTTTGTCCTGTGTATGAGGGTGTTCAAAGAACTGACGGCAGAAATGTGAGGCGAATTTTTTACTATCGTTATATTGGGTGTTGTTAAATGTAATTGCTGACTTGTTTTGAGCTTGACGTTTACCGGCTAGACTTTTGATTGTGGACCATAGTTTTTTAGAGCCAGGAGCACAGTTCTCAAGATGGTTAATCCATTTGGATTTTTTAAACTCATTGACTAGATTGTGAATGTCACGAGTGAGCTGTGCTATTTGTGTATTTCCTGGGTCTGTTGATCGAAGTCGGTCTCGTTGCTCAGCAAGCCGAGCTGCTTCCGGCGGGAAGTGAGGTATTATTTTTTTGATTCTTCCCATAGGTATGTATGATTTGGAAGCACGGACCAATAAATCACGGAAGATTTTTTCTCCTGCTATGGCTGAAGTTGGTTCTGAAAGTGGAAGGATAGCATCATCCACGAAATTTGAAAAACCTACCCAGTCAGCTTTATTGTGGTTAATGTAGGTTCTCTGTTCAGATTGGATGAAGCTATCTGGTTCTTCCACCGTGATCACGATGGGGATGTTATCTGAGCTTAGAGCAGGTACTGCTTGCCACGATACAAAGCTTAGTAAAGAATTACTGACAAGTGTTATATCGCGTGAGCTTGAACACGCTTGTGTTATGCGTGTAGGAAAATCTTCATTTATCGTGATAAAGTTGGACAGTTCGATCTGATCAACAAAATGCGATCCACGAGTGTCTTCGGGAAGGGAGGAAAACCAGAGGGGGTGGTGTGCGTTAAAGTCCCCCATAATCACAGTATTGTTACCTTGTAGGAGATGTTCAATGTTGGGTAACGTAAGAGAACCAGGGGGGCTACTATGAAAAAAATGCGCGCGCCGCGCCTATCCAATATCGAATTTCGCTACTATGAAATAAAAAAAAAGATTCGACGTCTGTCGAATGATCCGCCTTACCATGAACGTTAAATTGCCGCGCCTGCGCATTTTATGCGCGATCGAATATTTATATTCGACAGCAAAATTGATGACGGATATTTATATCCGGTAGTTATTTTAAAATGTAAGCATTTCTAAATTAAAAAATATATTTATTTAATGTGTAAATAAATGATATTAAATAAAAAAAAACAATAAATGTAGTTTAAATAAAAGTAAGAAATTTTTTTAATTTTTTATTTTCGGGTTTCAACAAATTCAAAACAATTTGTTATTAGTGGAGTATTTATTTAATAAAAAATGACGACATCGCTAAAAAAAATTTTAAATGCTCCTCGATATAAAGCAAAATGCAATAAATCCATTTTATACTTTTTTTTACTTTCTTTAGTTCAATATTAAATTAATAACTTTAAGTTTACCAAAATAAACTTCTTGTTTATATTTATAAATGTCAAAAATTATGTTTTTAAAAAATCAGCTGATCATTTTATTCTAAATACCCCAATAAAAATGGCAATGCGCCTATAAAAATTGGTAAAGCGCCAATGTTTTTTTGTAAATGTGTCTCGGATAAAGCGTCAAAAAAGTTGTTCGATATCTAATTTTCATAGTAGGGTAATTCGACGCGGATCGCATTCTTATTTTGCGCATAATATTCGATATGCGCGGCGATCGAATAGTTTCATAGTAGCCCCCCAGTGCTGTTTACAGGTGGAATGTAAACATTTGTGAGGATAAGTTCATTATCACCGATTTTAATGGCAATACTCATTATTTCCAGATGTTGATTGGAGGTGTGCAGAGATTGTGTCACAGGTCTGAAAGTGACGTCGTTCTGGAGGATGAAAGCCAGGCCTCCACCTCGATCTGTTCTATCACATCGAATGATGTGATATCCCTCGTATGAAGTAAGTGAGTGCTTGGAAATTTGGTCTCTTGTAGTGCAGCTATGAGTATGTTATTACGGAACATGAAATTGGTAATTTCGGTTAGTTTGTTCCGTAATCCGTTACAATTCCATTGTAGAATCTTGAAAGATTCAATACTATGGATAGCTGATATATCCTGTGATGAGCTGGTTTGGGTATAGGAAATTGGGATAGTAGGTGAGGGCTGAAGTATGGGGTGAGTGTTGTTTGAGGCTATGGTCGGGGATGATGTGAGAATTGGGAGAGGTGGGGTGGGGGAGGAGTATACCCTTGTTCCTTCACAGTATTGGGAGAGGTGGGGGTGGGGGAGGAGTATACCCTTGTTCCTTCACAGTATGTTCTATTGTTGTTGTTGTTGTTATTGTTAAACAATGTTGTTATACTAGGGAATGTAATACTGAGGCGGTTTCCCGTTGCCATCCTCAATTATATTAAATTTTAATTCGTTAATTCACAATCGTTGTCCTTGTACTTTCCTTGTCGTGCCTGTTTATTTTATTTTACGTGCCTGAGATTAGATTGCAATTGTGTTATTGTTATTTGATTGTGTTACTGTAGACTTGTCACCAATCGAATTCATTCTTAGAGGTGGAATACCTGATTGTCTAGTTGTGCTAGTGTTGTTTTTTCTAGTTTTATAATTTTTATTTTTATTTGTGTTTTCTTCTGGTGATGTTTTCTTCCTCTTTTTTGATTTATGCTTTTGTCGATTTCTTCCAGATCTATAATTTCGTTGTTGACCAAATTTTGTTGCTTTTAATTACTACTGTTTTGCCTTCGGCTTCAAGAATTTTGATAGCTTTATTCATCCTTGCTCTGTATGTTCTTTGTTTATATGTAAAATCAGATTTTATGGACCAAGCAGTGTTTTCGAGAGCTTTTCTGTTAGCCAAAATTATCTCTTTTTTATTTGTGAGACAAAACTCACCACAATAGGTCTTATTTTTGTACTATTTGGCTCGGTATCCCTTAGACCAATTCTTCTAAAATAATTAAAGTCCCTGATAGCAACTGGGACTTTTACTCTGACAGAAAAGAATCTTGGAATAATATCGTTTACCTGTTCGTTATCTGTTTCTTTTATGTTAAAAATAATTAAATTGTTTTTTCGATTACTCCTTTCCAACTTTTCAATAGTATACCCTTGTTCCTTCACAGTATGTTCTAGCGTGTTAACACGTTCTTGAAGTATTGCAACTTGATCGTTGCAATGCTTAAAATTCGAATTGATTGTGTCAACTGCTTCAAGAATTTTTTTATTGAAGTCTTCTTTAATCTCTACTTTTAAACCTTGAATCTCTTCTTTAAAAGCTTTTATTACCACACTGTAATCAGGTTGGTTCACACCACTGGGTTCACTCATGTTTTAATATTTTATCACCACTAAAATTATTTCTTCAGTGTAATATATTCTATAACAATAAAATTGCTGTGTAATGTTGGGTTTAATTGAAATAATTGAGGTTAGATCTTCTTTTGCAATTCAGGCTAAAATAAACCAGAAATTAATTTATTTGTTGATGAAATAATTATATCACCACAGTTCTGATTCCTTTATAAATATTTTTATGATAATTAGATAATTATTAATCCGCAATAAATAATATTTTTAATAATTTAATTTCAGCACAATAATTTTAGATATTTCCAATGACAGATCAATGACATATATCTCGGATCAGTGGATAACTTTCGACTCCCCGATCAAAATTTTTTTCAAGTCAAAATTATTAATTTCCGAAAAACATCAGGTGACTCCAAGGACAACTAATCACCCTTTGTCTAGTTAAAAAATTAATGGCTACCAACATAAAATAAAATTCGTCCTCCGCGCCTACCTACCATCTGAGTTGTGACAAGCTGGAATCAATATTTAACAATAACATGGAGGTAGATTTTTTATTTATTATAATGAAAAAAAGTTATGGTTACATTGTTACATATGATATTGTAGTAAATATTTTTACCAGATTAATATTATTACTACTTTCAACTTTTAATCTTGTTGTTACTCTATATTTCAATTTTTAGTTTTGTGTGTTTAACAGAGCCGATAAAGCATTTTTCTCTGCATACGATGCTGAAGCTCACCCCGACGAATCATTGTATGAATTACTTTTAGAATAGATTGCTCAGAATGTTTTTGTCGTAAGAAATCCTAAAAGCCAAATGTTTATGATCACTTAATTTTAATATAGTATTTTAAAATTTAAAAATGAGATACTTACTTGAATTATATTTTGTTCCGATACTTGTGAGCCGATAGCAAATCGTCGTTTTAATTGTTTCTCAATCCGATTTAGATTTTCTTGATTTTCAGATGAAGTAAAGCCCTCAGCCCCGTCGAGATTTCCACTGATCGCTGAATCAAGAGTAGACACTTGAAATAACCTAAGTGCTTCATTAACATGATTTTCGGTAGCAAAAGGTTGCATTCGCATTTTAGCTAATGATTCAGAAATTCTAATTATAGCTTCCAGTTGTCTCACTGTAATTGGAATGCATAATCTCTTTTCTGATGATTTGTCCGGTTGTATAGACCCACTACGCATAAGAACATAGCGGCTTTTAAGTCTTTCACCTGCTTCATTGTTCAGTCTTGGGCCACATTTGTTCCTACACCAATGAATGTATTTTTTGAAATTAGATAAAGAAATTTCACATTCAGAAACTTCAGCAAGTTTATTGGAGTTTAAATGAATATTAATTATGTGTTTAGCCAATGTGATGTCTCGCTTCTCATCATGAACATCTTTAACTATAAAGATCATGTCAAATCTGGACAAGATTGTGGGCATGAAGTCAATATTATCTTCTCCTTTGGTCTCATCCCAACGACCAAATATGGAATTAGCCGCAGCTAAAACAGAACATCTGGAATTTAAAGTGGTTGTTATACCAGCTTTAGCTACAGAAATTGTTTGTTGTTCCATAGCTTCGTGAATTGCGACTCGATCATCTTCTCGCATTTTGTCGAATTCATCAATACAAACAACACCACCATCAGCTAAAACCATGGCTCCACCTTCCATTATAAAGTTTCTCTAAAAAGAAATTTATATATTTATATTTATACTATAATTTATATTTATAAATTTATATATTTATATTATATATTGTATATATATATATGTATATATATATATATATATATTATTTTATTTAAATCTGGTCATTTAAAATTTCGTTATTCAAAATATAGTTAATATAGTAAATATCGCAAATATATTTAATAAAAACAAACATGTTCTTCTTTTTCTTTTCTGACCTTCTTCTTCTTGTCGTTCCTATCCGTTCGGGATTTGGGACATCATTAAATTACATTTATTTCAAGATTTTACATCTCGCAGTTGGTTGATCGTTGACATGTTGCACCATTCACTTAAGTTTTCCAGCCATGACATTATTTTCCGCAGTCTGTTTCTATTCTACTCCCCACAATTTTACCTTCTAGCACAATTTTACTTTCTAGGAAAATGTTATTGTTGGTGTTTTTCTTATTTACGCTCAGACTAGTCTAATCAATCCAACGAACTATATATTATAGAAGCCTAAAGATGTTATGTTTTCATATAAATGATTGGTCCCAACATCTGACAGTGACGCTGGGGCAAAATGTTTCTTATTTCTGCTCAGATCAATCTGATGGCTGTTTCTTATTTCAATTTCAGATTAGTCAGATTGATTTTTTTGATCGGAGAATTTTTTCAGATTTTTCAGATTTATTATTGCTTGTGGCTAACTTTGTACTTGATTTTTTTTGTTGCGGCTAAATTCATTTTTCAATAATTTTTTTAACTATTATTTTTAATATTTCCATTTTTTTGTAAATTAATAACAATAAATATTATAAAAAGTAATATTTAATGAAAAATATTACAGAAATTGTTATTTAAATTGAAAATAATTTCGAAATATGAGAATTCCAGAGTTGCCGACCAATATTTTCATTTTACCCGGCAAAATTGTAGCATTTTTTGATCTAAAAAAAATCTGACTGTTTCGTATTTCACTCGACAGATTAATCTGATTTCAAATTTTAAAATATCTAGTCGATCTATAGATTTAAATAAGAAACACACCATGTGTTATTGTATTTAGCATAATATTGTATTGTTTTATCGTTTTTATCTTTTAATGAACTAAGTGTTTTCTTCTTTGATGTTCCAGTAACCGCTTTTATTTTTTTGTGAAGTTTGAATGAGTTATGTGATTTCGTTCTTCTGTTATTTTATTTCTATTCAATTTGTTTAATGCTTGTATCTGTTGAATTTTTATTTTTGTATTTTCTTCTCTCGTGGATCACAGTTTTTCGTTTTTATGTTATGTTCATTGATTTTATTCAATGAAATTGTTAATGTTGATTTATCTTCTTATAATATTTATCCTCTTTGGATGTGATTCACCAACGAATACAGCTGTTGTTTGGATTTTACTGTCCTAATTAGATTTACTGTTGACATGTTACACCACTCAGTCAAATTTTTCATCCATGTTCCGATTCACCATCTTGCGTTTTCACCATAGCTGTCTGGTAGCTGATCTTGCGTTTTCACCATAGCTGACTAATTCACCATCTTGCGTTTTCATCATAGCTGACTGGTTCCAGTATAGATTCTGAAACGTCTTTGCTGTCTACTTTTAATTATTTCAAACATTTTCTCGTGGTTCACCTTGTCAAACGCTTTTTCATAGTCTATGAAACATGTGTGGATATCCGCGCTCATGATTCTGCTCCTTTGAATGATCATGTTTAGCATGAATAAAGCGCCTCTTGTACCCATAGTGTTTCTTAAACCAAATTGTGTATGGCTGTCAGGCTCTAATTTTCAGTAAATTCTTTCGAGCATCACTAAAAGCAATTTTAGAGAATGACTCATGAGGCTGATTGTTCTAAACTAAACTCATATACATGAAGATGCTTGTTTCTTTTTATAGGGTTATAAAGGTTGATTTCAGCCAATCACTTAGAATTTTGCCAGAGTCGTAGATATTGTTAAATATGTGAGCTACTACACCGTTTTCTTCCATTATTTTCAGTATCTCGTTGGGAATTCTATCAGGGCCAGTTGCCAGACGATTTTTGGATTTATTTGATACTGTCTTGACTTCATCTACCAGCATCTTATGACCATGACAAGCTTCCTGGCTTGAACTTGCATTTCTTGTATCAATAAAGAGATCAGTGACGTATTCTTGCCATCTTCTGATTGCCTTCCGAGTATGAGTTTATGCTACCATTTTCATATTGTAATACGCTGTAGATTTTCTTTTCGCATAGTCCGGTGACCGATATGAATTTCTTGTTAAGTTGAAACAGTTTATTGAAAGCTTCTCTTATCATTAATATGAGAATTTCATTCGTAATTCATTCTTTTTTTTCTTTGATATGACAATATTTCGAGACTACGCGCTTTGATATGACAATATTTCGAGACTATTTAATAGTGGTACTTTGAAAAAATGCCATTTTTGGTCTGTCTGAGACCAAAAATGGCAGTTTACGATCAGTCAAACTATTCTTTAATGTTTCACAATTATTTCTGTGATTGGTGCAAAATCTAAAGTAGTAAAATTTGGCTTAGTGCTCATTTTACATTTATTTAATTTTTTTAATGTAATTTTGATTTAGACTGCAAGTAATTCATGGTCAGACTGTATGTCAGCATCTGGGTAAGTTTTGGCCACTTTTACTGCGTTTCTAAAACGTTTATTGATAATATAATCGATTTGGTTCCAAATGAATCCCAGGACTGTCGTTGCTACCAGGTTTTGTCCATGTCTATAGTCCTCTTGCTGGTATCTTGCACCAGGTGTTCATGATTGACAACTTGTTATCGATACAAAAATCGATTAATTTATCACCTCTACTGTTCCTCGAGCCAAGACCAAATGTACCAACAATATTATCTACTGTCGCATTGAATTCTCCTAAAATAATAGTGGTCTTCTTTTTTTAACGTTTTCATGATTCCTTCAAGCTCGTTGTAGAAATTGTCATTCATCATCATCATAATCAGTTGACGGCGTATATACTTGAATCAGATTGATAAAATTGTTTAATAAAATTCTGCTGGTAATATGCTGCTTAAATTCTTTGGATATGATGAAGCCAACACCTTTGCTATGTTCATTTGCCGGACCCGAATATATGAAAAGATTTTTATCGGTGTTGACTTCTCCGTTCGCTGTCCAATGGACTTCACTGATGCCAATAATGTCTAATTGTAATCTATATTTGTCTAATTCGAGACTGTTTAGTTTATCTGGCTGCAGATTAAATCTATTGTTTTGTAGCTTGTTATTTAACTTATTCGATGATTTATCACTGTTACTATCGCTGACTATTTATGTTATTCGTTGAATTTAAACTAGGGAAATTGTTAATTGGGTAGTCTCCCGTTGCTTTCGTCATGCTGTTTAACTTATAATCTACTCTTTATAATCCTAGTCCTTGGATTAACACATTAAATTATTGGTTATTGTCACCAGCTGGCGACAATATTGTGCTTTTTTGAGTAATGTTTCTACCACCTTTGATTGGTAGTGTCTTGAGGCTTGTCGACCACCTAATCTAATATATTTTTTGATGGTTTTTTATGTTCCTGCTGTAATTTAACCTACTATCACTCTTTTCGCTGAATGCTTGTTTGAACTAGCTGTTGGTTCTATGATGTCCTCTATTTCAATGGTTTCTCCTTCTACCACCAATTTATTGTTAACAATTTCTACTTTTTTGCCCGTTTTTTTTCAGAGTCTCAGCAGTTTTAATTAATTTCTTTCACTGTTCTCCTTGACCTTCCGTGAAATCGCTCTTTATCCTTCTACCACCAATTTATTGTTAACAATTTCTACCTTTTTTCAGAGTCCCAGCAGTTTTAATTAATTTCTTCCACTGTTCTCCTTGACCTTTCGCGAAATCGCTCTTTATTCTGAAAGATGAATTTAGAATATTTTTATCAAAATTTCCAGCTTCTTTAAATAACTAGTTAAGCTAACTCTCTCTGTATTACAATTGTATTTTCAAGACTTTTAACTTTGTTTTCGAGCGCAAGAATTATCGCTGACGTACCTGTATTAACTTTATTCAGCTCACTCAAAATAGTTTCAGGAAACTTACTATTCTCTTCTTGGTTTGCCAACTTTAGTTCGAACGATGATTTGCCAATTTTAGTTCGAACGATTCAAATAGTTTGGTACTATCTACGTTTTTTAGATTGGTTTCAGCCATTGGAATACAAATACTAATCTTTACTTTAACAGCACTCATAGATACTTTAATTAACGTGTTATATTTACGCTTTGGCTGACGCTTCCGCGACACTTTTTGATGATTACGTACCAAATGCAGCTGTTTGTGTTAATACTTTTGCCATTTATCGTTTATGTTTTGCTCCTTTATTACATATTGTTCGTCATTTTTGATATTGTTTTTCAATTCACCACTTATAGCTTTTTTTATAGTTGCATTCTCTAAAAAGGAAAAATTTGATTTGTTATGAAAAGTACTTTTTTTCTTTTGAATGAAATGTTTATTTTAACTGCTAGTAAAACATGATCTGTTGTATACGCGCTCGGATAAGTTTTTGCCACCTTTGGTTGAAGATGAGTTAGTCTATCTGATTATGTATTACCATTGTTTATACATCTTATAGTTGTCCAATCAAGGCATTTTTTGAATTGTTACGCCGAGATTTGAAAATTGTAGAGGCAGCACCATCGATTAGTATTGGGTTGACAACTATTGATTTCACGCATGTCCTTTCAAAAGAGCTTTAGGAAATTTACTCTGTAAATCAATATAAAAAAAATATTTTTTTTTCTTTTATGACTTAAATAATATGTTATTTTTACATATTTGGGAAGGTTATTAATTTATCTATACAAAAGTAGAATCTAGTATATTGTTTAATTTCATATTTTTTAAGTTATTAACGATAAATTAAACACACAGTTTTTTTTTTGCAGTTTTCGCATAAGTTTGTTTGTATTGTATAATCTTATGAATTGTTTCATAATTATACAATACAATCTCATGCGAATACCACCCAAAACTATATAAGTTTATAGTTTTGGGTGGAATTCGCATGATTATATTGTATAATCTTAATAAAAAGTTTTGGTGGTATTCGTACATTTTAAAATTTTATAATTCATAAATAATTTTCAATTTTAAATTTTTACCAAAAAGAAATAGTTTCTTCTATATTATAAAAATAGTACAGGCGTTTTGGGATTTTGGTAATATCGAATAAAAAATGTATGGATTATTTTTTTTCAAACTAAATTAGAAGTTTTTTAACACAAATAACATTTTTAAAAATATTTTATTCATCTATTAGTTATAATCAATATTTAATATTCTATAATTATAGAAAAAATCAACAAAGCCAATTATATAGTACATTGCAATTAAATTGAAAAAAGTTGAATTCAATTTGAAAATTTATTAACTTCATTTAGAAAAGACTAAAATATTTTTAAAAGTGTTTTTGTGTTGAAAAACTTCTGATTTAGTCTGAAAAAAAAATCCACACATTTTTTAATCGATATTACCAAAATCCCCAAACGCCTGTACTATTCTTATAATATAGAAGAAACTATATTTCAATATGCGAAAACTATATTTCAATATGCGAAATATACGAAAACAAAGCAAAAAAAATATTACACATTTTTTTTTATGCGAAAAAAAAGAAAAGCTTTCATAAATTTAAAATATAAACAATATTCTACTTTTGTATAGATAAATTAATAACCTTTCCAAATATGTAAAAATAATATATTATTTAAGTGATGATAAAAGAAAAAAAAAATTTAAATTCGAAATTTTTTTTTTATATATTGATTTACAGAGTAATTTCCTAAAGCTCTTTTGAAAGGACATGTGTGAAATCAATAGCAGAGTTTTCAACCCAATACTAATCGATGGTGCTGCCTCTACAATTTTCAAATCTCGGCGCAACAACTCAAAAAATGCCTTGATTGGACAACTATAGGATATATAAATAATGGTATTACTCTTTTTTCACTACTTTTAGGCGAAGTCCATGTATACAATCGTCTTGCTAGCATTTGCAACTAAGTATTCATTATGGCCTTTTTATTTTCACTGCAAAATTCTACAAGTCTGTCTCCTTTTAAGTTTCTCGGACGAAGGCCGAATGTACCTACGATGTTATTGACTTGTATGTTCCCAAAGTTGGCGTTAAAATCACCTAAAACTATTGTAGGGTCTTCTTTTCTCAACGTTTCTAATACTTCATCATCATTCACATGTGACGTCATCACAATCCGCAGTTGGTGAATATACTGGAATCATGTTTACATAGTTGTTGCATTTCCATTGTAGTAATATTATTCTCACGCTTTTTGCAATTAAACTGGTATTGTTATGATGTCTATACCCAACCTTATCTTTTCAACTTCCAAATTCATTAATTTACCTGGTTCAACTAAACTCCTCACATACCATGTTTCTATGTTGCACACTTCTTTGTTATTCTTTTTCTTGATTTTTGGCATATTTACTTATGTTAATATTGGTGCATCTGATGTTATTGTTGGTGATGATTTTGTTATTAATATTATGATGTTGTTGTTGGTGTTGATTTTGTTATTGCTGGACTTTAATGATATTGTACAAGAGAGTATGTGAATGAGGTGGTCTCCCGTTGCCTTCCGCATTGTATTATTTAAATTTCGTGTGTGTAATAAATCGTTGTCCTTTTAATCGTACCTGTTTTGTTGCCAGAATATCCTTATGTTGTAAGATAAAATCTAATATTATTGTATAGAACTACTAGAATCTTGATGTGGTCTTGCAACACTATTTGCTCTTGGATAATTTGTTGTTTTTGGTATTTTTTTATTATCATCCATTTTTTCAGGTGACCTGACTCTCTTTGCAAGGTCTTTACCATATAAATTGTACTTTGAACTTGATTTACCAGATACAATGTTATTTTCCTTTTCTTTGATAATAATTGTATGTTTTAACTATTTCATCCACTTTTTTAAGTTCTTCAAATCGCTTGACATTTGCTTTCATTTGCATAAATGTAAAATCTCTCTTTAAGAACCAACAATTCGTATCTTTTAATTGTAGTACACAACCGGCACCGGTCTAGCGTTGCTATCCCCAGTAGATGCTCTTTATGTAATTCTTTTAACCAATTTTAGGTCACTTAACTCAACTAGAACTGATACCCCTGTGGTAAGTAATGTTGTAAACACTTTGCTCAACTCTTCGACAGCGGATTCTTGAATATTATAAATAATAATGTTGTTTTTCCTACCTTGCCTATTTAATTTTTCCGCTCGTTTTCCTATAAGACCTACTTGAATTTTGGAGTTGTTTGCTAGGACGTCCACTGTCTTTTCTAGTACCGTATGTTGGAATTTTTTTTGTGAAAATGTTAGTAAATACGTACTAAGTATGATAATATTCTGGTTATGTCGAATAGTCTATTCTTTGATAATATTCTGGTTATGTCGAATAGTCTCAAGTACTTCCAGAACAGTTTTTTTTTTGGTTTCAGTGACTAAGCTGTTTAATTGATTTTACGCTTTGTAATTCCAATTTAAATGATTTTAATATTTTTATTGATTCATGTAAAAACTAAATAAAATATAAAATGACTTATTCTAAATCCTTATAAAACGAGTATTGTGAAAATTGACAATTTTATTTTTGAATTAGTTAACTTCATGAAATATTGTATGCAATTAATTTCAAAAATTCTGTTTTATCAATTGCTGTTCTTTATTTTATTTTTATTTATTTTTTAAACCTTTTTTTATAGCCATATAGCAAAAATATTTTTTATATTTTTTTATATTAATGTTTTCTATATTAGATTTTCATAAAATTAGTAAATCAAAAAACAATTTGTACAATCCATATCCAGAGTGTCGCTTTCCAACAAGTTTAAGGCGACGATGCAAGTATTGGCAATTAATGGGCCTTTAATGATAAAAATTTGCCGCTTGTGCGACAAGAACAACAAATTCTCATTTGCAAGGGATATTTTACAAAGGATGTTTTCATTTGCAAGGGGGATAATATTATTGCAAGGGAGAATTTAGGATGTTTTCATTTGCAAGGGGGATAATATTATTGCAAGGGATAATTTTCATTTTGCAATACATATTTTTTAATATTTTTTAAAAACCATAGATAATCCTTCTTATAATGTATCACAGTTTTGTTGAAATTTGACATTTCAGTATTGCCATTAAAAAAGTGTATTGATGTTCACATTTTTTTTTGTTAATTATATAAATTAATATTTCCTATGGAGGCGAATAACAAGCAACTATTCGAGCTATTCAAGGAAGAATTGTCTGTTCAGCTTCGTGAGCAAATTATAACTCTGGATATAACTCTGCACTTCATTTCTACCGTGTTAAAAACTAAGATTTTTATACAAGAACTTAATTCTGTCAATATACTAGGCCAATTAAAAGAGGATTCCATTAGACCAATATTGATTAGTTTTGTGTAGTTCATTAAAAAAGAGGAAATATTAAAAGCAAAAAATTATTTAAAAGATACAAATTTTTCAATAAAAAGTGACTTCACTGTGAAACAAAGAACCGCCAGGAAAAAGCTAATTGAAGCTGCAAAGATACTAGAGAAAGAAGGTAAAACTGTAGAAATAAAGAATAATAAACTGTTAGTTGAAGGAAAAATTGTTGAAACAAATAGTGGAGAAGATATATCCATTCAAGTTAATAAAGTAAAAACCAAAAGGATTAGATCACCTGAAGAAGAAATTAGTGAGAGAAAGAAAATAATTAAAAATAGTGCCCCAAAACAAAGAAATAATAGCCAACCCGCACTAGAAAAAATTCAATCGGCAATAAAAATCTGTTGCACGCAGATGAAGAATGCTTGCAGCAAAAACAGCAAACTATAAACTAAATAATTATATTTATATTTTTGAGCATACTGGTAACGGACAGGAACGACAACGGTTTTCGAGTAAGATTAATTGATAAATAATTGTTTACATGAGGAAGGCAACGGGAAACCACCTCATGAACTGGATCCTTAGTAAAACATCATCGTTTATTAATACGAAAGTGTTAACAATAAAACGTTTAATATGAAAACGTCTGATATGAAAACGAACAAAATACGTAGCATGAAAATAGCCACATGGAAAATACGTAGCATGAAAATAGCAACATGGAATGCTCCATCCTGGTAAATTGAAAAATCTAGAAATTGAAAAAAGAAGACTCAATTTAGATATTGTTGGCAGTAGTGAAGTGCATTGGAGGGGATGTGGTAAAATAAGTACAGAGAACAATCATTTTATTTATTCTGGTGTTGGTGATGATCAGCCGTTAAAAAAAGGAGTTGGATTCTTAGTCGACAAGAAACTAAAATCATCAATAACCAGTATCATCATGAAATCAGATGGGGGTGGGTGGGGTTAATGGAGCAGTTAAGCGTCATACAGTTGATGGGTTCCTGATGCATCAGCCAAGCCTCTACTACTCAATGCCAAATCTCACCTTCCCGAGGTCCCTCCTGTCAAGCTGAGCAACCTTTACGAAAGAACTGGTAGCCAACAGTTGGTGTAGTTTAGGTCAGTGAGCAAACGAGGTTGGCGGAAACAAAATCCAGAAGCGTCTGACCCATAGTGGGCGGGTTTCTGGTCTGCGTCTGTTTCCCTGAGGGACGGCAGTTATAATACCTGGTAGAAGGTTAAAAATACATTTAAGTATATTATACAAAAATGGATAGCACAATACCAAAAACAAATTCGGCAGGGATATCTGCCAAAGTGTCGTCAAAGTCCACGGTTGACGGCGAGGGCTTGGCTAATTTCATTGAGAAATCAGCTAAGTCGCCAGTGGAAAAATCAAAATCAAAATTAGGTACAAACCTTACGAATACAAACAAACAACAAATTAAAACTACAATACCGGCCAACGAAACACAACTACATGATCCGTTTCCGAGGAGCAAAAAGATAGCAAGATCTCCAGTTAACACTTCAAATACTGGTAAAAATCACAACAAGGAACAACCGAAAAATCAACGGAAACTGGTAAAGTTATTGTACCACTAAAAAGAAAATAGAAGTCTTTCGCTTTCGTTAATCGACTTCGACAATTTTGCAGAAGAATACCAAAGAAAAGAAGATAAAAAATTAGCGAGTCAGACTCCAAAGAGAAAGAATATATCATCTGTAGATAGTAGTCCTGAAGCCATAATTATCGATAAAATTAAATATGAAGATAGTTCCAAAATAAATCGTCTAGAAGATGAACTGAAAAAAGCGAGAAAAGAAATCGAAGAATTAAAAGATATGTTGTCTGCAATCCAGGCTGGTGAGCCTCAACGCACAGAAATGCCGACGAATGATGATGTCGCAAAAGAAACACAATGGATTTTGCCGGTAACTAAAAAAAGAAAAACAGTTATTAAAGCTAAAAATTTATAAAGAGATTCACCTGCAAATAAAAGAACAAAAAATAAGGAAATCATCAATAATCTCAATAAACCTACATTTAGTGGCTACCTACCAACTCCACAAAATAGATTTCATTTGCTAACTCCTTCACCGTTGTCAAGCAAGAAAAATATAACAGATTTTATAAAAGAAACTCCAGAACCAGAGAGTACACACAATAAAATAGGAATAAAAAAAACAGCTACTCCAACAAGCAATCAAAAAAAGAGTTTGAGACCACCCCCCGTAGTATTTAGTAGTGTAGAAAACTACGCTATGCTTAACAACGCACTTAAAACAAAAAATTTAGAATTCGCAGCAAACATGATAAATTCAAACCAAATAAAAGTCAACGTAAACACGGAAAAAGAATACAGGGAACTAACCAATTATGCAAACGAATCTAAACTGGAATGGCACTCCTATGAGAACAAACAAACTCGGCCGATCAGAGTTATGGCAAGACACCTCCACCCTTCATGCGACCCTGATCACATTAAAGAAGAACTTTTAGAGAGAAATTACAAGATTATCAATGTCGAAAACAAAATTATTAAGAAAAGAGTAGGAGGCGAGGTTTACCCAACAAAATTACCATTATTCATGCTGACATTCGACAACACTGAAGACGTTAAAAAAATATTCGAAATTAAATATATAAATCACATGAAAATTAAAATCGAGGCGTTGAAAACAAACAATATCATACCGCAATGCAAGAGATGTCAAAGACATGGACATACATCTAAGTACTGCCAACGTCTCCCAAAGTGCGTTAAATGTGCAGGTGACCACCTTACAAGCACATGTTCAAAGACAAGAGAAGTTCCAGCAAAATGTTCCAACTGCGGAGAAGCACATCCGGCAAACTACAGGGGATGTGTCATAGCGAAAGAGCTGCAGAAAAGAAAAAACGCTCTTTCTCACGTCACCAGAACTACAAGTAGCAGTGCAAAAATTTCTTCCAACATTAACACTCAAGAGAATGTTTCGTTCGCCCAGATAGTTAAAAATAGTTCTAATTACGATTTTAATAATGCACAACAAAATCCAAATCAATTGCTAGCTAGCATTTATGAATTGGTAAGCAATCTATCTAGCAGAATGGACAAACTGGAGGAATATATCCCAATAAAACCAGTCTCAGTAAATGCACTATGATGTCACGAGTTCTAAAAATAATAACTTGGAACGCTAACGGAATTAAAAACAAAACAGACGAACTAGAAATTTTCCTAAATACCAACAAAATAGATGTTTGTCTCATTTCGGAAACGCATCTTACAGATCAAATGTATATATCAATTAAAGGTTATAAAACTTACCATTCTAACCATCCAGGTAATCAAGCTAAAGGAGGCAGTGCTGTACGGGTAAAAGAAAATGTTAAACACTACCAGGAGCACAATATACAAAGAGACGAAATTCAACTTACCAAAATTACGGTGGAATCAGCAAATACAAAACTTTCAATCGGTTCAGCTTACTGTCCGCCAAAACATAACCTGAAAAAGCAGGACTACACAAACATTATCGACTCGATGGGGGATAGATTCATTCTTGGAGGTGATTTCAACGCAAAACACGTTGCCTGGGGTTCGAGGGTGAGCACAACCAAAGGAAAAGAGTTAAGAACAGCCTTAGCAAATACAGGATGTAACTATCATTCAACAGGAAACCCAACATATTGGCCAGCGGATGTTAATAAAATTCCAGATGTCATTGATTTCTTTATTTCCAGAAGAGTTTCTCCGAACTTCATTGAAGTTGAAGATAGCATGGATCTAAACTCAGATCATTCGGCCGTCATCTTAACACTCGGGGTAAAAGTGAACAAGAAAATACCAAATCCAGTATTGGCAAATAGTTCAACAGACTGGGAAAGTTTTAAAAGTGACCTAGAAGCAGCAATAGATCTTAGGATAGACCTAAGAACAAAGGAGCAGCTTGACGAAGAAGCGGAAAAATTTACAAAACAAATTCAACTTGCTGCATGGAATAACACAAGAATTCCAACTCCGAGAGTAGTGACTGTTCAATTCCCCAGCGAAATCTTAAAAATTGTTGAAGAGAAAAGAAGATGTAGAAGAAGATGGCAACAAACTAGAGATCCAGCAGATAAGAATATTCTCAATAGAAAAGAACAGCAACTGAAAAGAGAAATACAAATATTTAAACAATCTTCTATGGTAACTTACCTGGAAAATCTCTCTGCAGATGCCAAAACGGATTATTCGCTGTGGAAGGCAACTAAAAAGCTCAGGGGCTAGGGATAATAAAGAAAAAGCGAAAATTTTTGCGGACCATCTTGCAAATGTTTTTACACCGAACGACATCAACACCAGTTCAACAATCGAAGTAAACGTCAACTCAACCTACCAAAATATACCTGCTGTCTCGACAAGTGAAGTTGCAAATGAAATTAAAAAAGGTTTTAAAAACAGGAAGGCACCAGGGTTTGACCTGATTACGTCAGAAGTACTCACCCACCTACCAAAAAGAGGTATTAAAATGCTAACTATGCTAATAAATGCTTCGTTCCGATTAAAATACGTTCCTGGAATCTGGAAGGTAGCTGAGGTGATCATGCTACATAAAGCTGGTAAACCACCTAATGATGTTAAGTCATATCGGCCAATTTCGTTACTTCCAATCATGTCAAAACTACTAGAGAAAATGTTCCTAAAAAACTTAAAAAGAATAATAGTGTAAAAATTTAATCCCAAATTTCCAGTTTGGTTTTCGAGAGAAACATTCCACTATTGATCAAATTCATAGAATCACAGATCTTATAGAAAAAGCGCTTGAAGGCAAACAAATATGCTCAGCTATATTTATCGACATTGCGCAAGCTTTTGATAAAGTATGGCATACTGGACTTATAAACAAACTGAACAAACTCCTTCCTATGCAACATGTTGAATTTCTCACTTCGTATTTGTCTAACTGATTCTTTCGTGTTAAGCAGAAAGACGAGTACTCAGATTTAAAAGATATAAATGCTGGAGTTCCGCAAAGTAGCATCTTGGGCCCAATTCTATATTTACTGTTTACAAGTGACATTCCGACACCAAACGACGTGGTAGTTGGTTGGTACATTTGCAGATGATACAGCTATGTTGGCTGTAGACAATAACTTAAACGGAGCCACAATAAAACTTCAAAACGCAAACAATTGTATTCAAGACTGGACGGAGAAAAGTAGAATAAAACTAAACGATACAAAATCAGTTCACATCAATTTTACGAATAAATCAATAAGTCAGGTAATCCCAATCTACCTGTACGACAATACGGTTCCCCATGCAAATACAGTCAAATATCTGGGTATGACGCTTGATGTGAAACTAAAATGGAAAGAGCACGTCAAAACAAAAATCAATGAATTAAACATCAAATATAATAAACTGTACTGGCTCATCGGACGCAATTCTAAACTTTCAATTGAAAACAAAATATTAATTTATAACCAGATTCTTAAGCCTATATGGTTATATGGTGTACAGCTCTGGGGTTGTGCAAGTAATTGTCATATCCTCAAAATTCAAAGGTTCCAGAACAAGGTTCTACGTAATATAGTCAATGCTCCCTGGTTTGTCCGCAACAGCGATCTTCATAGGGATCTTAAAGTCAACTTAGTGAAAGATGAAATCAAAAGATACGCAGGAAAACACAATATAAGGCTAACAGAGCATGTCAATGTAGAAGCAAAAAAATTAACTAACAATGAACACAATTTAAGAAGATTAAAACGTAAAAAACCACATGATCTAATTTAAATCTCATCTTAAAATTTTGGTACACCACTGGGTGACTAAAAAAACTTCGTTAACTAGTTGTAAGATTTCAAAAACAAACTTATAGTTGGCCTTATGAGTCTTCAGTTTAAGTCTTCAAGTGACAGAGATACTACCAAAAAAAAAAAAAAAATGAAATCAGATAAAATAATACTAATACAAATGAAAACAAAAGTAGATTTCGTTAACCTCATCCAAGCACCAACAGCGGACTGTAATGATCAACTATGTGAAGAATTTTATACCCACCTAGATGAGTTATTAAGTTTAACAAAAAATGAAGATATTACTTTAATTTTAGGTGATTTCAACGCCAAAGTTGGTAGCATAGCTGTTGAAGATGTGGTGGGAAACCATGGACTAGGTTGGCGAAATAAAAGAGGCGACAGACTGATTGAGTTCGTATAGAAAACCAATTGGTAATATCAAATACCTGGTTCAAACTACCAACAAGACGATTATATACTTGGACATCACCGAAAAATAACAATGAAAGGATAATTAGAAACCAAATTGATTTTATTTTAGTTAACCATAGATTCAGAAATACAATCAAAAGTGTCAAAACGTATCCTGGTGCTGATATTCAATCAGACCACAACCCAGTAGTAGCCAAGATGGAGATCACACTTAAAAAACCTGGAAAAAGAAAAAAAGTTATGAGATTTAATCCGCAATTATTAAACCTACCTGAAATAAATCATAGAGTATCAATGAATATGAACAATAAACTGAAAAATTTAAATTGGGTAAGCAATGAAGAAATAGACATTGATAAACACTGGAATAAATTCAAAAAACTCTGGTAGAAGCGTGTGAAGAACTTTCGAAAACTGGTGAAATTGTGGCTAAAAAAGAATGGATGACGAACGAAATAATACTGTTGATGTATGAACGTAGAAAATGGAAGGCAAATAACCAGCGCAAATATAAAGAAGTAAATAAATTAATTAAAAGTAAAATCAGAATTACAAAGTCTAATTTCTGGGAACAAGAATGTAAAGAAATTGAAGATCTGGAAAAACGAAATAATCTGAACAGTCTTCATAAAAAAGTCAAAAGATTTTCAAATACTGGTAGGAAAAATAATTATGGTTCACTAAAAGATAAAGATGGTAAAATTATATTAAATCTAGGAGATAGATTAAAACGTTGGGAAGAGTACATAATAGAATTGTTCAATGATACGAGATCCGAATTAAATAATTTTCCAATAGGTGATAGTCTGGAAATATTGGAGGAAGAAGTAATACATGTCATAAGAAACGCGAAAAATGGTTTAGCCACAGGACCAGATGAGATCCCGAACGAGATTATAAAATAATTAGATGGCGATGCAATAAAAATCTTAACGGTGTTGTTCAATAAAATGTATAATTCGGGCACTATCCCTAAAGAATGGTTAAAATCAACATTTACAGTATTACCTAAGAAAAACAATGCTACAGTCTGTGGTGATTTTCGCACGATTAGTCTGATATTAAGATTATACACAATAGAATATATAAAAAACTTGATATAGATATTGGGGAAAGTCAATTCGGGTTCAGGAATGCCACGGGAACTAGAGATGCACTATTTATGTTGAACATTATAAACCAAAGATGCAGTGAAATGAAAGTCAACGTGCATACGTGCTTTGTAGATTTTGAAAAAGCGTTTGATAATGTGAAACATGATAAACTGGTCGATATCTTCAGGAAAAAGAATTTAGATGAGAAAGACATCCGAATAATAGAATTTTTATATTGGTATCAGTCAGCAGAAGTTAGAACTCTAGATGGTTCAACAGAAGAAATACAGAAGAAAAATTGGAGGAAGAAGTAATACATGTCATAAGAAACGCGAAAAATGGTTTAGCCACAGGACCAGATGAGATCCCGAACGAGATTATAAAATAATTAGATGGCGATGCAATAAAAATCTTAACGGTGTTGTTCAATAAAATGTATAATTCGGGCACTATCCCTAAAGAATGGTTAAAATCAACATTTACAGTATTACCTAAGAAAAACAATGCTACAGTCTGTGGTGATTTTCGCACGATTAGTCTGATATTAAGATTATACACAATAGAATATATAAAAAACTTGATATAGATATTGGGGAAAGTCAATTCGGGTTCAGGAATGCCACGGGAACTAGAGATGCACTATTTATGTTGAACATTATAAACCAAAGATGCAGTGAAATGAAAGTCAACGTGCATACGTGCTTTGTAGATTTTGAAAAAGCGTTTGATAATGTGAAACATGATAAACTGGTCGATATCTTGAGGAAAAAGAATTTAGATGAGAAAGACATCCGAATAATAGAATTTTTATATTGGTATCAGTCAGCAGAAGTTAGAACTCTAGATGGTTCAACAGAAGAAATAAAAATCAAAAAAAGCGTCAGACAAGGCTGCATTTTATCTCCATCATTGTTTAATCATTTTTAACGAAGCACTAGAAGGAATCGATATAGGCATTAAAATTAATGGAGAAAGAGTGAACAACATCAGATTCGTCGACGTCGCAGCACTGGTAGCGAGAACCTAAATGACCTTCAAAATATTGAAAAACTGGATCACTATTGCACAGTATATAGTCTAAAAATGAACTGCAAAAAATCCAAATATATAATTATTGGTGAACATCCAGCAAATAATCTAAATTTAAAATTAAATGATACAACAATTGAAAAAGTTCATAGAATAAAATACTTAGGCACAGTTATTGAAGATACAGCAAACAACAGAACAGAAATTAAGGTCAGAACAGAACAAGCTAGAACAGTTTTCAGAAAGATTAGCAACATTTTATGTAAAAACGAAATGAATATTAAACTTACAAGTTAAACTACTAAAATGTTATGTATGGTCAACACTCCTTTATAGTGCAGAGTCCTGGACAATGAAAAAAGCGTACATAAAGAGAATAGAAGTGTTTGAATTATGGGCGTACAGAAAAATATTAAGAATTTCATGGAGACAGGATCACTATTGAAGGAGTGCTGATACGAATGAACAAAGAAAAAGAACTTATGAACATCATCAAAGCTAGAAGAATAGGCTTTCTAGGACACATTATGCGCGGAAATAAGTACAGAATTCTCCAAGTGGTACTTCAAGGGAAAATTATTGGAACAAGAAGCAGAGGAAGAAGGAAGAAAACTTGGATGAATAATATAGAAGAATGGTTTAACATCTCTGCCATTGAAGTGTTCAGGGTAGCAAAATCAAGATATGATGTTCGAATGATGATGTCAACCTCCATAGAGGAGTGGAAGAATAAGAAGAAGAATAAATTTATATATAAAATGTTAAAGTATTGCCAGAGAGAACCAATCTGCGTAAAGTGTGCGGGGAGCCATCTAACTGTAGAATGTAAGAAAACAAGAGATACTCCTGCGAAATGCTCTAATTGTTCACAAGATCATCCGGCAAACTATAGAGGTTGTATTATAGCTAGAGAAATACATAAAAGAAGATTAAACCACGTAAGTAACAAGAAAAGTATTTCTGAAATTACGACAAAACCAATTACAACAAAATCAGTTACCAAGGGGGTAAGCTTCGCACAAGCGCTGAAGTCAAATCAAACAACCGATAGTCATAGTCAAAATCATAACACTAGCCAAAATTCAATGCTACAAAATATTTTAAACGTTGTCAGTGAACTTGCAAGTAGAATGGACAGAATGGAGAGATACTTACCTCGCTCACCAGTGCATCGTAACTTATAATGGATACAAAAGATCTAAGAATAGGTACCTGGAATGCTAATGGAATCAAAAACAAAGTTAAAGAATTAGACATATTTCTATTTATAATTTCTAATAGAATTAGACATGCTAAATATAGATATATGTCTTCTTACTGAAACTCACATGACGAGTCTGTTCCTACAGCTAAAAGGTTACAACAGCTACCTAACAAATCATCCAGGGGAACAAGCGAAAGGTGGAAGCGCTATACTAGTCAAAGAATACATAAAACATTATCTTGACAACTGTATTTGCTCAGATGAAATTCAACTAACGAAGGTAGTGATAGAAACAAAACAGCAAAAACTGGCCATTGGCGCAGCGTATTGTCCTCCAAAGTTCAACCTTAGGCAGGAAGACTATGCAAACATGCTACAAGCATTGGGTGAAAGATTTATTATCGGCGGAGACTTCAATGCCAAACATGTAGATTGGGGATCAAGAATTTCAACGACAAAAGGTAAGAAATTGAGAGCAGCAATAAATCAAAGCGGTAGTAACTACTATTCCACTGGTAGACCGACTTATTGGCCGTCAGACTCGAACAAAGTTCCGGATCTACTTGATTTCTTCATAACACGAAAGGTTTCTCCTAATTTTGTAGAACTAGAGGATAATTACGACCTAAACTCAGATCACTCTGCAGTTATTCTAAATATAAGCGAGAACATAATAAAGAAATCCGGTCGTCCAGCCTTATCCAACAAATCTACGGATTGGGTAAGCTTTAAAATTGAGTTAGAAAATACGATAGATCTAAAAATACAGATTAAAGAGGAACTGCAACTGGAAGAAGAAGCTATGAAGTTTACTGAGCAGATACAAAAAGCAGCATGGAACAACACCAAAAATATTGTCCTACGATCTAAAGGGATCAACTATCCAAGAGAGATCAAAAATATAGTTGCGGAAAAGAGAAGAGCTAGAAGACGGTGGCAAAGCACTAGAGATCCGTCGGATAAAAACATATTAAACTACATAACTCAACAACTAAAAAGAGAAATGAAGAAAATCAAAGAAGCATCAATGAGCGAATATCTAGAAAATCTCTCTGCAGATAAAAATAGCAACTTCTCTCTTTGGAAAGCGGTAAGTAGTCACAAGCAGATTTCGCATTCTCCTCCGATCAAAAAGCAAGACGGTACCTGGGCAAGAGATAGCCTTGAAAAAGCACAAGTTTTTGCAGAGCATCTAGAAAACATCTTTAAACCAAATGATGATAACTCTGTAATACTTGAAGGTACTGTGAACACAACTCATCAGAAAATAAAACATGTCACTGCTAAAGAGGTCAAGGCTGAAATTAAGTATTTTGCGAAGAAGAAAGCTCCAGGTTATGATCTAATAACGATAGAAATACTTGCTCAGTTGCCAAAAAAAGGAATAGTAATGCTGACTCAGCTGATAAATGCTTCGTTCAGACTACGTCACGTGCCAAGCATATGGAAAGTAGCTGAAATAATAATGGTTCAGAAACCTGGAAAACCACCGAACGATGCAAAATCCTATCGGCCAATATCGTTGCTACCAGTTATCTCCAAATTAATGGAGAAACTTTATCTGAAAAGACTTAAACGGATAATTGAGGAAAAAAATCTAATTCCATCGTTTCAATTCGGATTCAGAGAACAGCATTCTACTATAGACCAAATCCATCGGTTAACAAATTTCATAGAAAACGCCATTGACGGGAAAGAGTACAGCTCGGCTATATTCCTGGACGTTGCTCAGGCATTTGACAAAGTATGGTACGAAGGACTTGTGCACAAACTTAACAAGTTACTGCCAATTGAACATGTCCAATTTCTGACATCTTACCTTCAATACAGATGCTTTAGAGTAAAGCAGGAAGAGGAATATACAGAGTTGAAATAAATAAATGCAAGAGTACCTCAAGGGAGCATTCTAGGACCAAGTTTGTATGTTCTATTCACAAGCGATCTACCCGTTCCAGATAATGTACTTATTGCCACATTTGCGGATGATACGGCCATGGTAGCAACAGATAAGAAACTAGAGGATGCTGTTTATAAAACACAGGTAGCAAATAATGCCATCCAAGAATGGACAAAAAAGTGGAAGATAAAACTAAACGATGCGAAATCCAATTATATTATCTTCACAAATAGAAGAATCGAACAAATAACGCCAGTTTACCTAAATGGAAACGTAGTGCCACAAGCAAACACAGCAAAATATCTAGGTATGACACTTGACGTAAAACTTAGATGGAAAGAGCATATTAAAATAAAGCTGAGTGAACTAAACATAAAATACAGAAAACTATACTGGCTTATAGGACGCAATTCAAAATTAAGTATTCGAAACAAGATTCTAGTATATAATCAAATACTAAAGCCTGTTTGGATGTACGGCATTCAAATATGGGGATGTGCAAGCCAAAGCAATATTAACATTATTCAACGCTTTCAAAATAAAGTAATCAGAAACATGGTCAACGCTCCATGGTTCATCAGAAATCGAGATCTTCATAGAGATTTAAGTATCAATTATGTGGATGACGAAATAAGACAAGTAGCTAATAAACATCACATTAGGATACAGAACCACATCAACGAAGAAGCTGCAGCAATAGCACAAGAAACAACGACAAGGAGAAGACTTAAACGAAAGAGACCAGATGACTTACTCTGAACAACTGAAAAACAATACTATTTTTAGCAAGCAGAGTCAATTTTAGTGAACCACTGGGTGATCTAAAACTTAAAAAAAAAAAAAACTTGTAGATTAAGATTTAAAACTTAAACTGATGGTTGGTCCAAGAGACCAGTTTTAGTAAAATAAACACATACTTGACAAAAAAAAAAAAAATATATATATATATAAAATGTCAAAAATGGAAATGTTAATAAAATAAAAATAATTTAATTAACTTTGTTTATGCCGTTTTTTTTCACGTACAAGGATGTAAATAATTCGTTTTGGACTGTACAATTAAAATTGTAATTTCCAATTATTTCAATGAGATTAGTTTAAAATATTATTAACGATTGTTAATCAAATTATTTCCATGTTTTTGTAAAAAATATATACGTATATTTTTTAAAACTTTAATTGATTGAACTTGTGTAGCGATCTATTTTTTTCTCATGTAAAAATATAATATACTATCTCGTTCTATTTTGCATGCACAAGCGGCAAATTTTTATCATTAAACCCAGCATTATTCTGACAGTCTTATTCCCTCGTATTTAACGACAGATGGCGCTAAATACGACACAGATGAAAAAGTAGTATTCTCTGACTCGTTACGTCAAAAAAGTAAAAAATTTGTCGTAGGCAATTTTGCTTACGAAATTATAAAATCCTGAAGTAAGTAAAATGTGTTTAAAAATGTGCATAAGATATTTCAATAGTATCTTATGTCTTATAATATAATAAATATTTCTACAATTATTATAAGGAAACAAAGTAATAGTTTAACTAACTTATATTGGGCAGATCGTGGAATGATGTCTTAGGACAATTTCCATTCATTAGTCAACAATATATTTTTTTATTCCAATATGAATATATGTTAAAATAAAATATGAGTTAAAAACATGAATGAAAATGTAGTCATTTTTCATATGAAATAACATCTGGAATGATAATTTAAGAAAAAATATAACTCTTATGAGACAACAACTTGTTCAGTTTTTTCAACAAATGTTTCAACCGTATCTTTTTTTTTATTTCATCTTTTTTGGCGACTTCTTAAAATGAAGTTCTCTACCAAATCTGGTACAACATCGTCTTGGGCAGAAGCTAATTTTGTTTTCGCAACCAATTCACTAGCTAATCTACCCCTAATCTATTATTTATATTTTAAAGTAAACATTTACGAATATTTATAAATAATTCACGGTTTAATAAATGTATATAATTTAAAACTGTAATTAATATTGTAAGAAATTTCCCGTGCAATTGAATTTTTTTATAACTTAATAGCTAAATGCGAAATAGTCGATTAACATTGCATTTTGATTGTCAAAATAACTGTTGGTACCAACAGAAAAACTACTTTTTTCCGCAAAGCCATCTAGTGGGAATTTTATTGTTCTGTTTTCACTTGGCAATAAATTTGTCGTTTCGTACGTCTGTGGGATGTGGGAATACCATTTTAGAGTCGGTACGAAACGAAATATTTATTGGGCGTCAAATACGACACAACTCTCAGAATAAGCCCATAAGAGGATATTTATTTAGTTTTTATTTTGTAGCGATTTATAATAATTAAATCATATTAAACTTAGTTTTTATTTAATAATTAAATCATATAATAATAATTAAATCATATTAAATTTAGTTTTTATTTTGTAGCGATTATAATAATTAAATCATATTATTCCATGTGATCTACATTACCTTATAACATATATACAAAATATTATTTAAAATTTTACAATTCAACAAATATCTGGTATATTTGTTGAATTTTAGTTCAAAATTCAACAAATATACGAGATTTTGACACATGAGATTTTAATTAGTGAGATTTTGATTGAATAACGGGATTTTAAATTACGACATATTGATTTCGAGATTTTTAGGATAATATATAAAATATAAATATATATGTAAATATATCGTCTTGTGCTACAATTCGACGTCGAATAAAAGAGCTGAGAAAATTTGTCGAAGCCCAAAAAAAAGTTGAAATTTTTTCTCGACAACATATCTCTCTCTATCACACTTAAGGAAAAATACCATCTTGCATCCTTTTTAAAATTAGAATCTAATTTTAGCCATAATGTAAATCCAGCGTTAAAATAAATTAAATTGCATGGGAAAGCAGAGAAAAAATTATCACATATGAGCTACGATATTTGTAATTGGTCCGGCTGCTCAGGATACCTCCTAAAAAGTGGATGAAATAACCAAAACAATGAAGACTGTTTGAAGACTGATAATATTTTTACACCGACAACAGTTGTAGTTAATCGGGAACCAAAGATAATGAATATCGAATGAATAAATTCAAAAAAATAAAATTTGTACAAAATTATTCATAATATAAAAAACAATATACAAAACATTACACAGTGATGTGCATGAATACGAAGTTAAATTAAGCTATTTAATACCCTTCCAGCAAGTAATAGAATCATAACAAATAAAAAAAATTCAGAAAAAGGTAAGAGATTTTATATTAACGGATTTCCAAATAACACAAATAAAAGAAAATATGTAAGGTAGGAAAAAAATGTAAATTCAAATATCTCATATAGGAGTACATAATATCATAACAACAGAACAGCGATTACAGCACCTTACGAGAAAACTCACAAACTTCCCTTAATGTTCGAAAATGGGAAATTTGTCATTTTTATCAGGCAACACTAGTTGCGAGAATTCTCGTGACCTATTCATGGTTAACAGAAATAACTCGCCATACAAAAATTCTTATTTATATGAATATTTGTATGAAGATTTTTTTCTTACTTATTGTATATGAATTTTCATATAACGAGTATCAAAATTATGCAAATATTACATTATAAATAATATTTTTGTTTTAATATTATTTATGTAATTGAATTATTTATACTATAAATAAAATTTAAATGCAATTTTTTCAATAGTATTTTAATAGAATTGAATAATAGAAATATTCTATTCTAATTAATAGAATAATATTAATAGATAATAGAAAGCCGCATTTTCAACGCAATAATCAACTTAAATATTTTTTTTTCATTCTCATATTATCTTAATTTATTTTTGTACATTTTGATGTACTTATCTATGAAATTTTATGTTATAATTTTGTTTTTGAAAAATTAACTACATCAAAACAAATTATAATTTAAAAAAAAAAATGCGTTCAGTAGCACCATTTTCGAAAGGCTACGTTCAATTGTTCCAAGTTGGCAGTTTCGAAATTTGCGAGAAAACTCACAAGGAAATTTGCGGAAAGTATCTGTAAGTGGCTGTTTATACACGCCTGCCCAGGCGACTGCCTGAACCATTTTCGTAGAAGAGAGGTAAGTGCGGGCAGAGGTAAAAAAAGTTCAAAAAATTTAGAAATTTTTTCTGTTGCCCCGTTCCTCTCCATTTGTTTCAAGTTTCCATAATTCCTTTTTTGTCAAAAATTTATTATTATTTTCAAACTGCCGGACGAGTAACATCTCCGGAAGAAAATATTTTTCATTGACCATAATTTTCAAACTGCCGAACGAGCAACATCTCCGGAAGAAAATATAAATAAATTAGTAATTGTGGAAAATATAAACAATATTTTTATTAGTGAAATATTTTCCATTATTTCTAATTATTATTTTTTTACAAATGATTTTAAAAGCAGATAATTATTATATCTTTTTCTAAAAAAAAATTATATTTTTATATTTATATAAAGATAAAAGAAGGATTTCAAAATTATTATCGTAATACTTATATATTTATTGGACTTTATTTGTTTGGCCTTAATTTCCTTTTTCATTTTTGTTATACAAAGGAAAATAAAATATTATAGAAAGATGGAAAATAGTAAAAAAATTGACCTTTCTAACTTTGTTTAAAATGAATTAATCCTTCTTTCTTCTTTTAAATGTTGAACTATGAAGTATTATCTTATCTTTCTATATCGTAATATCAAAACTTCAATTGAGTCATATATAGAAAACTAATTTATAACTATGTATTATAAAATAAAATTAGAATAATATAATAAAAATGTAATAATTGCTTAATACAAATAGAGAAATATTTATATAAAAACAAATAAAATAGATTTCATATCTAATAGATTTCATAGATTTTATAATCGTAATGATAAATCAAAACTAATAATTTTCAGGTTTTTTATTTTCGGAATATAAAAAAAATCAGGATAAATATATATATCTCTCTGTCCTTAATTTTTTTAAATCTGTCTCTATATTATTATACATATAATAATATAGACAATAAATATGTATATAAAATATTATATAAATATTTATATAATAAATTTTCTATGTTTCACGGAAAAAATATAGAGCAAATAAATATTAATATTAATATTAATACTGAATATTAATGAAATATATAATTAAAGAGGAGGAATTAAGAAACAGAGGAGGAATTAAGAATTTTGTGATATGTTTTTATAAAACAAATATTAAAATAATATTAAATTAAATTATATTTAATATTTTTTTATATTGAAAACAGTGATGGATACGTCGATCGCATTATTCGAGGAACCACAAATTTGGCAAGCATCATAGCTGAAAGTTATACTTGTAGTCAAGTATAATATTTTACATAATTTTAGATAATTTATACCATGTATAATATACATAGAAACAAATATATTATATTTATTATACATAGTATTAATTATCTAAACTCAATTAAAATGTAAAATATTATACTTGACTCTACAATGAAATTAATTCAAATTCATGATTAGTTAAATATTTGTATTTACGAATATGTAGTAAAACTTAGATTTATTAATACTTGTACCTCTACGATTATGCGCTTCGTGGCTCATTAAGAGTTACAAGTTACAACTCTAGCATTCAAAATCAAAATGATTTTTTTCAATTTACGAATGTCAAACTTAACATATTTCAATACCAAAATGTTCCTCAATAAACTCCCCAGGTACGATCTTTTCCCTAAAATTCAGTTTCGGCCATTTTGAAATTGTTGAATTTTAAATGAAAAAATTGGGTGAGGAAGGCGCATCTAATCACAAAAAGTATATCAAGTCGCTCCTAGGCAGGCGTGTATAAACAGCCACTAATAGCTATTCTGTACGCAGCTGAATGGATATGTACTTGGTTATATGTTTTTCTTACTAATAATACTTTTTACAAAATAATTGTACATGCTTCAGAGCCTAACTCATTTAGTATTTATATGAAGATGAATGTTCCTCAGATTGCAAGTTTTATTATTAATTCGCTTAATTAAAAATTAATTATACATATATCGTATATGGGAATTAATAATTCCTAGTTCTAGCGGTTTATCTGTCAATTGTCGTTTCCTTGAACTATCATTGACTTGGTATTGGGATTATCTCAATTCAATGATGGTTCATGGGGATTATCGTTGTTAAATAAACCAATCTCAATTCACAAAAATTGGCAGTTTGGCCCTTTTGTGACAAAAATTAATGCTTTTTTAAGTATATTCATTTTATATTCTATTTTGCTAGGGCTTTGCAATAAAATACCACGAACATAACTGAGACATGGAGCAGAACGGGGAACAGTTTTTGTTTTTTTATTTCCAAAAAGAATGGCCCAATTCGTCATATTTTGTTTTAGATGCCTCAACATTAATTAATGTAATTGGGCCCCTTTATAGCAAATTTTTTTTCATTAATACTATACTTGTTAGGGCTTTCATTTTCGATGGGAATTCAGGGGCTTTAACGAAAAAGGATACCTTCTTATTTTTAATTTCCACAAGGACTAAAGTGGCTGGGAAAACCAGTCAAAAACATTTCAGTCAAAAACCAAAATGCATTACAGTCAAAAATAATTTCATACAAATTTTATTACTGAAATGCCTTTTCAAGATGGAACTTCAGTAAAAAAAAGGCATTCCGGTCAAAAAAAGTTTGACTGAGTTGCCTTTTCTTTATTAACCAATTTTGTTATAAAAAGTTATAAACAATTGAAGATATTTTCCGGACTAAAGTGCATTTCATATATATATATGGCGTTTCATATTTCATACTTTCACTGGTTTAACTTAAATTAAATCTGATAAATGTAACCAAAAGGAAGCATGTTGCCACAAATGTGGTGAGAAAGGACATCGAAGAAATGAGTGTATAAAAGAAATTAATGAAATTAAATGTATAAATTGTGTATTTTTTAAAAATAAATTAAATTTAACAGATGAAGACTGTGATACAGCTCATTTGCCACTAAGTAGAGATTGTAAAGTGTATCAAAGGAAGTTGAAACAAGAGGCTGATAGGATTTGTTATTAGCAATTAAATGAAATACAGGGTGTGTGCTTGAATATTCAGGGTTTAACAAATAATTTTAATGAACTTGAATTATTAATAATAAATAACAATATTGACTTTGTATGTCTCACAGAAACTCATTTAATTGATCTTGATGAAGATTCATTAGTTCAAATAGACAATTATAATTTATTAAGAGTGAATAGTAATTCTAGACACACCGGTGGAGTTGTTTTTTATATTAAAAAATGTTGGAAAACCAACATAATCAAACAACTTTCTATTGACTATAATATATGGATATTGGTTATACAAATATCTTTAAATAATCTAATGTTTTATTTATGTGGAGTATATAGATCGCCTAAACCATTAAATCTAGAATCAGATTTTTTTAATCATTTTAATAACATATTTGATGAATTGTTTGAAAAGGATAATGTTACAGTAATGGGTGATTTTAACATAAATTGGTCAATGAATAATAATCTAAATATTAGAATAAATGAAATAATAAACGATAATGCGTGTAAACAAATTGTTAATGAATATACAAGAATTACTAAGGAAACTAAATCTCTAATTGATTGGGTTATTACGAATAATTATGATAAAGTGCATGTAAAAGTTGAAAATAATTATAAAATTTCTGATCATGAAACACTTACAATTTTAATAAAATTAAATAACTACCGAAAAAATAGCAAACAAAATTCAAATACTGAACTATAGAAAAAATTGATTTAGAAGTTAACTAATTTCCAATGATATTGCTACAATGTACTTTGGTGATTGCAATATGAAAGCAAGTATTTTTAGTAATAATTTACATAGTATTATTAAAGAATTTATAGTCGAAAAATATATAAAACAAAGTGAAAATCAGTGGTATACAAATGAGTTAAAATTGCTAAAAATAGAAAAAATTAACCAATATGAAGTGACAAAATAGACTAATAGAAATTGTGATTGGCAAAAATATAAATATTTAAGAAATGTATATAAAAATAAAGTAACTAAAACTAAAAATAATTATATTGAAAATAAAATTGAATTATCAAGTGATCCTAGTACTATGTGGAAAAATATTAAGAAATATGTGCTTAAAAAAAGATTTAGTTGTATAAATGAAATTATTTTTAATAATGAAAAATGTGATGACTTTTTAATTATGGCCAACAAATTTAATAAATATTTTGTTGATACCATAAATGAAATAAATGATAGTATAACAGAAGTGGAATTTTTAAACTTAGTTGAAAATAAAAGCAATGTATTTAAATTCAAAATAATTACAAATGGCTTATTACATAATAATGATCTTTTTTATTATTCATTATTAAAGGTATGAATAATAAAAAAGATCATTATTATGTAAGTTCAAGTATGTTATTGTAAAATTTTTATATTATTGGAGAAAATTTATTATCAATAATAAATAAATCACTGGAAACTGGAATATTCCCTGATATATGGAAAGAGTCGATTGTAGTACCAATAGAAAAAAATAAAGGCACCAAAAAAGCTGAAGAATTTAGACCTGTTAATACTACAACTATAGAAACAAAAATATTAGAAAAATTAGTAAATGAACAATTAATGGCTTTTTTCGAAAATAATAATTTAATCTCTGAATTTCAATCAGGATTCAGAAAAAATCTTAGCTGTGAATCCTTAATAAACTTGATTGTGGCTAATTGGAAAATGGCGATACACAATAAAAAGGTTATAGTGGCAGTTTTTCTGGATTTAAGACGCGCATTTGAAACAGTAGACCGTGAAATATTATTAAAAAAAATGGAACGTTATGGTATACGTGATCTAGAACTAGAATGGTTTAAAGACTACTTATCAAATAGAAGGCAGAGAATCAAAGTTAATGGTGTTGTTTCTGATGCTATTAACGTACTGCTTGGTACTAATTTATATCAATGATATGGAAATGGCTATAATTTTGTCTAAACTGGTATTGTTTGCTGATGATGCACTATTGTATGTGATTGGAGATACGGTTGCTGAATGCGTGGAAAGAATTAATGCTGATTTGAATGAACTAAGTTTATGGTTTAAAAGAAATAAACTAAAGTTAAATATAGATAAAACAAAATATATGGTTTTTAACGGTGAAGTAGATGAAAACATAAAAATAGATAACTTTATAATAGAAAAAGTTAGTGAAATTAAGTATTTAGGTGTAATTCTTGATAATAAATTGGTTTTTAAAAATCATATTGATTATATATGTAAAAAAAATTCTAAAGAAATTTATTTTTTTCCAAAAATTAGAAAGCAATTGTCTTTTTCAACGGCTGTAAAAATTTATAATACAGTAATTAAGTCTCATTTCGAATATTGCTCATCCATACTATTTATGGCAAATAATGAAAATAAAAATAGGTTACAAAAATTGCAAAATAAGGCTATGAGAATAATACTCAAAGTAAATAGGTATAGCTCAGTTAAGTTCATGCTAAGTGCTTTACATTGGCTAAGTGTTAATCAAAGAATTGTAATGAATATATTAGTAATTATATACAAAATGAAAAATAATAATTATCCAAAATATCTATGTGATCAATTAGTATATGTAGGAGATATTCGTGATTATAATTTAAGAAATATTTCAGATTTTAGATTAGAATTATTTAGAGATCAAAGAACGCAAAATATGCTATTGTATAATGGTTTAAAACTTTTCAATGAATTACCTTATGAAATAAGTGGAGAGTCAAATGTAAATATTTTTAAAAAGAAAATTGTGAAATATGTAGAGTAAATTTAGTTAGATAGAAACAATATTTTTTAATTTTTAAAATGTATTATGTATATATACCAAATAAATAAATAAATAAATAAAAAAAAAAAAAAAAAACTTTCTTAACACTATTACTTACAGTAGCCGGATCTCTCGTTACAGATGCAGTTAGCCCGGCAGCACTTGATCCTTTTCCAGATGTATACACTGCTATAGGCGACACTTTTTCAACAAATTTTAATAATTGCGATTTGGCAGTCCCTGGGTCGCCCAATAGCAATATGTTAATATCACCCCTACGTGTAAGCCCATCTGGCAAACGTTTTCTTGAACCACCAAAAAGCATGCAAGTAATAGCCTTTTTAATATCTAATGAACCATAAATGCTTGGAGCAAGACTTTTAGCTAATCGTTCAAAAATATCTTGGCTAGAAGCCATTCGGTTAAAAGTATCTTCTTCTTCAGGTGATATGCTATTATAACGAGAAATAGCACCAACTCCTTGCGAATCAATAGAAATTCCAACAGTGCGCATATATGGTGCTCTGACACCTACCACAGCCTTTTCTCTACCTTCTCGATTACTTGGTTTACCTATTTTTCGGATCGAATATATGCCGTGTACTAAAACTCGATTTCCTGGAACTACACGCTCACACAAAGCTCGGTCACAATAAATTTCTAAATGCCGAGGTATTTCTCCCTGTGGAACGTAGTCTTGCAGTTCCTGCAACTTTATTATTTGGAAATCAACATATTTACATTTATCTACTATAACAACATATGGATCCAAAGGACATTTCGGTCGACCACCTTGTTCTGTATTACATCTACGTGGTAGTGATAATCCTTCCAGTCCTGGATTCAAACGGAGATTTGGAATGACATTTCCACACGATTGACATTGAATTGCAATTGTAGTAGCTTTAGTTTTTATACCAGATGCTGAAACCACAATTCCCATAATTTGAATCAGTTTAGATACAGAGTCTGATTTCAGACTCCGAATATTTGTAGGATTAGAACATGAAGTTAAAAGGATCTGGATATCGTGACACTTTTTTGTATTCCCATTAGATACTATTATTTCGTCAATTAGTTCTATTGCTGCCTCTTCGAAAATTTCCAGATATTCTGTAGGTTTTTTGTACAATTTATCTGTAAGTGTCTCGTCAAATCCAGTCAAATCTTCTAGCTCGATTTCAAGGAAATAGCTTTCACGTAAAAAATTGCGCTTCAACATATCCCTATAACATTTTTTTAAGTACTCATATTAGTGTAAAAGAAAAATGAGTTGCACGTACATTGAATAAGTTTACTATAAAAATAAAACATACCTATATTTATAATAAAAGTTGTCTTCATTATATGTTCTGATAAATTCCTTGAATTTATTTTTAGCAACTTGCATGTTAATTTGAGATTCATATTGATTTGGATCACAATTAAAGTTATCCGAAAAGAAAAGTCCTAAATCGTCAAAGCCCTCCATAGCAAACAATACAATTATTATTAGTAATATTATTTTACTTGACTAATATGCTTTTAATTTAATAAATTTTAATTTAATACTAGATTTTTGGCGGGAAAAACAAAACTGATACCCCTTTAAGCAAAATAAACGAATTCGCTTTTGGCGAACTGTTTACGAACCGGATATGTAAGTGGCTGTTTATATGCGCCTGCCCAGGTTACTGCCTCAACCATTTTCGTAGAAGAGGTAAGTGCGGGCAGAGGTTCCTCTCCATTTGTTTCAAGTTTCCATAATTCCTTTTTTGTCAAAAATTTATTATTATTTTCAAACTGCCGGACGAGTAACATCTCCGGAAGAAAATATTTTTAATTGACCATAATTTTCAAACTGCCGAACGAGCAACATCTCCGGAAGAAAATATAAATAAATTAGTAATTGTGGAAAATATAAACATTATTTTTATTAGTGAAATATTTTCTATTATTTCTAATTATTATTTTTTTACAAATGATTTTAAAAGCAGATAATTATTATATCTTTTTCTAGAAAAAAACTAAATTTAAGATAAAAGAAGGATTTCAAAATTATTATCGTAATACTTATATTTATTGGACTTTACTTGTTTGGCCTTAATTTCCTTTTTCATTGTTGTTATACAAAGGAAAATAAAATATTATAGAAAGATGGAAAATAGTAAAAAAATTTACCTTTCTAACTTTGTTTAAAATGAATTAATCCTTCTTTCTTCTTTTAAATGTTGAACTATGAAGTATAATCTTATCTTTCTATATCGTAATTTCAAAACTTTAATTGAGTCATATAGAAAACTAATTTATAACTATGTATTATAAAATAAAATTAGAATAATATAATAAAAATGTAATAATTGCTTAATACAAATAGAGAAATATTTATATAAAAACAAATAAAATAGATTTCATATCTAATAGAGATTTCATAGATTTTATAATCGTAATGATAAATCAAAACAAAACTAATAATTTTCAGGTTTTGTATTTTCGGAGTATAAAAAAAATCAGGATAAATATATATATCTCTCTGTCCTTAATTTCTTTAAATCTGTCTATATTATTATACATATAATAATATAGACAATATAATATGTATATAAAATATTATATAAATATTTCACGGAAAAAATATAGAGACAGATGAATATTAATATTAATATTAATACTGAATATAAATGAAATATATAATTAAAGAGGAGGAATTAAGAAACCTCTATTAATTTTGTGATGTTTTTATAAAACAAATATTAAAATAATATTAAATTAAATTATATTTAATATTTTTTTATATTGAAAACAGTGATGGATACGTCGATCGCATTATTCGAGGAATTAAAAATTCGGCAAGCATGGCTGAAAGTTATACTTGTAGTCAAGTATAATATTTTACATTTTAATTGATTTTAGATAATTTATAATACCATGTATAATATACATAGAAACAAATATATTATATTTATTATACATAGTATAAATTATCTAAACTCAATTAAAATGTAAAATATTATACTTGACTCTACAATGAAATTAATTTAAATTCATGATTAGTTAAATATTTGTATTTACGAATATGTAGTAAAATTTTTGGTAGAATTTAATAAATTTATTAATACTTGTAACTCTACGATTATGCGCTTCGTGGCTCATTAAGAGTTACAAGTTACAACGCTAGCATTCAAAATCAAAATGATTTTTTTCAATTTACAAATGTCAAACTTAACATATTTCAATACCAAAATATTCCTCTATAAACTCCCCAGGTACGATCTTTTCCCTAAAATTCAGTTTCGGCCATTTTGAAATTGTTGAATTTTAAATGACAAAATTGGGTGAGGAAGGCGCGTCTACTCACAAAAAGTTTATCAAGTCGCTCCTAGGCAGGCGCATATAAACAGCCACTAACGCCTTTTATTAAACTTTCATATTTTTTCAACACCGAGAAAAGCGGTTGGCAACCCTTCCACTTCTGTTTCGCTCATAGCGAACTGATAGTTTGAAAAGGAAATATTTTTTTTACATTTCATAATATACTATCTATACATATAAATAATTTTATAACAAAGTAAACACCGAGTGGAAAATGTTGTGTTCTCTACTGTTATTGTTTTTAATATAATAATATATATAAATCTTGTACAATGCCATTTAGTTAAAAATTACTTTTATTATTATAATGTTATAAAGATATTTAATTAAGGTAGTAATAAGTAAATCCTATTGATTATATTTTTATCATTAATGTAAAAGTTATTCATTTCGAATTTAATAATTTATTATGTTTCACAATTATGTATTATATAAGTTGTTATTTATTGTTCAAAATTCTATTTTTATATGCCATAAATGTTAAAAAAATAAAAAAATAATTTTTCGTATTTTTTATTTCTAGAAATAAAAACAAAAAAGAATAAAATCGCTGCGGCGTTTCGTAAATGAGCCGAATGTGGCGGTTCCTAAACGATTCATTGTGGCGTTTCGTACACGAACCGATTTTTGGAAATACTTCTAACAATTACGTTTCCGGTTCGCTTACGAACTGTCGAGGCGGTTCGTAAACGAACTCATATATGAACAAAAGAATTCGCCGACGGTTCGTTTACGGTTCGCTTTTTAAAGGGATCCTTCCTTAATGTAAATTCGCGGCTCAATTTTTCTGATTCCAAAATGAGACAGAATGGAATTAACAATTATCTTGACATATCTAAAAAGTATTTCGTTTTTGTCTCAATTTCCTTTCGCTAAATCTTAGTCCAAAATATGTTTCAGAAATATCTCATTTCTGCATCAAGAAAACGAATCCAAATTTGTGATTCGCAAATGAACTATTTTCTATTTCGTTTTTGTCTCAATTTGGTTCCGTTAAATCTGAGTCAGAAATGTGTTTCAGAAATACCTCAGAAATTCCTCATCGAAAAAGCGAACCCAAATTTTTAATTCGCAAACGAACTAATGTTTCGTTTGTGTCTCAATTTGGATTCACTTTTTTTTGAATTCGCAAACGAACTAATTTCTGTTTCATTTTTGTCTCAAATTGGATTCACTCACGTGAAGTTCTAGTTGGCCTTTTGGTAGTTCATTATTTTGTTATATTTTGTTATGTTTATCATTTTGTTGTGTTTTTGGTTTTGTGAAGTTCATACGATAATTTTTTTAAAGTAAATATTTTAAAAATAAATATAATTATGGTAAGTGAATATTTTGGAGTTATAAATTGGAAAAATAAACATATGATAAATTTAAGGAGAAATATTTATTATCTTTTATAAATTGTGACATTGTGTAACAAATTTTTTTTTAAAAAAAAATTAATTAGTTGCATTTTAATTTTACTTCACTTTTGAGTCTCAATTTCAGTTCACTTCTGCGAGATAATTCTAATTCAGCAACTTGAGTCGCTTGTGATTTAAAATTCTGTCTCAGTTTTGCTTTACTTTTGCGATTCGTTTCTGAGATACCAAGGAGAGCTGAAGACGTTTCGATTTTTAGTTCATAAACCATAAACGATTCAATTTCGATTTACTTTTTTTCACGTTTAACTTCGCGACCAGTCTAATTATCATACAACGAATGTACATGATTACATGCGCCTGCCTAGGATCGACTTGATAAACTTTTTGTGAGTAGGCGCTCCTTCCTCACCCAATTTTGTCATTTAAAATTCAACAATTTCAAAATGGCCGAAACTGAATTTTAGGGAAAAGATCGTACCTCGGGAGTTTATAGAGGAATATTTTGGTATTGAAATATGTTAAGTTTGACATTCGTAAATTGAAAAAAATCATTTTGATTTTGAATGTTAGCGTTGTAACTTGTAACTCTTAATGAGCCACGAAGAGCATAATCGAATCGTAGAGTTACAAGTATTAATAAATTCATTAAATTCTACCAAAAGTTTTACTACATACATATTCGTAAATACAAATATTTAACTAATCATGAATTTGAATTAATTTCATTGTAGCGTCAAGTATAATATTTTACATTTTAATTGAGTTTAGATAATTTATACTATGTATAATAAATATAATATATTTGTTTCTATGTATATTATACATGATGTAAATTATCTAAAATCAATTAAAATGTAAAATATTATATTTGACTACAAGTATAAATTTCAGCTATGCTTGCCGAATTTGTGGTTCCTCGAATAATGCGATCGACGTATCCATCACTGTTTTCAATATAAAAAAATATTAAATTTAATTTAATTTAATATTATTTTAATAATTGTTTTATAAAAATATATCACAAAATTAATAGAGGTTTCTTAATTCCTCCTCTTTAATTATATATTTCATTAATATTCAGTATTAATATTAATATTAATATTCATCTGTCTCTATATTTTTTCTGTGAAACATACAAAATTTATTATATAAATATTTATATAATATTTTACATATATACATATTTATTATCTATATTATTATATGTATAATGACTCAATTAAAGTTTTGAAATTACGATATAGAAAGATAAGATTATACTTTCATAGTTCAACATTTAGAAGAAGAAAGAAGGATTAATTCATTTTAAACAAAAACAATTTTTCATCTTTCTATAATATTTTCTTTTTCTTTGTATAACAAAACTGAAAAAGGAAATTAAGGCCAAACAAATAAAGTCCAATAAATAAAGTATTACGATAATAATTTTGAAATCTTTTTTTTATATTTATATAAATATAAGTAAAATTAAAAAAGTTTCAACTTTTAGTATTATATTTATAGTTTTTTTTTAAAAAAGATATAATAATTATCTGCTTTTAAAATCATTTGTAAAAAATAATATTTAGAAATACTAGAAAATATTTCACTAATAAAAATAATGTTTATATTTTCCACAAGTACTAATTTATTTATATTTTCTTCCGGAGATGTTGCTCGTTCGGCAGTTTGAAAATTATGGTCAATTAAAAATATTTTCTTCCGGAGATGTTACTCGTCCGGCAGTTTGAAAATAATAATAAATTTTTGACAAAAAAGGAATTATGGAAACTTGAAACAAATGGAGAGGAACCGGGCAACAGAAAAAATTTCTAAATTTATTGAAATTTTTTTACCTCTGCCCGCACTTACCTCTTCTACGAAAATGGTTGAGGCAGTAACCTGGGCAGGCGCATGTAATCATGTACAATGAGTCGCAGCGTTTCGTTTTCGTCTCACCAATCTGATTCTGAAACGGAGTTCGTCATAAATAGCGAACTTCGTTTATGACTCAATTTGGAGTCACCTTGCTTAACGGGCTATTGTTGATCAATCTCCATTGGAATTGATCAAAAATTTTATTTCAACCCAGTGAGAATATTTATACCAACATACTATCCCATGGCAAAAACACAGGCCACTTCCTCTGACGTTGGTACTGACGCGTAGGTATCGTGTTGGGTATTGTAGTTTATTTATTTTACGGCAGGTGGCTCAAAGAATGTTCATATTGGAATTAGCTTTTTTATTATTCAAAATGAAAAATTGAATATATTTTTAATTTGTTTTTTATTAACATTGCAATATTAATTTATTTAATTTTACATTCCATATTAGTTTTCTTAATTAATATAAAATTATAATATTTAAATTTTTTTTGCTTAAGGCTTTTCAAATTTATGATATACATGTTATTTCTTATAAAAACAAATTTATATATAACTACTATTACTATACATAATTTATCACATAGTATTTACAATTTACCACAATTATTCAATATAAAGTTAGTTAAATTATATAATTAGAATACATTCAATAAATTCTTTTTTTTATTACAAATTTTCAACTTAAATTGTTGCATATTAAATTAAATAGCTTCATTATATTAATTTTAGTTATAAATAAAAAATAATAATTTGCCCAGTGTTTTCTATGTTTTATTACGTTGGAACATGTATTTTAAAAAGTTTTTCTGAAAATAATTAATAAATTTGTGATATATTAGAATTTCAATTAATTTTTTGTTCTGCTTTTATTATACATACCAAATTTTTTATTTCATAAAATTCCAAAAGAAATTCATCTGCATTTCCATGGAAAAAAGTTATTTTAAAATTAAAATACAATTTTCAATTATTACAAATTAAAAATAAAATTTAATTGCATATTAAATATTCAAAATGCACACAATAAAAATACTCTACAATCACCATATAAAGACACAATATTGTTTTTCTGTGACATTTTAATTTTTTTCCAGCAATTATCCGCTTGGAGCGTAGAATTTTCTTCCAATCCATACGAATCGGGTGAAAATTGGTATCGTGTCCGGCTGACGAGTTGATATCAAATCGAGAAAATACTTTAATTATCTTCTATCTCACTCGGACATAATATTTTTATATATTGTTATTTCGATACCAACAGAGTACCTACGCGTTGGTATATACTTCAGTTCTCTCTGGGAAACGCATAGGCAACGAATTAGAAATATGTGGATGGAGAAAAAAAAAAAAAAATTGAAGCCTGTCCGGGTTTTGTTGTCTCGCTCTTTAAATCGCCACTGTGTCAAAATTTATAAATGGCTAATCCGGGACGGACTAGGTTTTTCATCTAATCCGGGCTTCTAAAATTATGCAATTATTTTTAAATGCTATGAAAAAAAATGAAAGGGAAAAAATAGTGAGTATTGTTTGGTGAATATTGTTATTTAGTGGAAAGTGGATATTTTTATTTAGATTATGCCGGATTAAAAATATATTTTTTACCTGAACGATATCAAAACTATTAAAATACTGGAAAAATTTAAAAATATTTATTCTTCTTTAATATTACAAATTATTACAACGATAATAAAATATTTTACTTGTTTAATGTTTTTATTACCTTACCTTTTTTACATCAACAATAGTAACGATATAATTTCAGCTGATTATAATCAGCTGTTTATAATGTTTACTAACACTAACACTTTAGCGACCTAAAGAAAGAGAAATACCTTTTTCTTGGCTTCACAAACTGTTTGAGAAATATTAATTTTTCAATGTGTTAGATAGAGATAGCATATTTATGCTCCATCTATTTCTAATAAGTTTATTTTATGAGTTCGATTACGCAAATGTAAAGGGCTAACCATGGAAGACTTTTGCTGGATTAAGTCAGCTTAAGGAAATGTACGATTACATGTAAAATGTATGGTGTGCCCATACAGACTTATTGCTCAGTTTCGTCAAATTTCGTTCACTTACGTTGGCTTAAGCAAATGCGATTTCATTCGCACATTCCGTGTCGAAATTTGACAGTTCAAAAAAAAAAAGATCCTTTAAGCAAAATAAGCGAATACGCTTTTGGCGAACCGTATACGAACTGGATAAGTAACGACTTTTTAATAAACTTTATATAATTTCATAACAAAAGTAAACAGCGAGTGAAGAAAGTTGTGTCTTATAATAGTATTGTGCTTAAATAAAAATAAATATTAATAAGTAATTTTGTGTTTAATATAATAAATTAAATAATAAAATTGATAAAAATTCTTCTTCACTCGCTGTTTACTTTTGTTTTGAAATTACGAAGTTTATTAAAACGGCATTACTGTACCAGTTCGTATACGGTTCGCCAAAAGCGAATTCTCTTATTAACTTACAGGTCGTCTCCATTTGGCATAATAATTTCCATTTCCATTTTAGTAGCAGTTTCCATTTATGGATTTACAAAAAAAAAAAAAAAAAACTGGGCATTTCATGGACTGAAATATTATTCGAAATATCAGTGAAATTTGTATGATATTTTGATTTTCAACGTGCAAAATTAAATTTTTATTAGTAATATAATATTTTGTGAATACTGAACGAAAATCCGTTTCACGTAAGCGTCCATAAACTTATCCATAAATTCAAATCAAAAGTATTTTATTAAAAATTATTAGTAATATTTACAATTTACATGATTTAGTTCATTATTATTTAAAGATAATACAAATAAATCATTGGCTCATATGGCCGTCTGCTTTAACTGTTATTGATGTAGATAGTATATGTTTTAATTTTATATATTGAGTTTTATTATTTATATTTTTATTAACATTATTATACCTGCCGACCTCTGGTTTTATTCTAGGCTTCCTGTGGTAATGCGGGGCTCTGGAACAGGTGACCTCTTTTCCCTAGCTACTCGTGGGATTCCTCAGGAAGCCTCAGCTTACATTCCTGGTGATATCGATGATGCACCTCCTGAAGAGGTCAAGAAACTTATCAAATACTGCAAACTCAAACACAAAAACTTCATCATCAGCTGTGACGCCAATGCACACCACACAGTATGGGGTAGCTCGGATGTCAACAAACGGGGTGAGTGTCTTTTAGAATATTTAATTGCTAACAATGTAGATATTACTAACAAGGGTAATAAGCCAACCTTTATTAATGCGATTCGGCGAGAGGTCCTTGACTTAACCTTAGCCAGTCCCTTAATAACACCTTGTCTGTTAAATTGGCATGTATCCAATGAAGCTTCTATATCTGACCACTGCCATATAAGATACAGGCTAGAGGGTACATGTTTACAGATTTGCAACTATAGGGTCCCTAAATTAACGGATTGGTGCTCCTTCAAAGAGCAAATTGCGTCTGAGTTAGGCTCCCTAAACAGCAACATAGAGTCCATTTCGGACTTAGAACTAGTAGCTAACGAGCTACAACATATTCTAATAAAAGCTTATGAAAATAACTGTCCTATTAAACAGAAGGTCACAAATAGGGATGTGCCTTGATGGAACAGAGAGTTAGGTAAGCTTCGAAATAATGTGCGAAAGCTCTTTAATAAGGCCAAATGCACCAACGAATGGGATGAATATCATCTAGCTCTTACGAGGTACAACAATAAACTTAGGAAATCCAAAAGAAAGAGCTGGAAAGACTTCTGTGAAGGGGTAGATAAGATACCGACCGCAGCTCGTCTACAAAAAGTGCTCTCGAGGGATCATTCAAACGATATCGGTCTACTGGAAAAACCGGATGGCAGCTATACCAGCAATGCAAAGGAAACCCTAGAGGTGCTTCTGGCAACTCACTTTCCTGACTGCTTAAATACTCCGTTATCCGACGACCCTGTAGATGCACGCAATATCGCTGCCTACATTAGACCGTCGAATAGAATAAAAAGTCTGTTGGGCAGACTGTTTACTCCCAAAAGAATTAGATGGGCCATTGGCTCATTTAAACCATACAAATCGCCTGGTGCAGATGGTATATACCGTGCCCTCTTACAGAAAGGGCTTGAAGAAGTTCTACCAGTATCAGTCAAACTATTTAGGGCTAGCTATAGCTTCCAATATATACCATCAGCTTGGAGGATAGTTAATGTGATCTTTATCCCAAACACTGGCGTGCGATCCTGTGCCCAGCCTAAGTCTTTTCGTCCCATTAGTCTTATGTCCTTCATTCTCAAAACAATGGAAAAATAAATAGACCTGCACATAAGAGAAACAGCTCTTAAAGTAGCACCACCACACAAATACCAGTTTGCTTACCAAGCTGGTAATTCCACGGTTACAGCCCTCCATATGCTTATTAGCAAAGTGGAAAGTTCTAATACTTCTAAAGAGGTGGCCCTCTGTGCTTTTCTAGACATTGAAGGGGCTTTTGACAACACCTCTTTTGACTCCATACAACGCGCGGCAAATCGCAAAGGGATTGAGGTCCCGACTTCTGGCTGGATACGTGCCATGCTGGAATGTCGCTGTATCACGGCAAACATGGGTAGTAAATCAATCACAGTAAAGGCCAATTAGGGCTGTCCGCAGGGTGGGGTATTGTCACCCCTTGTTTGGTCCCTAGTTATAGACGACCTACTTCATAAACTATCCGACCTTGGCTTTGGCGTTCAGGGTTATGCTGATAATCTTGTAATCATCATCAGGGGTAAACATGACACAATTATCTCGGAACTAATGCAGAGTGCCCTAAACACAGTGCTACAATGGTGCCTGAACGAGGGTCTTAGTGTGAATCCGCGCAAAACGTACATAATACCATTTACCAAAAGAAGGAAGCTTAATTTAAAAACTCCCATAATAAATGGTATTCAAATTGGGTTCGTGGATGAGGTAAAATATCTGGGAGTATTGCTAGATAAGAAGCTCACATGGAACCCACATGTCAATAAGACGGTTGAAAAAACCACTAGGGCAGTTTGGGCTTGCAACCGTCTTCTAGGTAAATCATGGGGGATAAAACCACAAATTGCGCACTGGTCATATACAGCAATCGTTAGCCCCATTGTTACGTATGCGGCCCTTGTATGGTGGCCTAAAACCAATCAAAGGCAAACGCAGACTTGGTTGCAAAAAGTGCAACGGCTTGCGTTTCTGGGCATTACAGATACAATTCCAACCTGTCCTACTACTTCACTGGAAGCCTTACTAAATTTTCACCCGCTGCACCTGCAGGTAAAGAAGGAAGCGCTCCTAGAGGGGCGCTAAGGCTATCAGTAGTACTTAGGTTACTTCAGCCTCAGAACTGAAGATTAATGAGGTGTCATTAATGGGTAATTAATGGTGTAATTAATGGGGTAATTAATTGGTAATTATGTATTCTGCTAGTGTAAATGGATAAGAGGCTTAGGTGTATATTTTGTGTGGCTTGTGTATACTGGTTTTTGTATGTATGGGTCAGGTTAAATTAATTATGAAAAAAAGTTGTAGCTTTGTGAGGATTGAACTGGGGACATTGTGTTTAATAAGACTGCGCTCTACCTGTTGAGCCATAAACTTATTTTGTATTCATGGTTTATATTTGATATATAATCTACATTTATTCGTTTCATGTTCTTTATATACAGATATAAAGACTGTATAATAATAAGCAACGGAAACCTGTTTGATCAAGAATGCGAATACAAAAGGGAGAAGGAAAATAAAAAAATATGTAAATATACTATAGGTAATAAAAAAAATTTGTTTATATTCTGAAAAAAATATATTTTAAAAAAATTGTTGCTTTGAAGTGGATTTGAACCATCAAGCTTCGCTTGGAAATTTGTGTACTTATATTTTTTGTTATTAAGTAATATAAAAAGGCCGATCGCGGAAATGATATATGTATATATATATATATACTTATGTACATATGTTAATCTTTTCTTTTTATATAGGTTTATTAAGAAACAATATAACATAAATTAAAATAGATGTTCCAGAAAAATAATATTTTTATTGTTTTGTCTAACAAAAAAAAATATAATTATCAAATTCGGAATAGTTACCCTTTGTTTGCGTATTTATAATTATTTTTACTTAACTTTGCCCTTTTTAAAAAAATATCTGATTACATCGAATGATGATTTTTTTTAATGCATAATATTATAATTTTAATTTTAATAACATAAAACGCATGCATTTGATTTCTAATAATCAATAGAAACAGTCGTGTTTTTGTGCAACCATTATAATTTTGTAAATTTTTTTTTAAAAGTTTTAAATTTTTTCTTGTTGAACATTTTTTAATAAAAAATATATATTTTTTTCTTGTTGCACATTTATAATAAAAATTAGTGATTTTCGTGAATTTATTTAATTTTTTTATTACAAAAAATTAAAAAATTATATAATTTTTTCTTGTTGAACATTTATAATAAAAATTAGTGATTTTCGTGAATTTATTTAATTTTTTTATTACAAAAAATTAAAAATTGAAAAAAAATGAATATGAAAAAAATAATTATAATTATCTTATTAATTGGAATTTTTAATATTTATAAAACAGTGTAACTACCGACAGGAAATATATCGGCTCCGACAATAAACTTTAACAACAACAGTAACATTTCTTTTTCATTTAATTTTGCTGAACAGGTATCCCTGTATCACACGAATAATTATTACAAACATTCATCGGTAAGTTAATTTAAAATACATTTCAATTATTGATTAATTAATTAACCGTTGTCCAGATTAATTAAGATTAATTAACCGTTGTCCAGTTCAGACGTGTTTTAAATTCGCTCTGCATTTAATTAAATAATTAATATTTACATAATTAATCTTTTTTTTCCGTAAACTCATTACGGAAATTTTAATATATTATATAAAAAAACAATTTGTAATATATTTCGCAAAACATAAACAAATAAGTGTAAATATATATTTGCAACCTTGACATTATTCAAAATAAGAATTCTGATTCTTATTGCTTATTAAAATTTTTTTTTAAATAATTTGGTGTCATATTACAAATTACAGACTTAAAAATTTAAAAAGTGTGTCAAAATTAATTGTTTCCGTCTCATATTATATTTGTGCGGAACTTAATAATTAAAATATTATTGCGGTCAAGTTATTTAAGCAATTTTCTTTCCTGTTTAAGAATTAAATAAATTAATCAACCGAGTTTTGTAATTTTTGCATATTATAATCATTTCCTTATATTAAATATAATTAAATTTAAATCATCATGGATCATAAGTGTGATTTACCTAATTGCTTAGCCTATGATAACACATCCAAAATGGTTACATGTAGATCATTTTGTAGTAGAAAAATGCATGGATTGTGTCTAGGAGCAAAACGTGATTGGATCAACTCTATTGCTGACTCCCATTTCATTTGTGATGACTGCCAAAACATGGACTCTAAATTAAAATGCTTGCATGATCAGTTATCAAGCTGCATTAAAGCACTAAATAATGAGCAAAACATGTTAGTACAAAAAACAAATAATATAATTGGTGCGAACACGGCTAGCTTTGAACATATGGCTAAAAGCTTTGATGAAATTTCAAAGATGTTTCAGGAGTCTTTCCAACAACAAACAACCTTATTAACGGTATCCTTAAGTTCGTCTAAGCTAGAATTAGAGAGCAGCTTAACTGATTCCTTAAACAAATTATCTAATTCTATCATCAGCAAAATAGATGAAGTTTTCGAAACAAAATTTAAAAAAATCTGGGATCCATCTATACGCGAACTTCAATCTACATACAAACTGATCACAGCCGAAAATATAGCCCGTTCTTCCGAATTCTCAACAAAAATTGGTTCGTCTTTAAATTGTATTAATGAAACCATTTCTTACAACAACATGGTTATCACAAGAGAACTAAAAAACCATCTGGAACAAGCAAAAGAACTAAGTCTTTCATCTCACTACATATCAACTGCTAATATTCAAGCCGACCATGATGAAGTAAATCTTAATTCTCTTCAGGAGGAATTACTTGATAATGGGATATCAGAAGAAGTTGCTGTCTCTACACCGCCCTCTAGTGTATCCTCCGACAGGCGTCTTATTCCACTAACTCCTGAATTATTGCTGGCTGATTCAAGACCACCATCTCCAATACCAATTGATCTACCATCAACACAATCATCTCTTCCTACATCACCAGGACCATCTATAACCAAGTTCGGCATTACATGGTCCAAAACTGATTGGACTAACCGTTTAAAGAGAATTCAAGCGCTAAATTCAGTTGAGAAAAGCAATAATATCTCTAAAAAAAAAGTTAATTGGAATATTCAGGATGTCGCAACTTTCCATATAAAAGGATTTGGCGTGCAAATTAATAAAACCAAGCTTTTAAATTATTTGCAAGAAGACCTACATATTGATGTTATCTCCTGCTCTAAAGTACAACCGAGATCAAAGAAGGCCAGAGCTAAGAATAATATGACATCGCTGCGGTTACAAATCCCTACCAAATACGAATGGCTTTTCATTAACCCATATAGCAGATTTTTCAAAATAGGCAGTTTACTTATAAAGCCGTGGGTTAATCACACAGCAAAGGCAAACACCACCCTGAAATAGTACAAAATAGTACACACAGCCAAACAAACGCAAAACGAAAATAGTACACACAGCCAAACAAACGCAAATAAATACCATAATTTTATACATACACAAACACTAAATCCAACTCCTTACAATTCCTAATACTACTGATGTTCCCACACATCAACCTAGTTCCTCTTCTTCGCCACCATTTATTGATCCATTTATACCACCAGCTGTTAAACTTGCAAAGCAATCTGTGTCTGAAGATGAAGGGCGGTATATTTTATCTCGCCTCAGAGATAATAGAATTTTTGGCATCATAAGGCTTTATCTCGCTTACCTACATGATCAGCCCACTTCAGTTTGCGTTGAAGGGAAGACCAAAACAAATGCAATGGTATCCATCGAGCAGGAAGGCTTACCAACTGACTACAAAACATTAATGGATATTTTTATTCGTTTCCATGTCAGTTTCGGGCTTTCTCCAGAGGCAGTTAGAAGTGACCTTGAATCATATGCCTCCCATATAAGTACAAAGAGAATTTCATATCTCCAAAGAGCACGAGAAGACACAGATAAATTCTTTCGTCCGATCTTACCAAGAAAATCGCCCTTTTGGTAAAGCCTCTCCCCGCAGCCAACCAAACAAACCAATCAGAATTTTTTATCATAACTGCGGCGGGATGAAAGGGAAGGTGAAAAATCTATATATAGACGCAAAATCGTGCTTTTTTGATATTTTTATCTTTACTGAGACATGGCTCAATGACTCTTATAAGAATGAGGAAATTCTTAGTAGTGAATGGACTATTTACAGGAATGACCGTGACTACCAGGCCACAGGTTTGTCTAGAGGAGGTGGTGTTCTCATAGCTGTTCACAATTCTCTATCTCATGTAACTATACCAACTGACCAATCTCAATATTTCGAACATAAATTTATTAAAATAATAATTGATAATAAAAGTACGTATATTGGGGCTGTATATATTCCACCTAATTCTGAAGAAAGAACCTATAATATTTTTCTTGAATGTTTTCAAACAGTAAATTCATCTTTAACGGAAAATGATAGTATTTTTGTTTTTGGGGATTTTAATCGTCCAAACATGTCATTTATTACAGATGAATCCGATAAACAGTTATTACCGGTAAATTTTACCGATGACATCGATTATTCCATTATTGATGCATTTTATAGTACTGATTCACAACAGATCTGTAAAAATCCCAATGATAATGGTAGATGGTTAGATTTAATATTTACTAATGCTTATGATAATGTAGTCGTAAGTAAGGCCAGTGATATTGAGAATCTATTCTCAAACACTATTCATCATACAGCAACTGTAGTTGAATTTAATATCACTACAAGTTCTTTTAATAAATCTTATAATAAAAATCTTGTATTCGACTTTCAGAATGCAGATTTTATAAGTATAAATAGTGCCTTAAGTATGATTAACTGGTCCGAATTATGTTTATCTAATGATCTGGATACTATGGTAGACTTTTTCTATAGATCTGTTTTTAATATTATCGAGCTTCATGTTCCAAAAATTATTAAAAAAGATAAGTTATCGGAACCATGTCTAAATAAAGATCTAAGAAGACTACGGAACCGTAGAAATAAACTGTATTGTAAAATAAAAAATGTTACAAACCCTAGTGATAATTTAATTCATGAACATAGAGAATTATCACTTGAATTCACAGCAAAATCACGCGAGTCTTATAATAACTATATAATTAATCTAGGACAAACTTTAATCACGCAACCAAAAAAGTTCTTTGATTTTGTAAACATGAAACGTAAATGTTATGGCTATCCATCATCTATGTTCAAAGACGATACCACCTCTTCGTGCCCGCAAGAAATATGTGAATTATTTGCCAATCGATTTCGGGAAGTTTACCGGTCACCGAGTTCTAATACAGCTTTTAACTTCACAAACACCTCTCCTTCTGTTATTAATTCATTATCTCTATCACATGATGAAATATACAATGAAATATTAAATTTGGATACAAAAAAAGGTCCTGGCCCAGATCTAATACCACCCAGTTTTCTTTCTAATTGTGCTCAAGAACTAGTATCACCATTAAATCTTATATTTAATAAATCGCTATCACTAGGAATATTTCCGTCTTCTTGGAAATCCTCATATTTAACACCTATTTATAAAAATGGTGATAAGAGCAATATTAATAATTATAGAGGAATTGCTATTTTGTCTAGTATTCCAAAACTCTTTGAAAAAATGGTTTGCAACAAATTATCATCCGTAATTAATCCGCTTCTTAATGACCAACAACATGGTTTTAGAAAGGGGCGTTCAACAACAACCAACTTAATGCTTTTTACTTCAGACATACTGTGCAATATGGAGAAGGGTCACCAAATCGATGCTTTGTATACTGATTTCAGCAAAGCGTTTGATCGCGTGGACCATGGCATCCTAATATCTAAACTTCGTAAAATAGGAATTTTTGGTCCATTGCTTAATTGGCTAAAATCTTACCTTGCCAACAGAACACAGTATGTAAAATTCCAAGGTTCTATATCATCTGAAATTTCTGCTGTATCTGGTGTCCCACAAGGTAGTCATCTAGGTCCTTTGCTCTTCAACGTTTTCATAAGTGACCTTTCAGATCATCTAAATGATATTCCACACTTGTTTTATGCAGACGACTTAAAAATCTATTACATTATTAAGTGTTCTTCAGATGCACACTTCTTACAGGCTAAACTTCACGCACTTGAAAACTGGTGTATTATTAATAAACTGGATCTCAATGTCAGTAAATGTCATTCGATTAGCTTTTCTCGTAAAAGATTATCACTGATTTATGACTACCAGTTATATGGTAAGGATCTTCAACGAGTTTATCACATTTCTGACTTAGGAATTCTGTTAGATGATAAATTAAGCTTTAAAATTCATTATGATAGTATTATTTCTAAAGCAAAAAAACTATTAGGCTTTATTAAACGAAGAGCAAAGGAATTTAAAAATGTATGGGTTACAAGAACCCTTTTTTGTTCCTTAGCCCGTCCGATTCTTGAGTACGCATCTCCTATCTGGGACCCTTTTTTCCAAGTCCACACTGACAGAATTGAATCTATCCAAAAACAATTTCTTCTCTTCGCATTACGCGACTTACATGACCCCAGTAACTACACAAATTTACCAAGTTATACGGACAGACTTAAACTACTACAGTTAATTCCACTTTCAACAAGACGTAATATATATATATCATGTTTCACATTTGATGTATTAACTGGAAAAATTGATGTTTCTTCCATAACTGATAGAATTAAGTTCAACGATGAAGTTAGGCAAACTAGACATACAACTCTACTTAAAGTGCATTCCCACAATAAAGAATATGCCAAAAATGAGCCCATTAACAGATGTTGCTTTATCTCCAACACTCATAGCTCACATTTCTCACCTCACATATCCAAAACAACTTTCAAAAACAATCTTCTCCGCACTTTACTCTAACATAATTTCTTACACTTGAAAATTCATTAATTCTTTTTATTATTATAATTATTATCTAAAATTCATTAGTTATAATCTTAAATTTGTATAATCAAATTATTTAATTGATCACTGTTTAAGTTTATTCATTGTTTGTATTAAGTTTATTTTATTTTATTTTTTTAAAATGAATTATTTTATGTATTATTATATTACAAATTGTATTATACCTTGTTTGGTAAATAAATAAATAAATAAAAAATATTTTTTTTAATATTTTTTATTATTATTATAATATATGGAAAAGAAAGACCAGATGGTACGCTATAATCCTGGAAAAAAAAGCTATAATAGATGTTAACGATGAAGTGGAAGTAAGTTTTTTAATATGTACATAGGTATTTTATTTTATAATTATAATTTCAAAGAGGAAAAATTATAAAGAGGAAAAACCTAAAAGAAATAAAAAGTGGACTGCTGACGTTGCCAGTGTTAATGAAGGCGAAGTAAGTATTTTAAAATTATAATTTTTTTTTGTATTTTTAAAATTTTATTTTTCTAATTATAATTTTTTTTTATTATTATTATTTTTTTTTACTTTAAATAAAGGGAGAAATAGGTAGCGGCACCAATCCTAGAGGTAAGTTCCGTGGAAGTTTCGAACTTATTGGATAAATTCTTCATCCTCCTTTTTAGAGCCTCGAGAAGTAGCAGTGGCTGCAGCACATCGAAATATGAAGTTTTTTTTAATACTTTATTATATAATGGCTATTATTATAGCTATTAATTATATAATTATATTTTTATTTTTTTATTGACATTTTAATTAAATATAAAAATTTTAAATTTTGGCGTATTTATATAATTTTTTTGGGGATAAATAATTTTTAAAATACATACTATTATAATAATAATTTTTTATATAAATAAAAAATATTTCATTTAAAAATAAATTCAAAAATAAGTTGTTTTATAATAAATTTACCTACCTTTCATGCCTTCACTCATTTTCAGATAAAGGCAAATTTTTCAGATGATTCAACGATGGATTTTTTTGTTGTGCATTTTTTTTCGCTCAATTTTTTTTTATTTAGAACGTGCTATAATTTGATACATATATGGAGGAATTCTTTTAACCTCTTAACCGATTTTACAGATAATAATTTCCATACATGAAATTATCACATATTCTGAATAAAAAAATACAAAAAAACATAAAAAAAAATTCTAAAAAGCATTTTGAGATTCGAACCACTGTCGTTCGTCGTCTAATTCTCACCACCTTACCGATTAGGTTACACAACTATACACAAAACTTTGGAAAACTTTTTTAATATATTCTTGTTATATCCCTCATATAACAATAATATATTGTATGATTGTTTACTATTCCATATACGTCATTCTGCTTAGATCTGCATAAACAAAAAGTATTTAAATATTAATTAGAAAGGAAGGATTAATATACTTGTGTAGTCTAAGCGGTAAAGTCGCAATTAACTTGAAAAATTAATCCTTATCTAAAAAACTTGCCGATGATTGTTTGTTCGAATCACGCTCAAGGTATTCAATTAAATATAAAATACAGATCTGTTTGATCATCGGTGATTTTTTCAGATAAAAACTTATTTTTCAAATGAGTTGACTTTAGCGCTTAGGCTACACAACTATATTGAAAAAATATATATATGCAACGATGTTTTTTTTTGCATTTTTTTTTCTCAACGGTTTTTATTAGGAGGACACACTAAATTTTTGGTGTATTATTTTTTTTTTTAAATAAAAAATTTAAAAGTATGTATATCGAATTTTTTTTATTAAATGTGCTTATTATACGAGCTTAATACATTTCTATTAATGCAAAACTTTTAAATTTTGTAAAATTTGTATATTTTCAATAATATATATTTATAAAAATACAAATTATATTGAATAAAAATTTAATTTTTATATTTTTTAGCTTAGTTATTACATATGTTTTTGTGAATTTATATCTACGTTTTTAATAAATTCAATTTTGGCCATATTTCTACGGCTAGGATCGCGACCTCTAAAAAGGAAAGAATAATTTTCCTGATTTAGCATTCCAAGTTCCGTCTCATCGTTAATTTTGGTGGCCGGTCTTGTAGGTAGGAAGATAAGGTATTTCTGTAAAGTTACCCTGTCTATTAACGAGGCTGTCACACCTCTACCAAATTTGGTATAATTTGCCTATAAGCAGTTCATCTAGTTTGGCATATTCAGTCTGATCAGTACCATTAGCTGCTTTTTCGAAATCACTTAAGAAATTCTGAAAAATGTTAAAATTGTTATTATTAAATCAATTTTATAAAAAAAAATTCACCTACCATGATTTTCTTTTTTTTCTGGTAAAGACGTTACGAACTTTATTAATTCCTTTTACTAAATAGTTTATTTAAAAATGTAGCGAATATTTATACCCACCGAGAATTGATAAACGCAATTTTAATGCAGTAAAAAAATTAAATAATGAACCTAATAAAAATTTTGCGAATATTGAACTTTATTACTTCCTTTTACTTAACATTAGTTATTTTAAAATGTAGGTTCATTAACCTGTATATTAATAATAAGGCAAAATCGATAATTAGTTTAGTTTATTTAAATACTTGCAATTAAGAATTTTTAAAATTCAAGGCCCATTAATTTTTTTACCCAATTTTCATGCACTTAAATAAAATTAATTAATGAACCTAATAAAAATTTTGCAAATATTGAACTCTATTACTTTCTTTTACTAAATAGTAGTTATTTTAAAATGTAAGTTCATTAACCTGTATATTAATAATAAGACAAAATCGATAATTAGTTTAGTTTATTTAAATACTTGCAATTAAGAATTTTTAAAATTCAAGGCTCATTAATTTTTATAGACATCTCAAAAAAATAATGAGTTTGAAAATATCACCCTTCAATTATGTATATGCAGGTAGCAAAAGAATCAGCATTTAAAATATAAAAAATATTAAAGATTTTGGAATTATTTATTACTTCCTTTTACTTAAAATTATTTTTAAATGCTGAGAATATTTATAACCCAAAAATTTAAAAACATATATAAATATGCATATTTTTAAATATACATAGTTATAATAAAAATTGAAACTCCATTATTTTTTATAAACCCACAAAAAAAATTAATTAGTTTTGAAAATATTATCGTAAATATTACGCTTTGATTATGTTTATACGAAAGTGAAAAGCATCGAAGTTAATAATATAAAAAATATTAAAGATTTTAGGAGCTTATGTAAAAAATATTAACTCTTAGTTTTTTTTTTGGTAAATATTATTTTTGAAGCTAATAATGCAGAAATAAATATGTAGTGACCCGGTACAACAATAATTAATAATTTTTATTAATTTATAATTATTCTCTTGAACAACAAAAATTATTATTGTACCGGTAACTAATTGTTTTGTTAATAATCGGATGATGCGATCATACCACCCAATCATATCATTTTTTCATTTGCTGCAATTATAATAAATGCAAATGAAGAGATGATAAGATTATGATTATATAGTCAGCAACGAGAGTGTTCAGATCGAAAAATCGATCAAGTTAGAAATAAATTTAATTGTGCGTTAAGAAAATAAATTACGTCAAAGTAATAAATTACAACTATTAAATATAGTATATTAAATTAAATAAATATTAAATATAAAATAAATTAATTATGTTAAATAAAATAAAAAAGATTTGGAACAATGAACTTAAATATTAAATATAATAAATAAAATTATTTATTTATTTATTTATTTATTTATTTATTCACCAAACAAGGTACAAAAACTTAAATATAAAGATTAACAAAGAAATATTAATTAAAAATTTAAAATTAAAAACTAATATATATCAAATATATTTAATTACAAAATATACGTACAAAATTAAATTGTAGTTAAAATATAAAAAACATTAATAATTAATATGTTTGATGATATTATATATACAATTAAAAAAGACAAGAAAAAAGACAATACAATCAAGAGATATTATAAACGTAAGGGATGTTTAGGAAAATTAATATGGGAAAAAAAATAATATTAGAAATTAAGAGATTGGATTGTAATATCGAAGTAATTTATTTTTGAAAGTGAATTTCGATATATTTGTTGATAAATGCATGCAGTGAGTATTAAATAATAGGCAACATCTATTAATTGGCTCATTTTTAGCATATTCTTTATGGTGGTGGTAAACTTTAAGTAGGCTAGTATGTCTCGTTTGTCTAACGTCGTCATTATATTTTATTCTATTAATTATAGAGATAACGTCAATGTGTCCGTTTAAAACATCAAACGTGAAACAGGAAGTTAGAACAGCTCTCCTAGATACGAGGGAAGATAAGTTCAGTAAATTAAGGCGAGTATGATAGTGTGGTAGGTTTATGTAGTCATTTGGGTGATATAAGTCTCGTAATGAGAAGAGTAGAAATTGCTTTTGGACTGATTCAATCCTATTTTTATGAATTTCGTAGAAGGGATCCCATATAGGACACGCGTATTCAAGAATAGGCCGCACTAAAGCACAGTATAAGGATTTTGTCACCCAAACATTCTTAAATTCTTTTGCTCTTCTCTTAATAAAACCTAGCATTTTGTTCGCTTTGGAAATGATTTTATCGTAGTGGAGATTAAAACATAGTTTATCATCAAGAAGTATACCTAAGTCCATGATTTGACTTACACGTTTAATTGCAGAGTCATTAATATGATAGTTGTGTAGGTATTTTGTCTTCTTACGAGAAAAACTTATTGAGAAACATTTATTGATGTTTAGGTCAAGTTTATTAGTGACACACCAATTATGAAGAGCGTTAAGTTTAGACTGAAAAAAAGTTGCATCTGATAAGTTAGATATAATACGAAAAATTTTTAAATCGTCCGCATAAAACAGGTGCGGTATGTCGTTTAGAAGATCAGATAAGTCACATATGAAAATATTAAAAAGTAGGGGTCCCAAATGGCTGCCTTGGGGAACGCCTGATGTGACAGAAATAATGTTAGATAGTAATCCTTGATATTTTACAAATTGTATCCTATCCGTAAGGTAAGAGGACAGCCAACTTAAAATTGTACCGGATATACCAATTTTACGCAGTTTAGAAATTAAAATATGGTGGTCAACGCGATCGAAAGCTTTACTAAAGTCGGTATATACAGTATCGATTTGGTGACCTTTTTCCATATTACATAGTAGCTCCGATGTGAATAGCATAAGATTGGTCCCTTTCTGAACCCATGTTGTTGTTCATTAAGAATCGGATTGATAACAGAGGATAGTTTATTATAGATAATTTTTTCAAAGAGTTTAGGAATAGACGATAGGATAGCAATGCCTCTATAATTATCGATATTACACTTATCGCCGTGTTTGTGAATAGGAATTAGATAAGATGATTTCCAGGCAGAGGGAAAAGATCCAAGCGATAATGATTTGTTAAATATTAGATATAATGGTAAAGCTAGATGATTGGCACATTTTTGCATAAATGTTGGTGGTATAAGGTCAGGACCCGGCCCATTTTTAACGTTCAAGTTTATTAATTCATTATAAATTTCTTCACATGACAATGAAATAGAACTTATAAGGGGGATTTCGGGGGTGCGATCAGTATTGTTGAACGACGAAGTAGATGGCCTATATATTTCACGAAATCGATCCGCAAATAAATCACATATTACTTGTGGGCATGAAGAGGTGGTATCACCCTTAGTCATGGATGACGGATAACCTGAGATTTTACGCTTCATATTGACGAATTCAAAAAATTTCTTTGGGTCAGTGATAAGATTCTCACCAATATCTTTTACATAATTATCGTATGATTCGTGAGACCTTACTGAAAATTCAGATGCTAATTCACTGTGTTGTTGAATCAGATAATCATCAGGATTATCAAGCATTTTTATTCTTTTGTAGATATTATTTCTCTGATTCCGTAAGAATCTGAGATTTTTGTCTAACCATGGTTCAGATAATTTGTCTTTTTTTACTATTTTAGGAACATAATCATCAATAATATTAAGAATATTTTCATAGAAGAGCGTGACAACAGTATCAAGATCATGAGAAGAGCAAAGTTCAGTCCAGTTAAGAGAAGATAAGGCATTATTAATGCATTCAAAGTTTGCATTATGAAAGTCATATACAACTTTATTGTTGTAAGATTTAGTAAAGGAAGAAGTAGTGGTGGGAAGCTCGACAATCGTTGCTGTGTGATGTAAAGTGTTTGAGAAAAGATTCTCAGCATCACTAGCTTGAGTCACCACCACATTGTCATAAAAATTTGAAAAAATCATGTCCAACCATCTCCCATTATTGTTGGGGAAATTTCCAATTTGTTGTAGATTATTTCCATAGAATATATCAATAAGAGAAATATCGATATCGTCAGAAATATTAATTGGTAATAGGTGGTTATCAGAGTTATCAGTTATAAAAGAAAGATTAGGGCGGTTAAAATCGCCAAAGACAAGAATACTGTCAGCTTCGCTTAAAGTCATATTTACCGACTGGAATGATTCTAAGAATTCACTGTAAGTAGTTTCATCAGAGTTTGGAGGTATATATACTGCACCTATGTAAGTCCAATTGTTATCAATACAAATTTTGATAAACTTATGTTCGAAGTTTATAGATGCAGATGTAGATACAACTACATGAGAAAAAGTGTTACGTATGGCAATAAGGACTCCTCCCCCCCTTGAAAGACCTGTAGATTCATAGTCACGATCATTTCTATAGATAGTCCAGTCACTGTCAAGAATCTCTTCATTATTATAAGATTCATTAAGCCAAGTTTCTGTTATAACTATTACATCAAAAAGGCATGATTTGGCATCAATAAAAAGATTTTTTATTTTGCCTCTAATACCACCACAGTTATGATAATATATTCTAACGGAAGAGGACGGTTTAGAATTACCAGAATTGTGATGTTTTGCCTTGGAGGGCACGAAAGTACTTGTCATTGTCTTCACGTAATCTTTGTTGTTGACGAAAAAACCTAGATCTAATGTGAGACGCATAACTTTCAAGATCTTTTGATACCTGATTGGAATTTATTCCAAAACTCTCGTGATAGATGTCAAATAGTTCTCTGATATCTTTATAGTTTGAAGGCAGCCCCTCTTTCTGAATAGAGATAAAAACATTAGTTTTTGTTTTACCATCTATGCATACTGAATCGGGTTGATTATGTAAATATGCTAAATAAAGCCTTACATTTTCGAAAATTCTATTATCTCTAAGACGTGACAAAAGGTAACGACCACCTCCCTCTGCCACAGAATTCATAGTAAGCTTTACAATAGGAGGAAAAAGGGGGTCTATAATGGAAGTTGCCGTATTATCAGTATTAATTGATTCAGAAATAGTAGAGCTTGGCATTGTACGAGGTAAGTTATCATTTACAGGAACAGGATTTGTCAGCTCATTAGAAGGTTGAAAAAATGGACTAGAATCATTAGATATATATGTATGAAGTATGTCACGAACTGGGATAAGGGGGTTTAAAGCAGGACCTTGAACGAAGCCAGAAATTTTTTTAATATTTTTAGAAATTATTTTTTTGAAGGATTTTCTAGTATTATTAATAATGGATTTGTTATTACCGGTGATTTCAGGAATGTTGCTTATAGGTAACAGTGGTTCATAATTTTGACCAGCATTATGCGTGTTAATTGTATTAGGAACTATATTAGAAATAGCGACAGGAGATTTGACTGGGATAGAGATAGAGTAAGGAATAGGATTTAGTGATTGTCCTTGTACAAAATTATGGTACTTAGATTTAATCTTACAATTATTCCTATCAGCATTATTAATATTATTACTATCCGTATAATTATTATTATTATTATTATTATTAAAATTCCTATCATTATTAACAAAATTTATATTATTATTATCATTACTATTATTATTACTATAATTATTAATATTATTAATAGTATTATTATCATTATTTACCATATTATTATTATTATTTTTATTATTAATTCTTCTTCTATTATTATTATGAATATTTTTATAGTTATTTTTATTATTATTTTTGTTATTATAATTATTATTATCATTATTACTTTTGAAACTACTTATAATTGGACTACGAATTTTGATTGGTTCAGCAGCAGTGCGATAAAATTGAGGTAAGAAAGACGATGAGTACTGCTGTGATAGAAGTGGTGAATTTGAAGGTAATTGTGGTCGCTGTAATATAAATTCCCCATTCACAATACTATTTACTAGTTTTTTTTCTGATTTTTTAGCTATTGATTTCTTCGTTTTACTACTTTCAATAATTTTATTATCATTACTTTTATTATTATTATTGTTTATAATTTTCTTATAATTAATCCAACGCGAAAAATAAATATTTCCTATCTTTAATGTGCTTTTTAGAGGATCAATAAGTAACCAAGCATATTTATTTGGAAGCTGAATTTTCAGAGACGTAAAATTCTTGTCTAACCTAAATCTCTTGGATCGTGGACGTAGTATTGTGCAGGAGATAATTTTAATATAAAGTACATTTTCTAAGTAATTCAATATATTTTGTTTACTTGAACTAATACCTTTTACATGGAAAGTACATATATCTGTCGTTTCAGAATTTTTAGTATTGAGATCACTTAGTCTAGTCAATCTGTTGTTCCATTCGGATTCGGACCAAGATACACCGAACTTATTAACAGAGGATGCAGGAGCTGCTTCATGATTCAATTGATGAATTTGCAATTCCGATGGTGTAAGAGGTCGTGTTTGTGAATTACGTTGAAATTTAATAATTTTTGGTGTTAGAGGAATCTTACTTTTACCAACGTTACTAGTGATGCTAATGTTAAGGGCAGTTTCCTCATTTACATTAGTTAACCTAGTCGAGTTGGTTGATATATCACAGACATTGTTAAACTCTTCAAGAATTGAGTTGCCAGTACATAAAATATCTTTGTTGGTTTTACAATTAGCATTATTGTCAATATTCTTACAACATAGTATATTTTCAATTTTGTCAATTTTGTTTTCAACAATATTGATATCATCTTTCAGAGCAACTAATTCAGTAATTAAAGTATCACTACAGTAGCTTCTACCATTTGTATCACTGCCGGCATTCATAATAATACCCACAAGTTTGTCGTATTGTAATTCTAGTTTTTGATCGAGTTTCGTAAATTGATTTAATAAACCTTCGTCAGTAGAATTACTGATTCTGGTAGAGTCTACTGTGTTTATTTTATTTACCATGAGTTGAAAATCTTGTTTTAAATCATGAAACTGATTTTCAATATCATATTTAATTTCATTTTTTAAAGACATTAAGGCATCATTAATAAAACATTGCTGCTTTTTATTAAATTCCGAAAGGCTGCTGTTCATAGTGTCAAAGCAACTACCCATGTGCTCAAACGAATCAGAATACGATTTAAATCCGGTAGCATTTTTTATTAATAACCTAGCATTAATTTCGTTAAGTTCTTTTATTCCCGTCGCCAAACTATCGTGCATCTTTAAAAGCATAGCATGGATCATCAAAATTAATTATAAGTTGGATAAATAACATTAAGAAATAAGTTAAATAAATAATAGCTTATATTTTAATTTAACCAAATTAAATAGTTTTTTTTATATAATGAAAAATAAGATCCTTCAGGACAAAATAAAGACAAGTGAGGTTGGTAAAAATTAACACGCGCGCAACTGGTGACCCCGACGTGATAAAGTACCACAATTAGTGCCAGAAAATTCAAATTAACCTATAAAATAAAAACACGCGGTAAAATTGTGGTGTAAAAAAAAAACTTAAATCATTGTGCCGCTATTAAACCACTATATATATTATAATTTATAATATATATATATAAATTAATTTCATATATACATATATATAAAGATTAGTTTCCAAGCTATAAATATATTTGGAAATTGTCATCATTGTCAACATTGCGTCGATCAAGAAAATTATCATTAGATCATCAAAATTAAACAATTTTACGTCATCATTGAACCAATTCAACGTTACCCGATTCATCGATCATCAATTCATCAAAAATCAGCGAGGGAACAACGTCATCATACAAAAATTCAAGATCACGCCAAGTAAAATTTTTTCATTATTTTGTACATATATATTCAAAAACAATAACGAATGGTACAGTCATATAATTAAAAAAAAAAAAATCCATTCGCATTAAATTTAAAATTAAACTTAAATTAATTTAAATTAAATCCTTATTTTCATTTTGTAAAAAAAATTTAAAAAAAAATTCATATGCTAATATTTTTAAATGAATTACTATTTGAAATAAAATCTTTGTTTTTGATATCTAAATTAATAAATTGATAATATTGTCTATAAAAATTAATAATAAAATACATAGGTTTAATTAATCGTTATAGTTGCATACCAATTGTTAATTCACTAATATAATAATTTAAATAATAAAAAAAAACCTCTATATATGATATGTAAATTTATTGAAATAAAATCACTTTGAATATCATAAAACTATACTATAAAATTTAAAATTTTTTAAAATTAAATTAGAAATTTTTTTTAAAACAAAAAACAATAAAAAACGAATTAAAATTATTTCATATGCATTTATCAAATACACAAAAATAATATTTTTTTAATGCATTATATAAATTAAAATTATTTAGTATTTATTCTAAATAAAAATTATTATATAAATTCTATATTCTATATTATATTATATAAATTTTAATTTCATATATAAAATACATATTCTTATATATAAAATTTTTTATTAATTATATATCACATACTTACATTATAAAACGATATTTTAATTATAAATACATACATAAATATCAAAATCGCTGAATTAAATTTATTTCGCATTCATACACTTTCGATTTCTCTTACACGCTCTCTCTAAAAATTTGGTAAAAAGTATTGCATACACACATAAAAAAAACATTCAATTTTTAAAATAATATTTTTACTGTGGGACCGTCCGAAAAATACATACGATTTTTAAATATTTTTGGTATCATCCGAATATTACATACGATTTAATATACGAGTATTAATATTTTATTTTTTTTCGTCAAGCGAACTATTTTGAAAATTTTTATTTCATAAAGAAATTATTTCAAGTAAAATACATTCAATTATTGTTTACTTTAATAAAATTTTTTTTTTTTTTTTTTAAATACAATGAATGCTGATGATGCAAAGACATCTACTGAGAACAGTACAACGCTTACAGGTACAAATAACGAACCGAGTATTGCCTCCTTCCGCGTGCGTTTACCATCGTTTTGGCCAACCAACCCGACAACGTGGTTTATCCAAGCCGAAGCGCAATTTAAAGCGTATCGGATAACGAGCGACGAAACAAAATACTGTTTAACTATTTCTGCTTTACCGCCAGAATCGTGTAACTCTATAATAGACATACTCACTAATCCGGCAGCTAGCAATAATTACGAATATATAAAATCTGAACTTATTAAACGGCATTCGGTTTCGGAATCAAAACGCCTCGAAACCCTAATCGAAAAAGCAGGCATCGGCGACCAGAAACCTTCAGATTTATTACGACAAATGAAGCAACTAGCCGGTGCAACTTTCAATGACGACACTATGAAAAATTTGTGGTTAAGAAAATTACCACAAGTTATTCATATAGCTTTAGCTGCATTCGCCGAAAAAACGTCTTAGCGATAAAATACATGAGGCACAGCAGAACGCATCGCTGTTTGCTATCAAGAAACCAATGTCGCGCAATAGTAAATCGACAACGCAAGTCACAACCACAAACAAAGTTGAAGAAAGATTATCGCGACTCGAAGCGATGATCGCAAGACTCGATGTAAATTACGATAAAAATTTAAGATCGCGACATAGAAGCAATTCTAGAAAACAGCGCAGCTCGAGTAAAAACGCGGATCATTCTGGTTCATCATCAAGTAAATCCACGACCGAACAATGTTGGTATCATAAAAGGTTTGGCGACAAAGCGACAAAATGCACTTGTCCAAGAAAACCAACAGAGAACCACCCAAACTAAAGACGACACCGCGTATTGCGGCTACCGGTGTCAACCAATTTACAAGCCGCCTTTATATCCGTGACGATACTAACAATATTTCATTTTTAATCGACACGGGAGCAGATTTGTCAGTTTTACCATGCAAATCGCGCAATATTTCAGACCAAAACATCTCTTTATCTGCAGCCAATGGTACTGCAATTAATACTTTCGGCACCAAAATGCTAAAAGTTATGTTGGGACGTAGAGCATTCATTCATGAATTCGTTTTAGCGGATATCGATCGAGCTATCATCGGAGCTGATTTTTTAAAGAAGTACGGTTTTATCGTAGATTTAAAAAATAGAAAAATCATTGATCCACTTACAAATCTTTCGATCCATACGTTGAATATTACCGCCAACACGCCGACGCCTAAAGTCAACGTAATCAAGAACGAATTTTCAGAAATATTATCTCAATTTCCCGAGCTTACACAGCCGCCGGACTACTTTAAAGAAGTTCGTCATTCGGTGGTACACCACATAATGACCGAAAACCGGTTACCTTGTGCGAAACCGCGCCGTCTCGACACTACTCGCCATGACGCCGCGAAAAAGGAGTTCGACTTAATGGTTGAATTAGGCATATGCCAACGATCGTCTTCTTATGTTTCTTCGCCGCTACATATGGTGCCCAAAAAGAATAATAATGAGTGGCGTCCATGCGGGGATTACCGTCAACTGAATGCAGCTACTATTCCGGATCGATATCCGATTCCGCATATCCAGAATTTTGCAGCACACTTAAACGGTACCAAAATTTTTTCAAAAGTCGACCTCGTCAGGGCATACCATTTAATACCGGTAGCAGAAACCGACATTCATAAAACTGCAATCACCACACCATTTGGGTGGTTCGAATTTCGGCGAATGCCTTTCGGGTTAAGGAACGCAGCCCAAACGTTCTAAAGGTTCATGCATCAGGTCTGTCAAGGATTAGACTTCGTGTTCATCTACATAGACGACGTCCTTATTGCATCTGCGGACGCGAAAACGCATAAGGAACATCTCCGACTGTTGTTTCAGCGTTTATCGGATTATGGAATTACCATTAATGCAGCAAAATGCGTTTTCGGAGTTTCTGAATTAAGTTTTCTCAGTCATCTCGTTACTGAGCATGGTATTTCGCCATCAAATGAGAAAGTCGAAAGCATTCAGAAATTCCCAACACCTTCATCAATCCGACAAATTCAGCGCTTTATAGGGATGGTAAAATATTACCATCGCTTTATACCCAACCTAGCTGAACTGCTCGCTCCAATTTACGCGTACCTAGTCAAAGTAAGCAAAACTAAAGGAAAAAACAAAATTCTTGACTGGCCAGATGAACTCACCCCGGTGTTTCAAAACGTTAAAGCAGCGTTGGCACATGCCACCATGCTTGCGCATCCGCAATCGAACAGAACGCTGATATTAGTTACCGACGCATCAGATATCGCGTTGGGTGCAGTGTTGCAACAACCAACAAAGCAAGGATGGCAACCACTTGCATTCTTCTCACGCAAATTATCGCCAGCCGAAAGCAAATATTCTGCGTTTGATCGCGAACTTCTAGCGATCTACGCAGCAGTCAAACACTTTCGATACGCGGTAGAAGGACGAGACTTTACAATCTTCACGGACCACAAGCCACTTATCAACGCAATTTGCTCTAAGACCGAACGCAACCCACGACAGACCCGCCACCTAGACTACATTGCACAATTTACCACTGATATTAGACATATTGCTGGAAAAGATAATGTCGTAGCGGACAGCTTCTCTCGTTTTACAGAGATCGCGACGGTAGACTGGAACAGTTTCGACTTACGTAAAATTGCAAAAGAACAGAAAATGGACGACGAACTAACAAAACTTCTTGCACATCCGAGACCATCAATTAGGCTAGAAAAAATAAACTTACCTGACCTAGAACTCTACTGCGAAATTTCTACGAAAAACAACCGACCGTACATTCCCGAAACATTAAGACGAGTTGTGTTTAACGCAATGCATAATTTGGCACATCCTGGCATTCGAGCAACCAGAAAATTGCTTGGATCACGATATTTTTGGCCAAACATAAATCGTGACTCGAATAATTGGTCCAAGGTTTGCATACCCTGCCAAAAGACCAAAATTCATCGTCACACAAAATCTCAACATGGGACTTTTGACATACCTAACGCACGATTTGAGCACATACATATAGACTTGGTAGGTCCTTTACCCACCTCTGACGGAAACTCATACATTTTCACAGTAGTCGACAGATTTACACGATGGCCTGAAGCTTACGCCATACCGGATATGACAGCTATAACAATCGCAAAAACATTCGTGATACAATATGTATCCCGCTTTGGAATTCCAGCAACCATTCCGACGGATCAAGGATCACAGTTTGAAGCCAAACTTTTTCAAGAGCTTCGGAAACTGTTAGGTGTGTTTCGTACCAGAACCTCTCCGTGCCACCCACAATCTAACGGACTGGTAGAACGGTTTCATCGCCAGCTGAAGGATACGCTCAGAGCACGTGGTAATAGCCAGAACTGGAGTATAGAGCTACCATTAGTTCTCCTTGGAGTTCGCGCCGCGATCAAGGATGATATTCAATGCTCTCCAGCTGAATTAGTATACGGCCAGACACTAAAACTTCCCGACGAATTTTTTATAGAATCGACAACGGACGTGCCGGACTCTAACGTACTAATTACAAAACTACGCGACACAATGCGAAGCTTGGTACCGACGCCGACACGAAAAACAGACAAACAGCAAATTTTTATACCAAAAACTCTAGACACATGTGACTACGTATTCATTCGGAGCGACAAAATCAAACCAACGCTGACACCAACTTACGATGGACCTTTTAAAGTGGCCAGACATCTACGAAAAACATTTATCATACGTATCAACGACAAAGAGAAAGCAATTTCAATCGACAGACTAAAACCGGCTTATGGAGTTTCTACCATGAAGTCGGAGTCAAAGTGTCGTAGAGTTAGTTTCAGTAGATAATAATTGTTAACTTCTTACTTCAAAAATCAATTTCTTACTTATTTTTTTTCCTTTCGCAATTGACAAGCAAACATTTATTAACATAGTTAAAAAGATTTAATAACGATATATTCGATATAAATAATATGTAATGTTCAGGTATACAATCGTACTTCCTCACAAATTAAAATTTACGTTTCACTCGGAAGAGGGTGATGTAGTGACCCGGTACAACAATAATTAATAATTTTTATTAATTTATAATTATTCTCTTGAACAACAAAAATTATTATTGTACCGGTAACTAATTGTTTTGTTAATAATCGGATGATGCGATCATACCACCCAATCATATCATTTTTTCATTTGCTGCAATTATAATAAATGCAAATGAAGAGATGATAAGATTATGATTATATAGTCAGCAACGAGAGTGTTCAGATCGAAAAATCGATCAAGTTAGAAATAAATTTAATTGTGCGTTAAGAAAATAAATTACAAGTCAAAGTAATAAATTACAACTATTAAATATAGTATATTAAATTAAATAAATATTAAATATAAAATAAATTAATTATGTTAAATAAAATAAAAAAGATTTGGAACAATGAACTTAAATATTAAATATAATAAATAAAATTATAAGTTGGATAAATAACATTAAGAAATAAGTTAAATAAATAATAGCTTATATTTTAATTTAACCAAATTAAATAGTTTTTTTTATATAATGAAAAATAAGATCCTTCAGGACAAAATAAAGACTTAAAAATTAGGTTGGTAAAAATTAACACGCGCGCCACCCCCACAAATATCGCTATATTAAAAATTTATGTATTTCATAACCTATTTAAAAAAATTGCACTTTAAGAAATTTTTTGTATATAAATTTAATAACACGCAATTTTTGTTTTAGTTTACTTCAAAACTTGAAAGTGTACTTACATAGTGATAATTTAAATTTAAAAATCGGTTTTAAAAATGGCAAAGTTTTTAATTAAAGACGAATCAAATGTTATGATTAAGCGGTTTAATTTAAGGGGACATAGAATCGAGTTCAAAATTAATGAAATTCCGGAGCCACAAGATAGGACGATGGGTAAAAAGCGCTATCGAGGAGATAGTTAATTACGCGACCAACGATCTTCTACATAGCGACCAAGTAGGTATTAGCTTTTGCGGGGAAAGTTTTGCAGAACGAGGACCAAAGTGGCTGAGCTTCAGAGAAGCAGGTTCCGTAACATCAGAGGATTTATGGAACTTAATAAGTAAAATATTCCAGAGTAAATCGGAAGGGCTAAGTACCGATACTTTTTGCTTGAGTGTAACTACGGTACGAATGCCACAAGTACAAGGGAAAGTATCTAAATATTTTAGTTATGCTGAAGAGTGTAGCAAAAGAAGGGGTATTATAACAATAAAGAATACAGATTTTCTTTGTCTTCCGAGAGCGCTAGTTGTTGCTGTAGCTGACGTAGAAAATGACGTTGATAACATAAAAATCCGTAAAGATACAAAAAAAATCCTTCGTACATTAGAGCTTTTAAAAACATCCGCTATACAAATACCGTCCGAAGGCGCTGGTATTGAAGAACTTGAAAAATTTCAAAACCATTTGAACAATTATAAAATTGTGGTTTATAAATACGGTAGCAAAGGCAAAGATTTAATATATGAAGGAAGCGGTAATGGAAAAAGATTAAATTTATTATATCATAATAACCACTACAATGTAATAACTACGCTTACTGCAGCTTTTTGTTGTAGTTATTATTGTGAGCTTTGTCATATACCGTATAATACAAAAAATGGTCATAGGTGTGTAAAACAATGTCCGAATTGTCTCCAATCAACACCATGCAACAAAGACTTAACAAAATTTAATTGTACCCTGTGTAATCGTATATTTAAAAGCCAGCTATGTTATAACAATCATCAAACATCTAGCTCAAATTCAAAAAGCGTTTGTAATTTACTCAGGTGTTGCTTAGAATGCTTGAAAACTTTTAGACAAGAAAGAAAGCACATTTGCGGCGATTTTTTTTGTAAAATCTGTCGAATGTATGTAGCACATGATCATCAGTGTTATATGAAGGAAGATACACACTCACCATCCACTGAAAAAACGCTTTTTATTTTCTATGATTTGGAAACTCGACAGGAAAAAAATATTCAGAAAAAAATTAATGATATTGTCATTGACGATATAAAATTGCACGAGCCAAATTTATGCATTTTTGCTAGTCGCTGCAGTAAATGTATTAATATCAGTAAATTATATTTTTGTCAAAGCTGTGGTTTTCGAGAAATAATTTACAAAGAAGAAGTAATAAAAAATTTTGTAAAACATCTGATTTCTTCAAGTAAAAAATTTAAAAAAGTTATAGTAATAGCGCATAATGGAAAAGCTTTTGACCATCAGTTTATTTTAAATTATTTGTTACTAAATACTAATTTGAAACCTGAATTAATCATGCAAGGAACAAAAATAATAATGCTGTGTTTAAAAAATATTAAATTTGTTGACTTTAAATTTTTTTCCAATGCCACTAGCGCAATTACCTAAAGCCTTTGAGTTACAATCTGCAGTTAAAAAAGGATATTTTCCTCATTTATTTAACACAACAGAAAATTCTAATTACATAGGACCATTACCGGACATAAAATATTATAGTCATGATACCATTAAAAATAACGATAGAGATGATTTTTTAACATTAACAAATATAGTACTTTTAATATGCAAAATGAATTAGTGACATATTGTCAGAATGATGTGTGTATTCTAACAGAAACTTGCGTTAAACTTACGAATTTATTATTAGAGGAATGTAATGTATGTCCGTTCACAGAAGCTTGTACTATTGCTTCTACATGCAATTTAGTATTTCGACGTAATTTTTTGATGCCAGAAACGATCGGAATTTTACCACAAAATAACTATAAAGATAATAATCAGTCGAAAATCGCGATACAATGGTTGTTATGGGAAGAAAAACAAAGGAATATAGATATTCAACATGCAATAAAAGGTAACGAGGCTATAATAAACGGAGTTAAAGTGGATGGTTTTTGTCATGCAACAAGACAGATTTTTGAATTTTATGGATGCTATTTTTACGGTCACCCTGACTGTTTCAAACATAATCGAAATGAACCACTATTTAAAAATTCGAATGAAACATTAAATACGAGGTTCGAGTCTACAGTGATGCGAAGTAAACGTTTGCAGGATTTTGGATACGAAATCTGTGAAATGTGGGAATGTGTATTTCGCAAAAAACTACAAACAAATATTGAAATGGATTTTTTACACTCACATAACTTATTGAATTCACTACCATTAAACCCTAGGGAAGCATTTTATGGTGGCAGGACAGGTAACACTAGGACATATTATAAATGCAAGGCGAATGAAAAAATAAAATATATAGATGTATGTTCTTTATACCCCTGGGTGTGCAAATATGGAAAATTCCTAGTAGGCCGTCCTGAAATATATATTGGTCATGATAAATGTGAATCGTTTGATTTAAACAAAATCGATGGAATACTTAATAAAATGCACAATATTACCACCAGAAAACTTATACCACCCTGTACTTCAGATTAAGCAAAACAACAAATTAATGTTCAGTCTATGTAGAACTTGCTCAGAAAAATTGAATATGACTGAATGTACTCACACAGACGAAGAGAGGGCTTTAAAAGGTACGTGGATTATTGACGGAAGTATAAAATCGATCAATATGATTTGAATAAAAAAAACAGGGGGTTTGTTTGCTACAATGATGAACAAATTTATAGAAATGAAGCAAACTGCTTCAGGCTTTCCAGCGCAATGTTCAACTACTGAAGAAAAATTAAATTATGTTGAGAATTTTTTTAAAAAGGAAGGCATTAAACTGGATTTTTCTAAAATAAAAAAAAATAGTGGATTAAGATCATTAGCAAAATTAATTTTAAACTCTTTTTGGGGTAAATTTGGCCAGAGAGAAAATTTACCTCAAATTTCAATTTTAAATCAAGCTATTGATCTTTTTAAGATGATATCAGACTCTTCCGTAATAATAAATAATATATTACCAATAAACGAAGATACAATAGTAGTAAATTGGGAATATATAGAAGAACGAGCGCCAAGTTTGATGACCGCGAATGTATGTATAGCGGCGTATACAACAGCACAAGCACGACTTAAATTGTACAGCTATTTGGAAAAACTTGACGATCGCGTGCTTTACTATGACACCGATTCAGTTATATATATAGGCTCACCAGATTTATACGAACCACCGACAGGCGACTTTGTGGGGGATATGACAGACGAACTCGACTCCGATTACGGACCAGGTAGCTATATAACCGAATTTGTAAGCGGCGGTCCGAAAAATTATGGTTTAAAGTTTTTTCAACTTCGGCGAACGATTATAAAACTACCTGCAAAGTTAAAGGTATTTCGCTAAACCATTGACAGTTAATAAATTTCGATGTAATAAAAAACATGACTCTCGATGATCAATGCCGGGAACATGTTAAAATTCTTTGAAATAATTTTCAAACAGAAGATCATGCTGTTATTACTGTACCGGAGATAAAAACCTATTTACCAAAAGCAACAAAAAGAACATTTTTAAATGATTATAATTCTTTACCATATGGCTATAAAATAAGAAAAAAAAATTTATAAGTAAAATAAATATTTGCATAACTATTAATTTTTATTTAATAAATTTTTTTGTTATATAAATATACATATTTTTCAATATTTATAGTTATAATTTAAAATATAAGAACTTAATAAAAAAACTTATATATATATAATTGAAAAAATTATTTATACAAATAAAATCCTTTCAAATTCTATCGTTAAATTTTCTAAGGTTTGGTACAGAAAATCGCGATGCTGCTCCCATTCACGCATAAACAAAAATTGTCGTTGTAGCTCATCAAACGCAATATCAGGGTATCTGATGTTACGTATAAGCGCTCTTATATACGCTCTTGACGTATCTGCTCTTAAGTTTACAGTGTTGTGTTCAAATGTTTATGGAATATTATTATATTCTGGCTATAGCCCATCTATATAATATATTTTCCTATTGAACTGGGAGCGTAATAATTTAAATAAAACTTCAAATATTTAAAGTCTAAATTAACTATTTATTTATTCAAAACTTATGTTAACAAATTAGCCTTGTACAGAACCTTTAATTCTGAAAGCTGTTAACTGTAAGCTGAATAAATTTCGACTCTCTTAATTACCAAAAAAATCCAAGTATTTATACGCAAATTTTAATTTGCCGGCCTTTGTTTACATAAAAAATGTAAACAACTTTGATTTACTAATAACATAATTAATTTATGATTGAGTAATTGCACTCAATATTAATTATTATTAATTGTTTGTTTTTATACCCAAAATTGCATAGTCGACAAAATTGCGCACTAAGCATTATTAAATTATTGACACAGTTTAATAATACAAATTTAACTAGAACAATATTTTATAGTTGAATAAATATTGTTCTTGTTACGCAATGCGAAAAGCAAATATTTTATGGTACAAACAATTAGTTATCGTTTATTACAAAGACGGTGTTTTTATTCCACAACACCTCCCCCTTTGAAGTACAAAAAATGGATACATTTTTTGAATGTTGGGCAATTCAGAGTTGTTCAATTTATTCAGCTTTTTTTCAATTTTTTAATCTTATTTTCTATACATTTTATTTTCATATATATTTTTTTTCACAATTTTTAATATACAAATTTTTTAAAATAGGTATAATTTTATATACACCTTTTATATATAAATTTTTTATAAATTTATTCTTTTACATACATTATTTTTATATTTTAACAATATTTTATTTCCAACTTTATTAAACATTTGTCAATTTTATATACATTTCAATTCCTTTTCAACTTTATTTTAATACATTTTTTCTTCAATACAATTATTTTTATTTTCCTTTTATTCTTTCTTTAAGCATTTTGTTTTAAAAACCGAATTATGCACTCTTAACAATTGGTTAAGAAAATTCACCTATCTTTAAGAGATTAGGCTCGGTCGTTTCCCTAAAACATTTATGTATTAAATTTATACAATTTTCAATTTCTATAATTTTATGATCATAACTTTTCCAATTCTTTTCATAACAAATTTACATTTTTCAACTTCAATATAAAACCTTAAACAATTCTTCATTTACTCATTTTAAACAATATTAAGTATAAAACTTTAAATATTAATTTTTTTTTTTTTTTTTTTTTTTTTATTTCAACAATATTCATGTTTTAAATATACAACTTTAATTTTTTCATTTTCATTTTAAGCAATATTAAATAATTCTTCATTTTTATTTTAAACAACTTTACATATTTCTTCCTTTACAATATTAAATAATTCTTTAAACAACTTTACATATTTCTTTTTAAATATTTCTTCATTTTCATTAAATAATTCTTCTTTTTTTATTTTTAAACAATATTACCTACATATTTCTCTTAATTTTCATTACTATAATATAATTTACAAAACATTTTTCCATTTATTTAAATCAAACTAGTTTTAATCATTTTTAATTTACTATTCTTCCAATTCCTTCCCCTTTTATCCTTTTTCTTTTTTTTTTTTGCATTTACATATTAACAATCGATTTATTTTGTCATAAAGTTTTATTTCAAATTCTTACTTTTTTTTCTTATTTTAATTTTAATATAGATTACATATAACTCCCTTTTTTTTAACAATTTTTTTTTTTTTTTTTTTTTTTACCTTAATTTATATATTACAATTTCAATTTTAATTTTTAGTACATTTAGTACATATATAATTATCTAAATTATTAACAAAAATTTATTTTATTATTTCCTCTACTTTAAATATATCCATTAAATACATCCATTTTCTTTCATTTAAATTTCTTAATTTAATTTAACTCAGTATAAATGTATGCGAATTTAAATTTAGATTATTTTAATAACTTTCAACTATATATATATATTTTTTACAAGTGCATTTATTTTTTAATAAAACTCTACTTCGTTTTTTTTAACTGTAATTGGCTAGTTAATTATTATTCTCTAAAAGTTAAAATTTATAATAATAAATTTACTAAAAGTTTAATTTTAAGTACTAACAAAAAATTTTAAAACTTATAATACCCCCAAAACTTAAAATTATATTTATTATGTTGTATTAATAATAATAAAACTACATTAATTTATATAAAAAAATTAATTTGATTTTAAATTTTTCTCCTAAAAATATGCACCTAAAAAAGATTAATTATTCTTATCAAAGACAAAACAATTTTTATTGAAATATAAAAAACTAAACTATTAAGTTATAAAAATCATTATTTTCGAGTTTCCTAATTTTATGCATGTTTCCTAAAATATTTATAATTCCGCGGAATTATAGAAGGATAGTATTTATGTGTTTTGTGCGCATTTGCTAGCGAACAATTTTCATTCGATTTTTCCTTTACTATTTGTATTTCTGTATTTTGAGTTAAATTATTTATTTTTACAACAAAATTTGTATTAAAGTTGGTCCATACTGGACTCTTATCCTTTTGTTGAATCAATTCTGTTTCTATTTTTTCTTCGTGCTTTTCGACATAATTTTCTGCATTTTCATTAAACTCTATTATGTGACAATTTTCCTGATGTGGAACTAGACTCGGTTCAAATTCCGAAATTGACATTTCTTCGTTTTTATACTGTACTTCTTCATTGTTATACAAAAGTCTAATATGACTTAATGCTTCTTCTAAATTTCCTTCGTATTTATGTATCTTTTTATTCTTACTTTTATTTTTTCTACATTGTTTATTTTGTACGTTGCTTATGGTTTTAGTTTTTTTATGCTGGATTTCTATAACAGTTCCAAATTCTATTTTTTCTACGTCCAAGTTTTTACTCTCTTCTACTACATTATATTCTTCTATTACTTCGGATTTATTTATTACATTGTTATTTTTTAATTTATTTTCTCCACAAAAATTTACTGGATTTAACTCATTTTCCATTTCTTTTAATTCTGGTTTTTTGAATGCCGAATTCATCAATACTAAATAGTTTGGGTAGTACCCAAGCGTGTTACTACTACAAGGTTGAAATGAACATAAATTTGCTTCAGGTTTCCTAATTGGGGTTTTAACAAAAGGAACTTCTATCGCCTTTTGCTTATTTATGGTACTCGAAATTTCCTGTAATTTTGACGTACCCTGAATATTGCATTTTTTATATAAATTATTATAACTAGAGCTACCATCTTTGGGTATTCTTTTCTCCATATTAATTACTTCATTATTACTTTCTACTTCATTATTATTACAAAAATCTTCATTACTATTTCACAATGTTTTACTATGCCCTTGTGGTGTATTATATGCAATATTTTGACTCCTTTTTTCCTCAATTTTAAATGAATTTCTATTCATTATGGTAACCTGAGCTCCATTGTCATTTGGGAACTTTGCTTTTTCTATGTTTGATGTATTCAGTGGTAATTCAGTATTTTTCTGTAAATTTTGTCTTCTTAATAACATAATGGTTTGGGATGAATCAGGGCGTTTTGATTCATCACTTATTAAAGCACGCGATTCATATTTTTGCTTAGCAGGGCAGTGAAATATACTGTGTCCTGGGCTGTCGCACCAGTCACAATTTTGCGCCACTAAATTTTCTCTATATGCTATACAAAAACGGCTAGTATGGCCTAGTTCTCCACAACTATAACAATTTAAATTATTTTTATTTGTTCTATAATTATTATTTTTATTAGTTGCACTAAAATTTCTATTGTAGCTATTGTAGCTATTTATTTTATTTATTTGGTTTGGTACTGAGTGCCTTTCGAAATATTGTTGTCCCGTAGAATAATTTTCGTTATTATAATTATTATTTTTTTCATTTTTATGATAACCTGTCTTTTGATCATCCATTTTCATTAATAGTTTCTTTAATAATGTGGAAATATCATTATCATTAGGCAGATTTTCTGTTAAATTGCTCCTTGTATAGTTTTCCCTGGCGTATTCGATCGCTTTTTGTACTGCTATATTTAAATTTGAGCAATTTTGTGATCTCACATAAAATTTTAATGGTTCCGAAAGTAATCCTCTTATAAAACTGCGCTTTGCTACTTTCGTCATTTCCTCCTTTAGAACCCTACCCTCACCTGGGTAAGTGTTATCTACCATAATTGTGTAGGCCTCCAGCTTTTGCAAGAGTCTACTTCCAAAATTTTCTACTGTTTCAACCTGTCCCTGATAACATTCCTCCAATTCCCTAGCTAATTGAGGAAGGTCCTTATAAGGTACAAAGTAGTCACACAAAACATTTTTAAATTCCTCAAAATCTATAATATTTCTATGTTGGAAAAGAGCATTCGCTTTTCCTTTTGATTTACTTCTTATAAGATTGTTTAGGACAAAACTTCTTCCCCTAAATTCTGTTATATAATAAGCTTCTTCAGCCAGATATAGAAAATTTTGTAAATCCAGAGTCGGATTCTCCCCTGACCCTGAAAATACTGGTACATGTACTAAAAAAGTTTCAAATGTCTCAGTGACGGACAGCATTCCGTCGCTAAAAGACATTTTTTATAAAAAACGAAAGCTACATAAAACACATAGAATTTTTGGAAAAACCCATATTACCAAACTAAAAGAAATTATACAGAGAAATTTCCTTAAAAAAACGCGAGACTCTTAAGAGAAAATAAATCTTCCTATTCAGTAACATTTTTTGATACCTTTTTTTTATTTAACTAGCCAAATACAAAAAAAATTAATTTCCTTTAAATTTAGATCTAAAGATCCCAAACAAAATAAACTATTTATAAAAAACGATTTATATCAATCATGTATAAGAAAAAAAACTATAATTTTATTTTCATTTCATTTTTTTTTTTATTTTATGCTCTCATAATAATATATATATATTAGAAAAAAATTATTTATACATAAAAAAAATACAATGGTATATTATTACAAGAAAACGGTATATTATTTATTCTTTTAACCAAAGAAGAGTTTTATTACAAACTATACAACTGTATGGTTTTTTCTCGAATTTGGGATAAGTAATACTTTGCCAGTTGCGTATACAATTATTGCATACTTTACCGTGCTTAGTATTATGTATTGTCCCCACGGTATAAAATATTACCGGCATTACTTTGGTTAAAAACGACAAGAAAACGGTATATGAAAAATTGAAAATGGTTATACTTAAAGTATATATTTTTTACCTTTTTTTTAAAAAAAAAAAATTAATGATTTATTTTTTTTTTGCAAACAAACTAAACTATTTAAATCTACTAACAATAGTTAAACAATTCCAAAAAAAAACTACTACGATGATTTGTATTTTGATACCAAAAAAAATTACAACAAAATAATATACAAATTAAACAGAAACTACGCAAAATTGCGTCGTGTTTGTCCCTTGTTCGCTTCACGCGAAGTACAAGGGTGTTTATTCGTATTTTTTTTTGTGTGTTTCGTTGTATTTTACTGACGTAACGTACTCCCAATGCGCCAATGTTGTTCAAAATATTCTATTATATCCTACCGGCTGCGCCAATGTTGTGTTCAAATGTTTATGGAATATTATTATATTCTGGCTATAGCCAATCTATATAATATATTTTCCTATTGAACTGGGAGCGTAATAATTTAAATAAAACTTCAAATATTTAAAGTCTAAATTAACTATTTATTTATTCAAAACTTATGTTAACAAATTAGCCTTGTACAGAACCTTTAATTCTGAAAGCTGTTAACTGTAAGCTGAATAAATTTCGACTCTCTGAATTACCAAAAAAATCCAAGTATTTATACGCAAATTTTAATTTGCCGGCCTTTGTTTACATAAAAAATGTAAACAACTTTGATTTACTAATAACATAATTAATTTATGATTGAGTAATTGCACTCAATATTAATTATTATTAATTGTTTGTTTTTATACCCAAAATTGCATAGTCGACAAAATTGCGCACTAAGCATTATTAAATTATTGACACAGTTTAATAATACAAATTTAACTAGAACAATATTTTATAGTTGAATAAATATTGTTCTTGTTACGCAATGCGAAAAGCAAATATTTTATGGTACAAACAATTAGTTATCGTTTATTACAAAGACGGTGTTTTTATTCCACAACAACAGTATTAATTTCTTCCATAACGCTGTCTATGTTGTTAATCAACATTCTACGATAAATTACATCGTCCTGCAACATATCAGGATCCCATTCATTAAAACCTTCATAGAATGCGTCATCATCGTTTCTATTTTGGTGCTGATCTAGTTGCATTTGTATTTGTTGTAGTTGTTGCTCCTTCTGCTATTGTTGTTGTAGTAGTACTTGTCGTAGTACTGCTTGTTGTTGTTGTAGTTCCTGTTGTTCACGTTCCATTTTTAAAATATTTTAAAAAAATTGGTATTATACTTTCTTAATTTCAACTTGAAACTAATTTCTAAAATCTAAAATCTTCGATTTTTATACCAAATCATGTATATGAAAATGCATCTTTTTAAAAATTATCTCATTAATTAAGAATTCATATTCATAAAAATCGACATCTTATTATTAAACAAATATTTATTTAAAATATCAGTTTTATCAATCCCAAGCCATTTATCCAAAACTTGATTTCCTTTTCTGTCTATATATTTCTAATAGAACCTTAATTAAAAAACAATAATTTATTTTAAAATATCATTTTTATCAATCCAGGAATTGTGTGTGGTGTCAAACCCAAGCCATTTAACCAAAACTTGTTTTCCTTTTTGCCTAATTATTTTTTCAACGAGATATTTCTCTGGATGTTTTGTTTTTTGCAATTCAAAGTCATAAAAACTGCCCATTATCGGCTGCTCTTTATAATCAATTAAAAAATACGTCACTGGGTCAGTAGTATTTACTTTTGATATTTTGAATATTTCAGTGGACCAATTTGGTTCATAACCTTTTTAAAAAATTCCTTAAAGGCTGATTTTCATTACCATGAAGTGATTTTCATTACCATGAAGTTTCAGAAAACTAAAACAAGATAGATATAAAAAACATATGTAAGAGAAAAAGGGACAACTCTAGTCTTTAAAAATATTTATGGAAAATTTTATGGTAAAGATTTTGACATAAATTTTTCAACATAACCAAGGAAAATTTAATTAAATAGAAATTTTTTTTTTTTTAACAAATTTTCTCCAGTTATTTTTTTTAGAATATTCAATACATTCAGTAGGCAATGATATTAAAAAAATTTTTAAAAAAACAAAAAATAACAGATTTATTTTTGACATTTATATCTTTTTTTTTTGGCATTCACATCTTTTTATAGGAAAAGATGAAATGCGACATCTTTTCCTATAAAAAGACGCCAATGTCAAAATATTTGCTATAAAAAGATGCCAATGTCGAAATAATTACTATAAAAACACGTGAATGTCAAATTTTGCAGATGTGTTTCTCTCTCTATTAAACAACAGGAAAATATGAATTTTGTATCTCGTTCTGGTCGACATCTGCAAATTCATAGTAATGAAAATTGAACTTCATGGTAATGAAAATCAGCCTTTAGAATTACTGATGCGTACAAAGTCATTGACTTTAAATTTTGCTTTTCTATAAATTTTAGGTTTATTGTGTATTGTTGTCAATATATGATTTTCATTTTTTTAGTTACTTGATATGGTTTCATTTTTATTGTACGGTGTAGGGTATGATTATATTTATATGTTAAATCATCTAAAATTGAAATCCAATTATAGTTTCCCTGTAAGCTAAATTGTTTCCACATATTATTTTTTAATGTTCTATTAAAACGTTCACAAATAGACGCTTTTAATTTTGTGTACGTGTGGTAATGATTTATATTATGTTTTTTCATTAAATTTTGAAAATTACTATTAAAAAATTCTTTTCCTTGATCGGAATGAATATTTTTTGGTATTTTTTTACTATTAGTGAAAATATTATTCATGGTACATCTGTACCGCTTTTTGTTTTAATTGGTTCAGCGTAGGCAAATTTTGAGAAAATATCAATAACTGTTAATAGATATTTATAACCTTTGTCGAATTTAGTAAAAGGTAGCATTTCTACTAAATCAATTTGCCACGTATCGTTAATTCCTTTTTGTTTAACATTTCGTCTCTTGAAATTTTTTCTCACCAATTTATGTAACTCATTTATAATTGACTTTTTGCTCATATTGACACTTTATAACTAATTAAAAAACTAAAATAACATCAGTTATATAACTTTTTTCAAACTAAACGGTTGTAATGCAGAAAAAAATTATTTTCGTTGATTTTCAATTTGTCATTGGAAACGGGAAATAATATTTTATAAAAGAATTGGCTTTGGTCTTTATTATCAGAGCACTATTTGTTTAAACCGCCGTATCCACAACAGGAGTTGAGTGTCAGCAATATACATCAAAATGATTATAACAGAATATATATTAACGGCCTGGAATGGGAAAGCGGAGTTATTGAGTATAATTTTCTTCCACATGTTTTAAAAAATCTAGAATCATGCATTATATACGTAAAAGGTAAACAAAATAAGGATTTTCTCTGCAAATATATACCGGAAACAATTAATATTATTGATATAAGCTCTGATATACCAAAATTAGAAGAGCTATAAGATTATGACACATATTGCGGAGTACACTCAATGTGCAATCAAAGTACAAGAAATAGGTGTGCTATAAAAAATTGTTTTAAAATTTACATGTGTTTGTTAAAATACAATAAAATTGATTTTTAAAAATTGTGTACCTAATTGTAATATTCTCACACGCTCGTTAGTTATATTTTTATTGTTAAAATGGAAGCACATAATATAAAAGATAGTAATTTGTTACTGGCATATCATTGTTTTTTAAATGAGGAAAATACAGCAAAAATATCATCTGGCTTTCATCCATATACATTAAATCCTATAGTGATTATTTCGAAAATTGGTCAAACATCAATGAAATTTAGCTACAGTCTCTGGGTACTTTTTGTTCAAAATATATGCAATGCTAACGAGTATGAAAATTTAACATTTTTACTCAACGCTGAAGAATGGAAAAAAGTAAACGATGTAAGAGATTTTATATCGAGTCATGCCTATTTTAACTACACAAATCTTATATATGTTAAAGATTATATCCATGAATATTTTAGAAAATGTTCAATTTATAATGTTAAAAAATTAAACAGTGAGCATTTATTTTTACCTAAATTTAATACCTCATTTAATTTTTCAAAACTATTTGTAGAAATATCTTTGCTATGTAATGAATGTATAATAAATGAATAAATAAATAAAAATTTATTTTGCGTTTTTATTTCATTTTTTTTATTTTGACATTTTAACTTCTTAATAAAAAATATTTATTTTTTAAAAATATTATGATATAAATTTAAAATTAAATTATCATTTTGATTAAAATCCTTAGAGTTAAATATGTTTAAAAAATTCTGCATTGAAATTCATCTGCACCGAAATTATAAAAATACACAGCAATAATACCCACACACATTTGAATAATCGGCTTTTAGACGTTTTTTATTACGTATAAAACATGTCTGCTTTGAATATTTATTAATTTTGTTTATAATATTTTTTGTTATTGTTTGATTTCCATACGAATCGAAATATTCAGCACACCCCTTTTTCGGAAAGTTTAATACGAACCAATGTAATCCAGGTTTGTTATCAGGATCAGAATTAACAACAATACAAAATGGTTTTTTTCTTATGTGTTTAGGTATACGGTTGAAAGCATAAACGCCATTAAAACATTTTTGTGTGTATTTATTCTTCTGAAGAATTTTTGTGATCTGCTGTGTATTCATGCTGTTCGATTAGTGTGGAAATATCATAAATTATCGATTTACATTTTATATATTGGACCAAAAAATCTTTTTTGTCTTTACCATTTACTAATATTATGGCAAACTTATTTAATTTTTTATTTAAAATTTGAGTTATGTTGTCGTTGTATAAATTTCCATTTGTTGCGCAATTTTGTTTTTCTGCTGTTGTGTTTGTTGTAGGGTATAAATACTTATAATCATATTGTACTGTTTTATTTGATTCTTCAATTCCTACGATGCTTATTTTACGTGCAAAATTAAGAACTTTATCACAAGTAAAAGATATATCCACCAAGGCATATGACGGTTGAGTATTAATATTTAACATTTTATAATGTCACTTCTTGTACGTACTGAAGTGTAATGAAAATAAAACTAGGTGTGGCAGCTATTTATAAATTTCCTTAGACATTACGATTTTTATCGATTTCTAAAGATGCGTCAAACTCGCCGTATACAATACATGTTAATGTTGATGTCAGAGGGGATGTCAATTTTGCTTCAATTCTGATGGTACCTTGGTTTAAGAGACTTTGACATTGCTCGTTTCTGGTCCCGTCGGCAGATAAATCAAAAGCTAAAATTGTAAACCCTTTTCCAAAAAGCTCTTTTGTAATTTGATGCCCTTTATCGTAATGATGTATTCCTGTACCCCTGAATAAACTTAAATACGCTCTTGTATTACAACCACTGTCGGAAAAGTTTGTTTTAATTGGTGAATTGGGTACAGGCACGCCATTTACGTATAACTGAAACTGATATAAATTCTGATGATCAAAATGAAATGGGTTTTTTGATCTCTTTCCATTGAAATTTTCGTTATTTACCATACAAAATAATAATATATTTGGTAATTGACCAATAAATACATTATCGAGTGATATATTAGAAGCATTTGCTGATACAGTAAATGTTTTTACTTCTCCTCTTTTATAATGATATTTTGCATTCGTTTTTCCAAGAATAGTATTATGTGCTAATAAAATATTCGGGTTAACTGTGACATGTTTCATATATAGTGTTGCTTCATGAATTTTCAAATGGCTTTCATCCGTATCGTTAAAAAATCAAAAAAAATCTTGTTTTTCTAAAGTTAATGAAATTCGCACATCAACATTATTTAAAAGCAGAGTCGGTGTATTAAAGAAATCCACATGTAATTTTCCCATTAATTCTACCATTGCAGAATTATTATACATTTTTTGACGATTTTTGGAGCCAGTGTTATTAAAATCATGTATATTTGGTTTGTCTAAGACCCATCCTCCGCTTTCTAAATGAGTTTCGATGGCATCTTTACCGTAGTTTAATATAGACAATAAATAACTTTTGTAATTGTAGAAAGAATTAGAAGTAGTTATATTTTTTCCATTAAGTGTAACATTTACTTGTTTGATCATTGAGTGGAGCAAATTATTTATTACACTGGGCTGTGGTGCAGGTTTTATATCGGTTCCAGTTCCTATTTTATCGTTAGAACTCCATTGGCTACCATTTTTCTTTAATATCTGGACTTTAAATTTTATGTATGTAGATGAAAGATCTCTATATGTATCTCCATGTCCAAGTGAAACAAATTCTATTGTAGAAGGAGAGGCATCTAAAAATGCTAATGGATTATATGCTACTTCCTCTGTATGCAATATACCTGTTTGTATAGGTGGTGTTGCGTAAAGATCCAATTCATATTTCATACATTCAATGACAGCCATTTTTAGTTAAAAATATCTAATATTCTCGATTTTTTTCTCTTCTGTGTTCTTCGCCTTTTACCAATTAAATGCGATTTTCGTTTTATACGCCTTTTTATACTTTTACGTTTTTGTATGTGTTTATAACTTCTTTTCTTTTTACCACTGCCGTACATTGAATGTAATTTATTTATTGCTGTGGTTCTTAAATTTTGTATACCCGCTTTAGCTTGATTTTGTAATGCTTCTTTTGGATTGGTTCCTGATACTATATCAGATAAAATATTACCACCTGTTCGCAAAGCTTCTTCTTTAAGAAAATCAAAACCTGAAACTAATGATGGTTTAAGAAAACGGAATAAACTTGCAAATAAATTCCCAAGACCACGCCCTCTTTGGATTGTCTGTTGTGTTTGTAATAGTGGTCCTATTTCATTTATATTACCACCAGCTTGCGATGCGTAATATTTAATGTATTCACGCTGCATGTTCGTAAAAAATAACAACACTTTATAGTATTCTTTTATTTATATAGTTTTTATTATTAAAATTTTTTAAAATGTAACACAATTTTTGTGGGGTAATAATTAGGTACAAAATTTATATCTTTACCATACTGATCAGAAATCTTTATAGCTATAGTCTCGAACATGTTTTTTTCTACAGGTACATATTATATATTTTTAAATTCTGTATTATTTAACTTTCTACAATTATTAATATTTATTGCGCGCAATGCCCGTATTTTGTTATTACCAAATATTTCTGGTTGAATAATATCACTATACACCATTATCATGCCACTTTTCTCATCATTATATTTTTCCATTGCTCGTTTAAAATAGCCGATAATTACTAATTTGTAATTACTGATATCTTTTTTTTGCTGAAATAGTTCTTTCATCAATTCCAGTATAGTGTAGCTATGATTTTGCTTTAAAAAATAATTTTCTGTATCAAAAGTTTTTGACAGTCGTACAAGTTTTAATTGATCTGGTCTGAAACAGTTTTATAAACAGCCTTTTTATAGATATCGTCACTTAATAAGATAGTCAGAACTTCTGTTTCAAATTCTCTTAGCAAAAGATCGAGAGTAAATCCTTCAGCAGGTGTTAAATTATTGATAAGTGTAGGCAGGAAAATTTATTTATGTAAATAATGATTTTTCCTCGGGATAAAAAGTATAGCCGATACGTTTCTTAACTTTTTCTTTGTTCCTGCCTACTAATACTTCATAGACACCTAATTGAATTGTAACACATTTTTCTTTTACATACTCATCAGTTTGTAGGTAATCATTAATAAATATTTCTGACCAACCCACTTTCCAGTTACCTTTTGTTAAATCTATATGTGTTGGTATTCGATTTTCAAAAGATGATAGTGTATTATTAGGGAAAAAATTAATTGAATCGTTACTAAATAGTGTAATATAAAAATCATTTCTTAAATCCATAATAATAAGTATAAAAAAAATGTATTGCATTAATTATTTATAAGGTGTCCACTGTGGTGACGCTGTCAATGATTTATGTTGTTTAGGTGGTGATTTATTTATTGTGGCCAGTTTTCGTTTAGCTGGATTTCGCTCTTCTGGGTATTTTGACAAAATGCTTTGTCTTATAAAAGAATTAGTTGTGTGTGCTCGTTGCCTTGTATTTATAGGCGATTTGTCAGGTAATGCTACTGTAATTATGTCGCCTTTGTTTGTATCGAACATTCTTATATTTTTATTTGTGGACAATTTTCTGATTAAATGTTTATCAGGTGATATTTATTCTAAAGCAAGTTTTTGGATCTCTTCCTCTTCATCCATTTCACCATCATCATCAATTTCCATTTGTTTGTCAGCCTGATCTCTATATTGATATTTATTAAGTTGTTGTTGTTGCTTAGAGGAGGGATAAAATACGTCATCATCTATAGTAAATTGTTGTTGCTGTTTTTCCTTTACGGGATCGAAATTAAAAGTGCCATCATATTGTTGTTTAATATTATCAAAATATGGCGGTGTGGTTTGGATTTCTTTGTTTTTTAATAATTTAAATTTTGTTTGAGTTTCGGCATTTTTCGAAGAAATTTTTTTCATAAACCCTCAAAGGGTTTATGATTACCATACTCGGTAGGTAATCATAAACCCTCAAAGGGTTTATGATTACCATACTCGGTAGGTAATAATGATATTCTTCTTTTTTGATTACCATATTTCATTAAATTTTGTCTGTACATGTGCCATTTTTGAACGGTGTTAAGATTCTTATTATATAAGACATTTTTCATATTCTGATCTAATAAATCTAAGTTTTTATCATTATCCAATAAATTTTTCAATTTAATAAAAACATCAGTTGGTATTACAACCATTCGCTGCATATTATTCATTTTGTGTTTGAAAACTGCTAATTAATTTACCAATAATACCTGATAATACAGTACCTATTAAAACAGGTAAGAAGCCTCCTTTTTGAATAAGTATTTTCCGTTTCACTTTTTAACTCCTTCTGGTGCAAGCTAGATTTCTTAGTGTGTTTTTATGCTTTTTTAAACGTGTTAAAACGTGTCTTGATATTTTATTATTACCATTTAAGGTATTAATTATAATTTCGACAATAGCTTTTATAGCATTATCGTCACATGTCTTATCACTTCGTAGTTTTTTTAGAAGTTTTCAGCAATCGTAATATACGACGGTTTTTCTTAAATCGTTTCATATTTTTCACAAAATGTTATATTACGATTGCTGAAAAACTTCGTATATTATGATTTCTGAAAACTTCTAAAAAAAAACTGCGAAGTGATAAGACATGTGACGATGATGCTATAAAAGCTATTGCCGAAATTATAATTTTATTATTTAAATCATATGGTGAGCAGTAACATACACAATAATTTTTTTCAAAAATATTATGACGTACACGATATAATTCATTAACGTTTTGTGTTAAGTCTAACACAATATAGCCGTGTTGAATTGATGTAACCTCGTTATATACTCTTACAAAATCTTGAGTTTTCTCGGGAAAAATTTGTCGTTCCAAAGGTAAGATTTGCGATTTATCACGTGGATTTTTAAATAAAACTAAATACTTAGCATTTAAAGAAATATCGCGACAATATTTACCCTGGTGAAAAATATTTTGTATTAATAAAATAATTGATAAATTTTTATGGTGTGAACCCTTCGTAAACAGCTCGCACACCTGTTTATTGTAAGTTTCAAGCATTAAATCATCGAGCACAACTAAAATATTATCATCATTTTCATTTTTAATCTGCTCTGGTATATTATTCAAAAATTCAGTATATGCAAAAGGTAGGTTTTTCGGCACAGCCATCAATTCAGGGTTACACCAAATTAGTTTAGTTATATTTGGTTTAATTAATTTTTCATGCTGTTTAATCAAATTGCATACAAAAGTTGTCTTTCCACACCCCGAAGGGCCTACTATAATCATCGTAAACGGGTGTCTAAATGGAATCATGTTTGTATTTTTAAATTTTCTATTCTTGCTATTAATTTTTCATAAATATTTTTAAAATTCTGTATACATTTTAAAGCGTCTCTGTATTTATATGTAACGGATATACATTCGCAGGTATCGGTACCACATGTTGCTTTATTATCAGACCAAATACAGCTTTTATAGTGTTCACCAAATTGTGATATTACTGAACCATTTTTAGTTAATATAATCAAACGCTCAACAAGGTTTTCTAACTTTTTTAAATTACGGCCACCCAGAAACGGTTTGTAATCTTTTAAGAAATTCTCCAGTATTTCTATGTGCTCTTTCGTTAATAACATTATATTAACTAATGAAAACTATGGTATTACATCACATATATAATATTTCTCCTGACCCCATTTTGGATTTTTATAAATATTTTTATTTGCCTCTCCCTTTTGTATTTACATTCTTGTACGAAACTGTTTCCTTTGTTTATTGTTATAAATTCCATAAAATCCAAGATGGCTGAAAATTATTTTTGGACTCCGCCTTTAAAAAATCCACACACAATTTGCGCTTATATTTTTTGTATATTATTTTGTATAATGTATACTATTTGTATATATAAACAAATTTCTAAGCGCGACCGACTATCTTTGATAGCCGAATTGGTAGCGCGTCGGCATACAAATCGGAGCTTGATGGTTCAAATCCACTTCAAAGCAACAATTTTTTTTTTGAATATAAACAAATTTTTTACTAGCTACAGTATATTTACATATTTTTTAGATAACCTAATAGGAGTTCGAGCGCAATTTTACGTGTATTTTTAAATGGGAGACTAAAAAATTACTTTTTTAGGGTTGCCGTTATCCATAAGTTCTCACAGGTAAAGAGCATGAAACGAATAAATGTAGATTATATATCAAATATAAACCATGAATACAAAATAAGTTGATGGCTCAACAGGTAGAGCGCAGTCTTATTAAACACAATGTCCCCAGTTCAATCCTCACAAAGCCACTTTTTTTCATAACTAATTTAACCTCACCCATACATACAACAAACAGTATACACAAGCTACACAAAATATACACCTAAGTCCCTTGTCCATTTACACTTACAGGAAGTAGCAGAATACACAACAAAATCAGCAATGCGTAACGACATATACACAAGTGACGAAAAAGCAATAACCAGATGACCTAATTACCACGGCAACACTCCACAGCCATTAACCTAATTTCCCACGGTAGCCATTAAAATCAGCCATTAAGAACAACCATTACAACAGCCATTAAAAACACCAATTAACAACGCCCATTAAAAACACCCATTAATCACGCCATTAACCCATGGTTCAATAACATTATATTATAACATTACCATTTTATCCCATAGCACCAATTTTGGCACAGATTTTTAGATGTCTCTACTGCAAGCTATGAAATATATATTGGACTCAGACCACTAACATAATATTCTGTTAGATGTCCCCTAGAATGTATATTGCGGGAATCCCAGATTTCGTTCTTTCAGGCAAACTGAATATTTTTTTCTTTTTGTATAATTTTCCATTGTGTAATGGAATTTGAAAAGTGTCTTTAAAAATAAAGTGTGGAATTTTTATTTGGTATAGTTGTGTGTATTTACTTTTGAAAAGTTCAAATAATCCCAAGGATATAACTAAAGACAAATAAAAGTTGATTTTGGCAATTTTTTTCTATTTTAATGTTTTCTTTAAAATTGTAATTTAAAAATTTTTTCTTTAAAATTTTTGCCGATTTGGTTTTTTTTACTATTAAACTTTAATATTTTCATAAAAAAACTGATTTATTTCCGATAGGTTTGCCTTGGCATCTAATGGGTTAATAACACCATTAAAAACCCATTAATTACTAATTAATTACCCCCATTAATTACACCATTAATTAACCATTAATGACACCATTAATTACCCATTAATTTCCACCACCCACGCAATTTGGTTCCCACGGTGAAGTATCCTAAGTACTACTCGGGTAAACCACCAAACGATACAAGCTCGTACAGACCGATCTCATTGTTACCAATGCTGTCAAAACTAATTGAAAAGTTGTTTTTAAAAAACCTGAAAAAAAGTATCGAAAATAAAAAAATAATACCGGACTTTCAATTTGGTTTCCGTGAAAAACATTCTACCGCTGACCAGCTTCATCGTATAATTAACAAAATCAATCAAGCGCTGGAAGAAAAAGAAATATGCTCAGCTCTCTTTATCGACATTTCGATTGCCCAAGCCTTTGACAAGGTATGGCACTAAGGTCTCATTAGCAAACTAAATTACCTGCTACCGTCACATTATGTGGATTTAATTTCATCATATCTAAAAGATAGACTTTTCAGAATCAAACACAAAGTCGAATACTCAGACCTAAGAGAGATACAAGCAGGTGTATCCCAAGGAAGCATTCTAGGCCCTTTTTTGTACCTACTCTTTACTTATGATCTTCCAGTAACGAATGATGCACTAGCAGCAACCTTCGCAGATGACACTGCGATTCTTATCACGGAAAGTGATTTACATGTTGCTACCAACAAACTTCAAAGGAATATATATTTCACTAATAAAAGGATCAGCCGACACTCTAACCTCTATTTAAACAACAACATCGTTCCTCACAAGTCGTCAGTAAAATATCTGGGTATAACATTAAAAAAAAAATTAATTTATAAAGACCACTTAAAAACAAAAATAAAGGAGCTAAACATAAAATATAAAAAGTTATACTGGTTACTTGGTCAAAACTCAAAACTCTCAATCTCGAATAAAATTTTATTTTACAACCAGATATTGAAACCAGTTTGGATTTATGGTATTCAGCTTTGGGGCTGTGCCAGTACCTGTCATATCAATTCTATACAAAGATTTCAGAATAAAGTCCTAAGGAATATGGTAGGAGCTCCGTGGTACATTAGAAATGGTGACCTTCACAAAGACCTTAACATTAAATCAGTTGACGATGAAATAAAAAGATATGTCTCAAAACATCATAATAGATTATCAAACCACATTAATACAGAAGCGTCTAAATTATAATAATAATAATAATAAAATTGATCTTTATTCTTCTCTCCTTATTACAATATATAATACAATTATTTATAATATTTTTTGGAATGAAATACTAATATAACATTAATAAATTAAAAAATATGTTATTTACAAATTAAGAAAGTTATAGTACTACCATTAACATAAGTGCTGTTCAAACTTAAAAATAAACGCGTCTATATAAAAAAATGGAGAAGAAAAAAGTTAGAGAGCATTCTTTGTAATATAAATTAACAGTGTCGAATGCCCCATCAAAATAAAAAAAATACTTTAAATCAAAATTAATGTAATGGGCTGATTCATTTTAAAATTATTTTAAATGATATAAGATTAATAATTCAAGAAAAAAAACAAATATGCATCATTACAAGATTAAAAAAAATAATACATAAAATCAATAGTTCAAATATACAAAGTTCATAATTAATTTTATATGTTATTAACGATTCAAAAGTAACACAATTAGTTTAGGCAATAACATTTAGCAAATTTTCAACTTGCTTATGATTGTAATTTAAAATCCAAGTTTTCACTTCACGCAAAAAATGAGGCCTATTAAATAAATTAGGCGCAATGATGGTATAATATTTAGCAAAATGCGAGGTCCTAGATCTAGGAATAAATGCCAGGTTTCTAACATCATTCCGAAGGCTATAATCAGCTAAATTTCTATTTTGAAAAAAAAAAACCCTGGAATGAAAAAAACCTTTAAAACTTTGAAGTAGTATAGATGTCTAATTGGGAGGATTTTTAACCTGCTGAAAAGTTCAAAACTACTGAAACGGCGATTTTTTTTGCAAATGATTTTAACCACATGTTTTTGTGCAATGAGAAGAGGTAGAATTTTATTAAAATAAGTTCCACCCCAGCAAACTAAACCATATTGGAGTTTCGATTGACCGTAATAAAACATTAACATTATTTTTTCTGAACAATATTTTTGTAAATGATAAAAACTCCTTACTGTAGACAAAAAATATTTTTTCAAGTTTTCGGAGTGATCCAACCAATTAAGTTTGCTATCAATTGTAACTCCTAGATACTTAAAAGAACTAACAATTTCTATATTGAAACAGTTAGAGGTACAATCAATGGACTCACAAAAAGAAGGATCATATGACTTGTGACGACTACAATCAGTGAAAAAAATCGGAAATTTTTTGCAAGTAGGGCAATGATAAACAAATTTAAAATCTAAATGATGTTGACCCGAAATGTTGAAAAACATTAGCTTGGTTTTGTTGCTAAGTATCAACCTGTGTCTTGCAAACCATTTTTTGATTAAATCTAAGTCAAAATTGATATCAGCAATTAGATTTAATTTGCTAGCACTAGCAAACGTACATGCTACATCATCAGCAAAAGCAGAATTTTTAGACTTGAATTCTAGTTTTAGCAACGAGTTAATAAAAATTAGAAATAAAATTGGACCTAATACTGAACCTTGCGGAACACCAATATTATTCATTTTATTTCTACTATATTTGTTGTCTATTTTAACACGTTGCGTTCGGCAGTTTAAGTAAGAAGAAAACCAATTAAAAATAAAACCTCTAAATCCAGCATTATAAAGTTTATCTAGCAGTACCTTGTGATTTACCATGTCAAACGCTTTTGTAATATCAATGAACAATGCAGCTGTTGTTTTTTTATTGTTGATCTCTTCATAAATGTGATTGCATAAATTTAGCAAAGCGTCTTCTGTAGATTTACCCTCGCGAAACCCAAATTGATTGTTATTAAAAAAAAATATTTTGTTTAAATAGTCCAGCATACGTTTTTTAATAGATTTTTCAAATATTTTTGAAAATGATGACAAAATTGAAATTGGTCTGTAGTTGTTAATATTTTTCCTGTCACCCTTCTTAAAAAGAGGAATAACTTCTGCAGATTTGAGCGCGGTTGGAAAAATACCGGTATTAATACTTTTATTAAATATAAATGAAAGAACATCAACAATATTCAGTGAAATGTTTTTAATTATTGGAATTGAAATACCATCCTCTGTGCAAGACTTCGTATTTTTGAGTGACATAATTATTTTATGTAATTCCGATGGAGAAATTGAATTAAAGACAAAACTATTACATTGAAAAAAATCATCAACTATGCCATCATTACAAGAATTACAATTAGAATAATAATCATTTGGTATTAAATTTTCGGAAATATGTAGATACAAAATAATCATTAAATAAATTGGCAACATCTTCAGTATCATTAACTTTACCATTTTCCATTTCCAATTCAAAAATATTATTACGTTCTTGACCTCTATTTGAAATGTCATTAACTATCTTCCATTCACGTTTAACATTTCCCTTATTCTTATTTAGCTCATTAGCATAATAGTTATCGCGCCAAGCTGGAATTTCATTCTTTAACTCTTCACATAATTTTGAATAATGTGTTTTTAATCTAATATTATCCGGATGTTTAATTAATTTTTGTCTAAACTTATTTTTTATAGTTACTTTACTTAATAGTTTCTTTCACATCCATGGTTTAATACGCTTATTTTTAGATGGACGAATCTATTCATAACAACATTCTTTTATATGGGTTTGAAGAATAATAAGAAATTTATCATAGCAAATAGAAGGATTATCTTCCAAATACACACTTTCCCAAAACTCATTACGCAGTAATAAATTTAATTTTTCAAAGTTAATTTCTTTAGAGCTACAGAAAGGAATATATTTATCTGATGATTTTTTATAGATTTTATTCAACAACAATCCAGTCATACTATGATCCGTAATTTTGAAATCAAAAGTTGAACTAACATAAGAAAATTTGTGATCATTTACAAAACGCACAAAAATGTGATCTAAACATTTGCCAGATACTAAACGAGTGGGTTCATTTATAACGCTATCCAGACCATTAGAAACCATTATTAATAAATATTCATCAACCAACCGTGATTTGGATAAAATATCAATATTAAAATCACCCACTAAATTAAATTTTTATTTTTTTCATTGTTCAACAGATTATTAAATTCTCCCAAAAAAATTTCTTTATTTTCGTGAAATCTATATATACACATAAAAGCAAGTTTTTCATTATCAACATTACATTCAATTCTGATTACATCAGCGCTTCGCAAATTATGATAAGAAACATTAACAAAATAGTCAGACCTAACAAAAACTGCTACACCACCAGATGCATAAGACTCATTACTTAGTGCGTAGAAGTTATAATCAGATATACTATAATCATTTTGTTCACACTCATAAATCCAAATTTCGGATAGGAAAATGAAATGAGGTTGTTAGAAAAAGATTCCAAATGTGTTACTAATAAATCAAAATTTTTTCTAAGACTTCTTATGTTTTGATGCACAATAAAAAAATTATGTATTAAATTATGGTTCGAATGAAAAACACTTTCACAATTATTATTGTTATTAAATACTTGAGGATCAAGATTAAAGTTAGAATTAAAAGTATTCATTAAAAATAGAACTATTTAATAATAATATAAAAATATAAAAATTAAATAAGATTAAGATCGCCAAGACATTTAATAACATTTATTTTATCACCATCATTTTTTCTCATCAAAATGTTTCCATTAGGCAACCATAAATATTTCATTTTTTTCTCTTTTTTAGTTGTTTTTGCAGCCAGAAATAATTTTCGTGTAAGTGACGTTAAGTTTTCATTTATATAAATGTTGTGTTTAGCAAATTCACTTCCAAAAATATTGCCATTTAGGCGAAGTTTATTTACTGATTTTTTCTTCATAATATCAGATTTTAATTTATGAGAAGTGAACTTCACACACACAACGTCCATAGAAGCTAAGTTTGTATTGATGTGCTCATTTGAAGTAGAATTTTGTTTTGTTTTTATTCTTTTAATAAAACAACTATCAATTTGTTTAGGAGTAAAATCAACACCCACACCTTCAGCAAGAATTTTTTGAATTTTTTCGAGTGCATTGTTATTGTTAACATTAGGAATACCAACAAATTCTAATGTATTCGAAAGCTGAGACTGTTCAAGAGAATTAACTTTTTGTTCGAGGTCTCCTGCGATTGTTTGCTACAATCTGTCAACGATCGCAGGAGACTCAAGAGAAAAAAACCATTCGATTTAATGAATTAGTTCAAGTCAACTCAACTATCTTTTATATCTAATTATCATCTACATCTTAGAAAGTTTTTGATTAACAAGACAGTCCAGTAATAGCATTAATTTTTCCAATGGGATAAATAATGATTTTTTAAACCTATAACTGTAAGCTACTTTAGATTGAAACTAATGCTTGGTCTAGTAGACCAGTTTTAGTGGCTAATTCAAATTTTCTGATTCTCAATTAAAAAAAAAATGTTGATGTGTTATATGATACAATATTTCCGTTCCATTCAAAAACTACTCCTATCTACTGCTACCTACTCTTTTCTACTCCTGGTAGCCAAAAGGAACGTAACTAATAATTAGTCGTGATAGCTTGTTTAAAAAAAATTCTAGATACAGGTAGCTGGTTCCGGATCGAGACATGTCGGGAGATGGAAGCAGTTAAACCAGGTAAGAGGAATTTGTTATTTTTTCAGTAAATTATTTATTGAGGTGTACGCGTGAGCTTTTGGTGGTTTTTTTTGTAAATTATATTTTTTTGACGTAGAGTAGTGTTTGTTATTTATTTATAGAGTATCTATTTATTAGAGTAAAGTATAATTTAAAATTTAAAATATTTTTTTGTTGTTGCTTTTGCTAAATTTTTTTGTGTTAATTTATTAATTTTTAAAAATAAAAACCAGAAAGAAAATTTTTATTGTATTTATTAATTATTATTTCTCTTATTTAGTACAAATAAGTAAATACATTTAGTGTAATTATTGCATATTACGGGCATACACCGTCATAATATTAGAGTAAAAAAATTATAGAATTCCATATAGAAATATAATTAAATTTTTTCTCACCACAAAAAAATTTGTATGTACCTAAATTTATAATAATTATTATAACAAAAAAACTATAAAATTTTGGTGTTAAAACAAAAATTTATATATTTTTGAACAGCAGGTTGAATTCCAAGAAAAAAAAACTGGTGGTTACGACGTCGATGGGTTGCTGCTGTTTTTTTTGAATTTTTGTTTGCACTAACATTAGTAGCTGAGAAGCATAATTCCTCAGGATGGATGGCCTGGAGTTCTGTTCCTTTTCTTGTCCACTTCCTTATTGTGATACTGCCTAAAATTTGTTAAAATTTTCTTTTGTTGGAAAATTTTTGTGTAGAGTATCATCATGTTGTTATATTAAGTGTCGTTTGGATCACTGGTTGACTCACGCCCCACAGGCTGAGCATAGCTGGCAAACCAAGAAGGAAACCCCAGTGATCCAAGGAGTTCTAGTAATAAAACTGTTTTAGTGTGATGCATTGTTGGTCACCCTAGACCTGGAGATACGCTAGAATTCCGAAGCTACCTCCTCCGACTTATCTTCAAGTTAACAGGTGGTAAAATTTTAATTTTGGTTTACACCAAAATTTTACTCATTCTGTTACAGGATTTCAGAAAAGCCCCGAATATTTAACTCCAAAATTTTACAATTTACAACCAAATTTACTTTAAATTTAAATTCCAAAATCAGATACTGACAACATAGTTGACATTAAAAGAAAAATTTACTCTACTCGCTGTTCCGTCACAGATATATTTTTTTAATAATTTAATAATTTTACAGAATTTTACGTTACTGCTTCCGCCTTCGTATATGTCAGGAAAGGAATCAGCTTTTGTGTACTCGGGATATGTCAGGAAAGGAATTACAAACAAAAGTGCACCACTTTATTTTAAATAAATCGTATAATAATAAAATCGTTTAATAAATTGAGATTTCAATTTATTATACGATTTATTATAATATTTCCTTTTAAAAACAATTACTACGTATCTTCTTCTTTAGGTGCTTATCCATTACGGATCCAACATTGTTTTTATTTGATCTTTTGACGCTACTGCCCTTCGGAGGTTTGTGTGTCGACTTGTTGAACCAGTCTTCTAAATTCTGCAACAGTCTAGCACTTAAGTAGCTTTAACTTCGTTGCTAAATTCAACCCGCCTTTGCAAAATAAGTTGTTCATATTCCTGAATGATGATCTGGCAATTTCAATACGTGCGTTCAACTCTGACCTATTAGTAGCATTGCAATCAATAACTGTGCCTAAGTATTTTACTTTTTCGACTTTCTCGACTATTTGGTTATTTAATTTCAGAATCACATTTTGATTAGCTAATTGATTTTTGCTGAAACACATATATGTGGTTTTGTTAATGTTGATAGCCAGACCATATTTCTTGCATGCTTCATCTAAGTCGCTCAGCATTTTCTGTAATTCTGTTATGTTGGTAGCTAATAAAACGGCATCATCTGCATATCTAATGTTGTTTATTTTTACTCCGTTGATACTTATACCGCATTCCATTTCGTTTAGCGCTTCTTTGAAGATCTCTTCCGAATATGCATTGAATAATAGTGGAGATAATATGCATCCCTGCCTCACTCTTCTCTTGATATTGATTTTGTCTGTTAAGCCGTCTGGAGTTTTGACCACTGCAGTCTGGTTCCAATGCAAGTTTTCGATCAGTCTAATATCTTTTCCATCTAATCCTTTGCTTTTAAGTATTTCTATTAGCTTATTATGTTGAACTCTATCAACAGCAAGCCTTTTCAAAGTCGATGTAACAGGCATGTACCTCCACGTTTACGTCTCTACAGCGTTGAACAAGTGTATTAAACATGAAAAGTGCGTCTCTTGTACCTAGAGCATTTCTAAAACCGAACTGACTATCGCTAACGTCAAGTTCCAACTTCTTGTAAATTCTTTCATGTATAATTCTTAGCAATATTTTTAGCGAATTCATTAGACTAATCGTTCTGAAATCTTTACAAGACGAAGCGTTACATTTTTTAGGAATTGTTGTAAAAGTTGATGTTAGCCAGTTTGTGGGAATTATACCAGAGTTATAAACTTTGTTTAGCAACGTAGTGAGCAGTTTTATTCCATTATCATCTAACATTTTTAGAATTTTATTATTTATATTGTCCGGACCTGGTGCCAGCTTGTTTTTTGATTTTTTGATGGCTGCTCTTACCTCAGCTTCCATAATTTCTGGACCATCGTGAATATCAATACTCGGTGGAACGTGTCTAACATCTTCAAATAATTCTTCTATATACTCTTTCCATCTTTTTAATCTATCTTCTGCGTACGCTATAATTCTACCCCGTTTGTCTCTTAAACATTCATGATTATTTTTCTTAAATTTACCAGTTGCCATTTTTATTCTCTTGTGCATTTGGAAGTTATTGTGTTTTTTGTTTAATTCTTCAATTTCACTTCATTGGTGGTTCCAGTATTTCATTTCAGTTTCTTACTTCCACGTTCATGCATCAACATTAAGATTTCACTGGTCATCCATTCTTTTTTCTTTTTTGTGTTTGTATTCTGATTAAATAAATCTTTAACAACTTCAATCAATGGTTGCGTGAATGTATTCCAAGCTATATCTATATCTTGCTCTTCAGAGATTATTGTATTCTTTTCATCTAATTTCGTTCTAATATTGTTTATGTAAAAATTTTTGATTTCAGGTGAATCTAAAACAGAAAGATTTGGTTTATTTGATACATTTACCTTTTTTAAATTTTTCATTTTAATGTTAATTTTAGCAGCTAGTAAAATGTGGTCAGGATTAATATCCACATTCGGGTAGGCTTTCACCACTTTTACTGCATTTTTAAATCTGGAATTTACCAGTATAAAATCAATCTGATTCCTCACCATCCTTGCTGCATTATTTAATGGCGATCTCCACGTGTATAGCCTCCTCTTGGGCATTTCAAACCAGGTGTTAGTAATAATAATGTTGTTATCTGTACAAAATTTAATTAATCTATTTCCTCTTTCCTTCCTTGATCCAAGTCCAAATTTACCGACGATCCCCTCTACTTCACCTTGGCACACTTTCGCGTTGAAGTCACCCAATACTAGCGTAACATCCTCTTTTTTTAGTAATGTAATTATTTCTTCTAACTCATTATAAAATTCATTACATATGAGATCATCGCAGTCAGCTGTTTAATCACGCCATTAATAACACCATTAAAAACCCATTAATTACCAATTAATTACCCCATTAATTACACCATTAATTACCCATTAATGACACCTCATTAATCTTCAGTTCTCAGGCTGAAGTAACCTAAGTACTACTGCTATCCAGAACGATTACATTTAAACCAGGTGACCTTACTGGACACCTTGCAATCCTACCGGATTTCCAAAAGTTAAATATGACTACGGAAATGTCAGATTTCATGGAAAAACGCCTAACCTTCGATAAACCCTTCAAAGGGGTCTTAACAGACCGCATCATATGGAGCCAAGGTGGGCCCTCTCTTGATAGGAATTCGATGGTTTGGTATACAGACAGTTCAAAAACTATCGATGGGGTAGGTGTTGGCGTTTTCGAACCCCGCCTACGCCTCTCCAAATCAATAGGTAAATCGCCTACAATCTTCCAGGCGGAGACACACGCTATTGAACTCTGTGTGAAAGAATGTATCAATAGACGCATTCGTAGTGCGGATATTATAATTATGTCAGATGGTAAAGCTGCCCTCAAAGCCTTGGATTCCTATATTATAGAATCCAAACTTGTATGGGAATGTCTATCCTCACTCAAGCAGCTGACCAACCACAACAGAGTAACTCTGATGTGCGTACCAGGGCATGAGGGAGTTGGCGGCAATGAAATGGCCGATGAACTTGCGAGAAACGGCGCCGGCCGCCCATTTATAGGACCTGAACCCTTCTGTGGGACTTCTAAAAGCCACCTTATGGAGGAAATGAAGGTATGCGAAATTAACTTGAAATCCATAACTTGGAGAAACTCTCCTGGCATGCGACAAGCTAAGCTATTTATAGATTTTTCGAAAAAGAGAGCTCTTGAGGTACTCACACTTAAAAAAGGCGAACTTCGTGTTGTAACCGGCCTACTCACAGGCCACTGCCCACTTAAATATCACCTACACAATATCGGTAAATCAACTGATTACATATGCGGATTCTGATCTATAGAGCCAGAAACTGCGGAGCACATTCTCTGCTCCTGCGTAGCGATTGCGCGGAAGAGGCTAACATATCTAGAAAGGGGTTTCCTCAACCCCCAGAATATTAAAGACTCACCTACCAGGAAAAGCTTTTACAAAAGTCTTGGAATCGACTGACACTAATTATAGTAGGGTTCTGCACAATAGATCTTTTAGGTCGCAGTGCTGAGCGGCTTTAGTGCCTTTTCGACCCCTTTATTTATTCTATTCTATTCTATTACCATTATTTATATTTATGTTTTAATTATTCGATATTAAGTTTTATTATTTATATTTTATTATTATTATTACCATTATTATTATGATGATTATTACCATTATTCATTATCATTATTACTTTATTATATGATGGTTGTTACCACTACATATATTTTATTATCATTGTTACTATTATTATGATGGTTATTTTCATCTGTATTCATCCTGTATTAATTTTCTATATTTATATGCCTCCACTATGTAGCCTGCAAAAACTTTCCAATTTATACCATTTAGAATTTCCATTCCTTCATCAACACTTAACACATTCTCATTAAAATACATTGTTCTTAATTCTCCCAGTACTAGACATTCTGTTAAAAAATAGAAAATATTTTCATCTTTCTGCAAATTACACATTGTACACGTTGAAGTTTCCGTACTTATATGCGGCGTATAATTAAGAAACAATAATTCTCCTCTCATTTTAAAAATTGCAGCAATTTCAGACGTTGTATAAATATCATTAAAATAGCTATTTTCACCAAGTTCGTGCTTCATATTTATATAAAAGTTTCTATAATTTGATGTTTTCGCCTTATACAGATATTGCTTCCTATAATCTTCATCCATTTTACTGATTAGTTTATACAGTTCATATTTCCATATTTCACCATCAAATTGATTCAGGTTCATAGTTATATGGTGCTCTTCTGCTAGCAGTATCCATTGTTTAATAAGCAACTCTTTTTTACGATGTATGTTATTTGAAATTGTATATGTTAACTTTTCTTTATCTTCCCCCATAGTTTTAATCACGTAGTCCACATTTAGCTTTGTCAGAAATTCATCCGATACTGCTAGGCCATTCCAAACTTTTGCAATAGAAAATTTTTAATTATATCTCTTTATATTCCATTGGCGCATTTTTCAGGACTTCAACTGGAATTCTATCCTCTCCCGGTGATTTATTATTTTTCATTTTATTTAATATCATCATTAATTCTTGTATAGTGAAATCTGGGTCTAGAATATCTGACTCTATGTAAGTTTCTGCAAATTGAATAGATAGTGATGAATTAGGTGGATTTAATTGTATAGAAAAATGGTTTGCTAATTCTTGCGCACATATTTTTCTGCCCAGAACGGGAACAAATCCCTTTAGTTTATTGATGATTTTCCATATGCTTGTAGAATCTTTTGCTTTTATTAAACTTATTGTGAGATTTTTGTTATATTTTTTTTTTGTACGCATAATTCTTTAAATTCTCGATTTATTTTTATATATAGCTTTCTATATTCTACTACGTCAGATTTTTTTGTACAATCTGAGGTATTCATTTGAAATGACTCTTATCTTGCTTTCCAGCATTGCCAATCAAGCCACTCTTCCCGAAATGTTATAAGTATTGTTCGATTTTCTTACTATTGAATTTATAATACAATTTTTTAGACTTCTACTAATTTACTCTACAACTATAGTTTCAGTTTTTATTTCTATACTTTTCCTATCATTTTTTGCTGGTAATGATGTTTGTAGTTTTCTTTCCAAAGTATTTTAGGCAACAGATTTATTTTCTCATATTCATTATTTACATTTATATTAATTTTTGCAGTATGTTCTGTACAAAACGAAATTTTTTAAACAATTTTGATTCAATCCCATATGGCTACAAAAAAAAATGAAAATAACACATGATTATTATTAAATGTTTTTATTAAAAAATATATGAAATTTTTTTATTAAAAAATATTTTTTTTTTTTTTTAGTTAATCTTTCTTTGATAATTTAGACTAAAACTGGTCTATTTAGACCAACCATTAGCTTATTTTTGTAATCTTAAGAGGCCTTTGCCCAAAAAGTAAAATTATATCTGGTATACTTCGTTTTGTTATACTATACATGGTGTGTATAACAATTTACAAAGCGCACACACACAATTTTAGTTATTGCATATAAAATATAATATTTGGTATAACACTTTTCTCAAATTGTGTATTTAAAATTTCTCACTTTTTTTCAAATAAGCGTGTGCCTTTTTTGTGAGAATGAGAATTATGTACAATAAAAAAATAATTTTGAATTTTAGAAAATTTTGTATTTTTTTGTAAAAAAATGTGAAGTTTGAATTTTAGCGAATTTTTATTTATTATAAGAAAAATGTATGGATTTGATTTTTGTATGAATTTTATGTTTGCTATACATAATATATACATATGAATAATTTATTTTATTTATATACTCTTTTAATAATAATTTTAATAAACAAATCATTCATAATTTGATTATCTTTTTTTCCCAAAAAAATCATTTTTTCCCAAAAATAGGGAAAGATAAATAATTCTTAAATTTTCAAATTGAAATAAAAATATGCATGAAATTTATCTATAAGAAAATACCAAAAAGTATACTTTTTATATTTTTCTTATTTTTAGGAAAAAAAAAATCATAGTTCAATTTATACTGAACTGATGCATTTGATTATTATAATAAATATTATTATTTATTAAAAATTGTTATTTATTATAATTTAAATAACATTCCCGTTTAAACATGCTATTGAGTTTTTTTATTTATCCTGTTTTTAAACTTACTCGACAGACTTTTAGCACATTCAACAAAAAAACTATTAAACCCCCAAAAAATTATAAATATTCAGAATATAGAAAACGAAAAAATTCTAAAATATTGAAATTTAAAATTTAAATGAAAATATTTGCATATAACTAAAACCTGTTTAAGAAAATGCAAAAAAAAGTATGTATACCCAAAATAAGAAAGGATATATAGAACAACGAGAGAGATATAGTTACAAAAAATAATAGCGAATATAACAGTTTACAACCGACGATCCTATTAGGAATTAGTGGAACTATTTTCTGTATAACAATTTCAAATTAGTATTTTTTTAGAAAATTTTGGAAAAAGTTACTTCCTTAATTTGGCTCCTACAAACTTATTTTCTATTATTTTTTAAAATTTTAATTAAGAAAATGTTGGGAAAAGAGTAAATTTAAAAAATGACTTAATTTTATGAATTTATTTTCTTTAGTTTAGTTTTTATTCCATATCAAAGTTTGAAAATATAATTGCTGCTAAATCAAAATTAGAGCCAAAAATCAAAATTCCGGCTGCCGAGTGTAGATTAATTTTATAAAGACTACTTGTCTTCAAAATTTCACCCAAATCGGATGAAAATTGTGGAAAAAATTTTGGTCGCAACGTTTTTTTTGTATGGAAATGACAAATCATTTTAAATTTCCAGACAACCTAGGTCAAAAATGAAAAAAAGGGCTGCCGAGTGTAGATTAATTTTATAAAGACTACTTGTCTTCAAAATTTCACCCAAATTGGATGAAAACTGTGGAAAAAATCTTGGTCGCAACGTTTTTTTTGTATGGAAATGAAAAAACATTTTAAATTTCCAGACAACCTAGGTCAAAAAGTTAAAAAAAAATCTACATAGTGTAAAAGGTAGGTCTATTACCAACCATTTGCAAAAAAATCAAAATCCGATAATTACAGCTCAAGTTATCTGCTCCAGCGTAAAACCTTATCTTACTTTTTGGGCAAAGGCCTCTTAAACCTAGTTAGTTGTAGTGTATATTAGTTTGTCCATTGACTCTCTAATATTAAATTTGAAGTATTAGGCTAAATTTTTGTTTTAGCATGTTAAATCGTTTGTCTTTTTATCTTAGATCTACATAATATCTGTTGGCTTTTTTATTTTTAGTCTTCTGATGTCATTTTGTGTATTCAGCAAGTTAACAGCTTCGTTGTTGGCATGGTTGAGTAGTCTTATTTCATATTTAGCAGCGAATCTGCTGATCTCCTCCTCTACAGTTTTGACTCTTAGGTCCCTGTCGAGGTCTGTATTTCTGACGTACCACTGTGCGTGAACGGCATTACGTATTACTTTATTCTGAAACCTTTGGATATTTTGGATGTGGCACTTGGAGGTACAGCCCCAAAGCTGGACTCCATACAACCATAGGGGTTTGAATATCTGGTTATAGATTAAGATTTTATTGTTTGTTGAAAGCCTTGATCCACGACCTAACAACCAGTAATATTTATTGAATTTCAAGTTTAGTTGTTTTACTTTATTATTGATGTGATCCTTCCATATTAATTTCCTGTCTAGCGTCATGCCCAAGTATTTAACAGTTTGTTCTTGTGATACGATGTTATTGTTTATATAGATTGGTGGTACTTCATTAATTTTTCTGTTGGTGAAGTTCACATGTACGGATTTTGATTCGTTTAGTTTGATGTTCCATTTTTTTGTCCATTCTTGAACTGAATTATTGGCATTCTGAAGTTTTTCAATAGCAGTTGTTAGATTATAGTCCGAAGCCACCAATGCTGTGTCGTCTGCGAAAGTTGCTGTTAATATTTCTTCAGAAGTGGGAAGATCACTTGTGAATAGCACGTATAAAACCTGGCCTATTATACTACCCTGTGGGACACCGGCTTTAATTTCTTTCAGGTCAGAGTAGTCGCCATCCTGCTTGATTCTGAAGTGTCTGTTAGTGAGATATGATGTTAAGAATTCCACATATTGTTTTGGCAATAAATTTGTTAATTTATGTATTAGTCCTTCGTGCCAGACCTTGCCGAAGGCCTGGGCAACGTCAAGGAATACAGCCGAGCATATATTTTTTCCTCTAGGGTTTTCTCTATGGTGTTCGTTATTCGATGAATTTGCTCAATTGTAGAGTGACCTTCCCTGAATCCGAATTGGTAACTTGGAATCAGATTTTTGTCTTCGATTATTTTTTTTAAGTTTATAAGAAAAAGGTTTTCTAATACTTTGGAAATTATTGGTAGTCTGTATGACTTTACATCATTCGGCTGTTTTCCAGGTTTCTGCAACATAATCATTTCAGCAACTTTCCATATACCCGGTACGTATTTTAACCTGAACGAAGCGTTGATTAGTATAGTTAACATAATAATTGCTTTTTTTGGAAGTTGGTTGAGAATTTCTGACGTGATTAGGTCGTATCCTGGTGATTTTTTTTTATTAAAACTATTTTTTATTGTTGCAGCAACATCATTTGAAGTGACGGTTGGTATATTCCGATCTTCTGCTGTAGATGGCGTTACAGGTGGTAGGTGGTTTGATGACACGTTTGGTTCGAATACTCTCTCGAGGTGTTCTGCAAAAACATTTACTTTTTCTTGGTTGTCTTTTGCCCATGTACCATCTGATTTCTTTATTGGTGGTACGTGAGTTATGTTTCTTTTTATTTTTTTCGTCGCTTTCCATAAGGAATATTCGGTTTTTTCGGTCGCTGTAAGGTTTTCCAGGTAAGTAGTTATTGTTGAGTTTTTAAATTCTTGTATTTTACGTTTTAATTGTTGAGTTTTTCTGTTTAAGATGTTTTTGTCTGAAGGATCACGTGAATGGTTCCATTTGTATCTCGCTCTTCTTTTTTCTTCTACAAGTGTTTTTATGTATCTTGGGTAATTTGTTCCTACAGACTTGGATATAGATGATTTTGTATTGTTCCATGCAGCTTGCTGTGTATGTTTAGTAAATTTTTCAGCTTCTTCATCTAATTGTTCTTTCGTTTTCAGGTTAACTTTCAGGTCTATTAAATTGTTTAATTCTAGTTTAAAGCTATTCCAGTAAGTTGTGTTGTTAACTAATGTTAGCTTAGTGTTGTTAACTAATGTTAGCTTAGCGTTACTAGGTTGTCTTTTAATAAAAGAATTACCGCTGAGTGGTCAGAATTTAAGTCATAGTTATCTTCTATAACTATGCAATTTGTTGTAACTTTCCTGGTGATAAAAAAGTCCAACAGATCAGGTGTTTTGTTGTTGTCAGTTGGCCAGTAGGTGGGACCGCCAGTTGAGTGATAATTGCATCCTTTTATCTGATAATGCCGAATTTTCCTTTGGTAGTGGACAGTCTAGACACCCATTCGACATGTTTCGCGTTAAAATCCCCACCTAGTATAAACCTTTCACCTAGTGCTTGCAACATAAGAGTGTAATCTTGTTTTTTAAGGTTATGCTTGGGTGGGCAGTAAGCTGCTCCAACTGCCAATTTTTGTTTATTAGTTTCTATTACTATGATCGTTAATTGTATTTTGTCTGTTTGTAAACTTTGATCTGGGTAGTGTTTTATTTTATCTTTAATTAGAATAGCGCTTCCTCCCCTAGCTTGGTTGTCGGGGTGATGTGTTAGGTGAGTATTATATCCTTTTATTTTCAGGTACATTTGGTTAGTTAGGTGAGTTTCTGAGATTAGACATGTGTCTATGTTTCGTTGGTTCAGTAGGATTTCTAATTCATGAATTTTTCTGAGGACTCCATTAGCATTCCATGTAAGTATTCTTAATTCTTGTAGCTTCATTTTTGGTTATTCGAACGTTTATAGCTAGTGAAGTGAGCTTATAAGTTGTCCACTCTGTTGGTCAGTTTACCGACCATATCATATATGTTGGATAATAATATCATCGGATCTGCACTTTGTTGCTGGAAATGATTTGCTTCTGTACTACTAGTTTTAACCGCTTGTGCGTACGATGTGCTGCTATAGAACTTATAGTAGTCGATTTTGGTAGTATTCGTTGATTACTGCTTGTTGTTAGTTTTGTGTTTCTTTTTTTTTTTGTAGTTCTTTTGCTATCGTGCTACCTCTGTAATTAGCAGGGTGAGCCTCGGCACAGTTGGAGCATTTGGCGGGTTCATCACTGCTTTTAGTGCAGTTTATGGTTAGATGGTTTCTTGCACATTTTACGCAACACTGCTCTCGTTTGCAATATTTCTGCGTATGACCAAATCTTTGGCAGCGTTTGCACTGCGGGATCTGGTTTTTTGTTTTTATGGCCTCTATTTTTACTTTCATGTTATTGAGGTACTTAATATCAAATATAGTGGTAGTTTAGTGAAAAACTCTTTTCCGTTTACTTTATTTTTTATTAATTTGTTTTCAGCTTTCAGTATCTTGAAGTTCTTTTCTATTAGTTCGTCCACAATTTGTTGAGGGTTACAGGAAGGGTGGAGGTATCTGACCATGACTCTAATTGGTCTAGTTTGTTTATTTTCAAACGAGTGCCATTCCATGTTTGTGCTGTTTTTTAGCATATCTTTTGCTGTTATCTTTGGCTGAACTTCAGTTTCATTGAGAACAAGTTCTGTGACGTGGTTTTTTTCCACTGGCGACTTAGCTGAATTATCTAGTAATCCAGCTAAGCCCTCGCCGCCAGCCGTGGACTCTGACGACACTTTGGTAGATATCCCTACCGCTTTGGTTCTTGTTTTTGTGCTCATTGTATTGTGTGTACAAGTTGTATTTTTAACCTACTACCAGGTGATCGCACTGCCGTCCCACTGGGATCAGACGCAGACCAGGGAGCCGCCTACTGTAGGACAGACGCTTCTGGATTTTGATCGCATTCATTGCTTGGCCTGAACTCAGATCAGTTGCCCAGTGGTCACCGCGTGGAGGTGCAATGAATACTTGGTGTCAACTGCACAGTTGCGGCGCTGGAAAGTTTACAAGAAACAATCGATCCACGCTTTCCCTGTCGTTGAACTCACCCAAGACCACTTAAAATATGAAATTAAATTTTTTTTAATTAAATAATAAATTGTTTTTATATTTATTTTCTATAAATATCCTTGCAGATTTTTCTGCATCATTTTTTGCTGTTGGATCTTTACGTGCTAAATCCAACTCCTGCTCTTCCGTCACCATAATATCATAATTAAATTACAACATAATTTATTTGCGTTTCAAATGTTGAAATTTAATAATAAAACAAATTTTGCTTTACACATATTTTCATTTAATTTAAAATTTATACAAATAACAAATATATTTGTTAACATATAACTTCTTAGAACAATTTATAAAAAAAAGCTTTTTGTTTAAAAAAAGAGCTTTTTGCACTGGCAATAGTAATTTAAAGCCGTCACTACAAAAAAACATATCTTTTCCCCCACAAAAATTGCTGACACTTTTTTATACTTATAGCGTCTCCTGATATATATACTCTAAGATGCTAATATCGTCAATCATTATGCCTACTATTCCTTTGTGAGGGATAAATATGTATAAATATAATTTTCGTTTGGATTGGGGTTTGAAAAGACTTTTCTAGTTCTATTACATATGTTTTCAATTTCCTCTCTGTAAGGTGAGGTTTTATTTATTATAACTTGGGTTTTATAAAAATTCAATGGATACTCAGATATTGGTATATCAATGGATACTCAGATAATTTCATCTGTTGTTTGTGCCTCATTAGCGTGGACTTGAATTCTAGAGAGTGCATCAGCTACTTTGTTTTCTTGTCCGCTGAGATACTCTATTTCGAAATTAAATTCTTCCAGTTTCACCTTCCACCTTTGTAATTTAGAATTTCGTTGCTTCAATTTATGTAACCATTGAAGAGGCTTATGATCCATTCTAATTAGAAACTTTCTACCATAAAGGTATAGTCGAAAATACTTGGTTGCCCATACAATTGAAAGTAATTCTTTTTCGATGGTTGAGTAATTGCATTCATGGTCATTTAGAGTACGCGAGGCGTAACATACTGGGTGGTTATTTTGCGATAGTACCGCGCCAATAGCTAAGTTACTAGCGTCCGTGGTTAAAACAAATTTTTTTTTGAAAAGTCGGGATACACAAGAAGAGAATCAGTTGTAATAAGTAATTTTAAATTATTAAACGATTCCTTATAAGATAAATTATTGACAACAATGCATTTACCTTTTTTCAAATATTTTTTTTATTGTGTTTTATTTTTAATTCATATCATTATTTCTTTTTTGTACAAAACACTTAAAACAAAATTAAAATATACATTTATTATGTAGCATATTGACTCAACATGGAATACTCTAAGTTTCTTACTTTTCTAAATTTAAATTTTTTGTTTACTTTTTAAGTTAATGTGATTATTATATTTATATTCATTTATGTATTTACTTATATAATTATTTATTCACATTGGAAAATTATTTAATAAAACCAACATTATATTTTATTTTACTGAAACTTATAATTAATAAAAACTTACATGCTAAAACTACAACTAATTTTTTTATTCTATACTATTTACTCACTATATATTACGTATTTACATTATCATTCCACCAAAAGTTATTATTGTTTTGTAAATTTCTAAGATGTTATATATCTGTCGTATCTAAATATCTCTATGTTATTTTCATATCTTATATTAGCTAGATATTCTATTTTTTTATTTGTTGCTCTTCTAAACACATGATATAATATTAATAAGTTATCTTCATTTTGAATGTTATATTTTATCTGGATAAACGAAGCCTTCTAGTGGTATAAATCCTGTTAACATTGTGTCTCTAATATAATTTTCATCTGGATATATAGCATGTGCTATTAGATTATTTTCTGTTACCAAATCTACTGTAGAAAAATGTTTTCTTACTAATTCTATTATAAAATAATCTATTTTGCTTATTTTACTAGGTTCATAAATATTCTTGTTTGAAATATAATGTTTATATTCACTTTCTGGTTTTCTAAATTTCCCGTGCAGTATCTAATGCTTTTTCTCTCGAAAGAGAGAATTTCCCTTCTGAATTTCCCCGTGCAGTATCTAATGCATTTTCTCTCTTTTCTTAACAGTTCCATACATGATGGACTTATATTGTACCATATTGGACAGGCATATGTAAGAATTGGTCTTATTAATGCCTGGTATCCTATGAGGTGAGCATAATTTAAATTATTGGTTAAGGTTACACCTAAGTATTTTACAGATTTGACGTTACTAATTTTAATATTATTTTTTGCCTTTATATAATTTTAATATTATTTTTTTTTTAATATTATTTTTTGCCTATTGAAAATTGAACAGTAATAAGAATTGTCTCCAATTTTTCCTAACATCTTTATTTACTTTATCAAGACTATTTCTAAATAATATCACTTCACATTTACTATAATTAATTCTCAACTTCCAAGAATCTACATAGCTTTGTACTTCGTTAAAGTTTTTTTGACGTTTTTTCTGGGCAGTTGATGCGTTCTTATTTATATTATAAATAACCAGATCATCTGCCAATGCTAACATAGTGTCACTATCTTTTTTCACTAATAATTCACTAATAAATATATTAAATAAAATTGGTGCATTAACCGCAATTTTATTAAACACTATTTTATATTTATAATACAGAAAAAATTAAAATATAAGATTATAAAATAAAAATTTATAAAATTTATTTCAAATTCATAAATATTATTAAAAAGAGCTTTCTCTAAAAAAATAGCTTTTGTACACGGAAAGTCATTTCTCAAGCCGACACCAAAAAAAAATTCTCTCTTCCCCCAAAAAAAAAAATTGACGATTTTTAATTACTATAGCATCTCCTGATATTATATACTCTAAGGTCTAAGATATTAGGTAACAGGTTGATTGGTCTGTAATTTCTGGGATCATTATGTTCTTTCCCCGGTTTTGCTATTGGTATAAGGTATAACCTTAGCTATTTTCCAGCTTTGTGGAAAATAGCAATTGTTTAATGAATTATTGAAAATTGAACAGTAATAAGAAATTAGAATATCTGGCAAATCTTTAAATATAATATTAGGAACACCTCACGAAATTTTATTATTTAAATTATTAAAAAAAAATTTTAATTTTTTAAGTGTTATAAAATAGTTATTGTGTGATTGATTTTTTTTAATTCATTTGATTTACAATTTTCATTAAAATATTTTACCTTTACATTATTTGCTGGGTGAACATAACCATTACAAAGTGCGCAGTAGAGCAAATTTTTATCTCCGGGTTGTACGTTACATCTTCCAATTTCGTTATTTTGGTTACATTTAACACATCTGTAACCCATATTACAATTGCTTGCTAGATGTCCTAGTCGTTGACACCTTTTCCATTGTCGTATTTCCGTTTTTCTTAGTTTTTCCTACGTAATAAATTGATAATTTAACTTTCTAATTTTTGTTAGGCTTAACGCATCACTTTGTGCTGTGATTTGTACTATAAATATTGGTAGTTTATTCTTTTCTTTTGTTGCTTTAAACTTTTCAATCTCAACACTATTTATATTTAATGTTTGTAATTCATCTTTTATTTCATCTGGTTCATTTTCTACATTTAATAAAAGGATTTAATAAAACGATTAGTATTAAGGATTTATATTATTATATTTTTGTTCTTTTGTTGTATGTGCTAAGTAGTTTGTATTTATTTGTTGTAAAACTTTCTTAGCCTTATTATAATCATTCTTATGGGTTAAGAATATTAAATGTTTCGTATTGTTAATTTTTTTAAACGAAAATTCAATTATTTTCAATTTTTCTTTAAATATTTTTTTAAGATCATTTATAAATCTTGATCATAAATAATTATTGGTGGTATTTTATATTTTTTTGTTGCATTATTGTGGTTATCATTTACATTTTTATTTATATCGTTCTGTTGATCTGATGTTACTTCCTTATCATTTGAATTATTGGGTGTGTTTTATACTTTGACCTTATCGTACGCTATTTTTGATTCACCTTTTCTTAATAAATTTTTTTTCTTCGCAATTTCTATTATATTATCTTCCGATTCTTCTGATTTTTCCGATTGGTTGCCATCATCCATTTCTTCTACGTCTAATGTATTAGATAATTCTGCAAATATGTTATCAGTTTTTATTTCTTCACAAATTTTATCATTATTTTTATTAATGACTACATTTTTATTTAAATTTTTAATGATTTGTTTTAAATGTATCACTTCTTTTCTTAATTCATCATTAATTTCACTCACAGTTTTTTTTTTTAGTTTATTATTTTTAGTATTCATTTTATTTTTAATTATTGGTTTAATTTTAATTTTTAATCTCGTTTTTTCATTGTTATTGTTTTCAACTGAATAACTAAAATTATTTATTTTGTCTGTTTCACTAATTACATTTTTTTCACTAATTACTTCATTTTTATTCTTATTATCATCACTCATATCTTTTTTTTTCTTAAACATAGTTTTAATTAAATACTATTAATAATTGTTTTTCTAAATGGGTTTTGTAACACAAAATTACTCTCGCACTACTTTTTAAGTATAATTATCACGTCCACACAGGTTAGCAGTCAAAATTGCACTCCATTTTTCAAATAGAAAGTCATTGGTTTGGCAATCTTTGCAAAGTCAAAGGGAGCCGCCTACTGTAGGACAGACGCTTCTGGATTTTGATCGCATTCATTGCTTGGCCTGAACTCAGATCAGTTGCCCAGTGGTCACCGCGTGGAGGTGCAATGAATACTTGGTGTCAACTGCACAGTTGCGGCGCTGGAAAGTTTACAAGAAACAATCGATCCACGCTTTCCCTGTCGTTGAACTCACCCAAGACCACTTAAAATATGAAATTAAATTTTTTTTAATTAAATAATAAATTGTTTTTATATTTATTTTCTATAAATATCCTTGCAGATTTTTCTGCATCATTTTTTGCTGTTGGATCTTTACGTGCTAAATCCAACTCCTGCTCTTCCGTCACCATAATATCATAATTAAATTACAACATAATTTATTTGCGTTTCAAATGTTGAAATTTAATAATAAAACAAATTTTGCTTTACACATATTTTCATTTAATTTAAAATTTATACAAATAACAAATATATTTGTTAACATATAACTTCTTAGAACAATTTATAAAAAAAAGCTTTTTGTTTAAAAAAAGAGCTTTTTGCACTGGCAATAGTAATTTAAAGCCGTCACTACAAAAAAACATATCTTTTCCCCCACAAAAATTGCTGACACTTTTTTATACTTATAGCGTCTCCTGATATATATACTCTAAGATGCTAATATCGTCAATCATTATGCCTACTATTCCTTTGTGAGGGATAAATATGTATAAATATAATTTTCGTTTGGATTGGGGTTTGAAAAGACTTTTCTAGTTCTATTACATATGTTTTCAATTTCCTCTCTGTAAGGTGAGGTTTTATTTATTATAACTTGGGTTTTATAAAAATTCAATGGATACTCAGATATTGGTATATCAATGGATACTCAGATAATTTCATCTGTTGTTTGTGCCTCATTAGCGTGGACTTGAATTCTAGAGAGTGCATCAGCTACTTTGTTTTCTTGTCCGCTGAGATACTCTATTTCGAAATTAAATTCTTCCAGTTTCACCTTCCACCTTTGCAATTTAGAATTTCGTTGCTTCAATTTATGTAACCATTGAAGAGGCTTATGATCCATTCTAATTAGAAACTTTCTACCATAAAGGTATAGTCGAAAATACTTGGTTGCCCATACAATTGAAAGTAATTCTTTTTCGATGGTTGAGTAATTGCATTCATGGTCATTTAGAGTACGCGAGGCGTAACATACTGGGTGGTTATTTTGCGATAGTACCGCGCCAATAGCTAAGTTACTAGCGTCCGTGGTTAAAACAAATTTTTTTTTGAAAAGCCGGGATACACAAGAAGAGAATCAGTTGTAATAAGTAATTTTAAATTATTAAACGATTCCTTATAAGATAAATTATTGACAACAATGCATTTACCTTTTTTCAAATATTTTTTTTATTGTGTTTTATTTTTAATTCATATCATTATTTCTTTTTTGTACAAAACACTTAAAACAAAATTAAAATATACATTTATTATGTAGCTTATTGACTCAACATGGAATACTCTAAGTTTCTTACTTTTCTAAATTTAAATTTTTTGTTTACTTTTTAAGTTAATGTGATTATTATATTTATATTCATTTATGTATTTACTTATATAATTATTTATTCACATTGGAAAATTATTTAATAAAACCAACATTATATTTTATTTTACTGAAACTTATAATTAATAAAAACTTACATGCTAAAACTACAACTAATTTTTTTATTCTATACTATTTACTCACTATATATTACGTATTTACATTATCATTCCACCAAAAGTTATTATTGTTTTGTAAATTTCTAAGATGTTATATATCTGTCGTATCTAAATATCTCTATGTTATTTTCATATCTTATATTAGCTAGATATTCTATTTTTTTATTTGTTGCTCTTCTAAACACATGATATAATATTAATAAGTTATCTTCATTTTGAATGTTATATTTTATCTGGATAAACGAAGCCTTCTAGTGGTATAAATCCTGTTAACATTGTGTCTCTAATATAATTTTCATCTGGATATATAGCATGTGCTAGTAGATTATTTTCTGTTACCAAATCTACTGTAGAAAAATGTTTTCTTACTAATTCTATTATAAAATAATCTATTTTGCTTATTTTACTAGGTTCATAAATATTCTTGTTTGAAATATAATGTTTATATTCACTTTCTGGTTTTCTAAATTTCCCGTGCAGTATCTAATGCTTTTTCTCTCGAAAGAGAGAATTTCCCTTCTGAATTTCCCCGTGCAGTATCTAATGCATTTTCTCTGTTTTCTTAACAGTTCCATACATGATGGACTTATATTGTACCATATTGGACAGGCATATGTAAGAATTGGTCTTATTAATGCCTGGTATCCTATGAGGTGAGCATAATTTAAATTATTGGTTAAGGTTACACCTAAGTATTTTACAGATTTGACGTTACTAATTTTAATATTATTTTTTGCCTTTATATAATTTTAATATTATTTTTTTTTTAATATTATTTTTTGCCTATTGAAAATTGAACAGTAATAAGAATTGTCTCCAATTTTTCCTAACATCTTTATTTACTTTATCAAGACTATTTCTAAATAATATCACTTCACATTTACTATAATTAATTCTCAACTTCCAAGAATCTACATAGCTTTGTACTTCGTTAAAGTTTTTTTGACGTTTTGGGCAGTTGATGCGTTCTTATTTATATTATAAATAACCAGATCATCTGCCAATGCTAACATAGTGTCACTATCTTTTTTCACTAATAATTCACTAATAAATATATTAAATAAAATTGGTGCATTAACCGCAATTTTATTAAACACTATTTTATATTTATAATACAGAAAAAATTAAAATATAAGATTATAAAATAAAAATTTATAAAATTTATTTCAAATTCATAAATATTATTAAAAAGAGCTTTCTCTAAAAAAATAGCTTTTGTACACGGAAAGTCATTTCTCAAGCCGACACCAAAAAAAAATTCTCTCTTCCCCCAAAAAAAAAAATTGACGATTTTTAATCACTATAGCATCTCCTGATATTATATACTCTAAGGTCTAAGATATTAGGTAACAGGTTGATTGGTCTGTAATTTCTGGGATCATTATGTTCTTTCCCCGGTTTTGCTATTGGTATAAGGTATAACCTTAGCTATTTTCCAGCTTTGTGGAAAATAGCAATTGTTTAATGAATTATTGAAAATTGAACAGTAATAAGAAATTAGAATATCTGGCAAATCTTTAAATATAATATTAGGAACACCTCACGAAATTTTATTATTTAAATTATTAAAAAAAAATTTTAATTTTTTAAGTGTTATAAAATAGTTATTGTGTGATTGATTTTTTTTAATTCATTTGATTTACAATTTTCATTAAAATATTTTACCTTTACATTATTTGCTGGGTGAACATAACCATTACAAAGTGCGCAGTAGAGCAAATTTTTATCTCCGGGTTGTACGTTACATCTTCCAATTTCGTTATTTTGGTTACATTTAACACATCTGTAACCCATATTACAATTGCTTGCTAGATGTCCTAGTCGTTGACACCTTTTCCATTGTCGTATTTCCGTTTTTCTTAGTTTTTCCTACGTAATAAATTGATAATTTAACTTTCTAATTTTTGTTAGGCTTAACGCATCACTTTGTGCTGTGATTTGTACTATAAATATTGGTAGTTTATTCTTTTCTTTTGTTGCTTTAAACTTTTCAATCTCAACACTATTTATATTTAATGTTTGTAATTCATCTTTTATTTCATCTGGTTCATTTTCTACATTTAATAAAAGGATTTAATAAAACGATTAGTATTAAGGATTTATATTATTATATTTTTGTTCTTTTGTTGTATGTGCTAAGTAGTTTGTATTTATTTGTTGTAAAACTTTCTTAGCCTTATTATAATCATTCTTATGGGTTAAGAATATTAAATGTTTCGTATTGTTAATTTTTTTAAACGAAAATTCAATTATTTTCAATTTTTCTTTAAATATTTTTTTAAGATCATTTATAAATCTTGATCATAAATAATTATTGGTGGTATTTTATATTTTTTTGTTGCATTATTGTGGTTATCATTTACATTTTTATTTATATCGTTCTGTTGATCTGATGTTACTTCCTTATCATTTGAATTATTGGGTGTGTTTTATACTTTGACCTTATCGTACGCTATTTTTGATTCACCTTTTCTTAATAAATTTTTTTTCTTCGCAATTTCTATTATATTATCTTCCGATTCTTCTGATTTTTCCGATTGGTTGCCATCATCCATTTCTTCTACGTCTAATGTATTAGATAATTCTGCAAATATGTTATCAGTTTTTATTTCTTCACAAATTTTATCATTATTTTTATTAATGACTACATTTTTATTTAAATTTTTAATGATTTGTTTTAAATGTATCACTTCTTTTCTTAATTCATCATTAATTTCACTCACAGTTTTTTTTTTTAGTTTATTATTTTTAGTATTCATTTTATTTTTAATTATTGGTTTAATTTTAATTTTTAATCTCGTTTTTTCATTGTTATTGTTTTCAACTGAATAACTAAAATTATTTATTTTGTCTGTTTCACTAATTACATTTTTTTCACTAATTACTTCATTTTTATTCTTATTATCATCACTCATATCTTTTTTTTTCTTAAACATAGTTTTAATTAAATACTATTAATAATTGTTTTTCTAAATGGGTTTTGTAACACAAAATTACTCTCGCACTACTTTTTAAGTATAATTATCACGTCCACACAGGTTAGCAGTCAAAATTGCACTCCATTTTTCAAATAGAAAGTCATTGGTTTGGCAATCTTTGCAAAGTCAAAGGGAGCCGCCTACTGTAGGACAGACGCTTCTGGATTTTGATCGCATTCATTGCTTGGCCTGAACTCAGATCAGTTGCCCAGTGGTCACCGCGTGGAGGTGCAATGAATACTTGGTGTCAACTGCACAGTTGCGGCGCTGGAAAGTTTACAAGAAACAATCGATCCACGCTTTCCCTGTCGTTGAACTCACCCAAGACCACTTAAAATATGAAATTAAATTTTTTTTAATTAAATAATAAATTGTTTTTATATTTATTTTCTATAAATATCCTTGCAGATTTTTCTGCATCATTTTTTGCTGTTGGATCTTTACGTGCTAAATCCAACTCCTGCTCTTCCGTCACCATAATATCATAATTAAATTACAACATAATTTATTTGCGTTTCAAATGTTGAAATTTAATAATAAAACAAATTTTGCTTTACACATATTTTCATTTAATTTAAAATTTATACAAATAACAAATATATTTGTTAACATATAACTTCTTAGAACAATTTATAAAAAAAAGCTTTTTGTTTAAAAAAAGAGCTTTTTGCACTGGCAATAGTAATTTAAAGCCGTCACTACAAAAAAACATATCTTTTCCCCCACAAAAATTGCTGACACTTTTTTATACTTATAGCGTCTCCTGATATATATACTCTAAGATGCTAATATCGTCAATCATTATGCCTACTATTCCTTTGTGAGGGATAAATATGTATAAATATAATTTTCGTTTGGATTGGGGTTTGAAAAGACTTTTCTAGTTCTATTACATATGTTTTCAATTTCCTCTCTGTAAGGTGAGGTTTTATTTATTATAACTTGGGTTTTATAAAAATTCAATGGATACTCAGATATTGGTATATCAATGGATACTCAGATAATTTCATCTGTTGTTTGTGCCTCATTAGCGTGGACTTGAATTCTAGAGAGTGCATCAGCTACTTTGTTTTCTTGTCCGCTGAGATACTCTATTTCGAAATTAAATTCTTCCAGTTTCACCTTCCACCTTTGCAATTTAGAATTTCGTTGCTTCAATTTATGTAACCATTGAAGAGGCTTATGATCCATTCTAATTAGAAACTTTCTACCATAAAGGTATAGTCGAAAATACTTGGTTGCCCATACAATTGAAAGTAATTCTTTTTCGATGGTTGAGTAATTGCATTCATGGTCATTTAGAGTACGCGAGGCGTAACATACTGGGTGGTTATTTTGCGATAGTACCGCGCCAATAGCTAAGTTACTAGCGTCCGTGGTTAAAACAAATTTTTTTTTGAAAAGCCGGGATACACAAGAAGAGAATCAGTTGTAATAAGTAATTTTAAATTATTAAACGATTCCTTATAAGATAAATTATTGACAACAATGCATTTACCTTTTTTCAAATATTTTTTTTATTGTGTTTTATTTTTAATTCATATCATTATTTCTTTTTTGTACAAAACACTTAAAACAAAATTAAAATATACATTTATTATGTAGCTTATTGACTCAACATGGAATACTCTAAGTTTCTTACTTTTCTAAATTTAAATTTTTTGTTTACTTTTTAAGTTAATGTGATTATTATATTTATATTCATTTATGTATTTACTTATATAATTATTTATTCACATTGGAAAATTATTTAATAAAACCAACATTATATTTTATTTTACTGAAACTTATAATTAATAAAAACTTACATGCTAAAACTACAACTAATTTTTTTATTCTATACTATTTACTCACTATATATTACGTATTTACATTATCATTCCACCAAAAGTTATTATTGTTTTGTAAATTTCTAAGATGTTATATATCTGTCGTATCTAAATATCTCTATGTTATTTTCATATCTTATATTAGCTAGATATTCTATTTTTTTATTTGTTGCTCTTCTAAACACATGATATAATATTAATAAGTTATCTTCATTTTGAATGTTATATTTTATCTGGATAAACGAAGCCTTCTAGTGGTATAAATCCTGTTAACATTGTGTCTCTAATATAATTTTCATCTGGATATATAGCATGTGCTAGTAGATTATTTTCTGTTACCAAATCTACTGTAGAAAAATGTTTTCTTACTAATTCTATTATAAAATAATCTATTTTGCTTATTTTACTAGGTTCATAAATATTCTTGTTTGAAATATAATGTTTATATTCACTTTCTGGTTTTCTAAATTTCCCGTGCAGTATCTAATGCTTTTTCTCTCGAAAGAGAGAATTTCCCTTCTGAATTTCCCCGTGCAGTATCTAATGCATTTTCTCTGTTTTCTTAACAGTTCCATACATGATGGACTTATATTGTACCATATTGGACAGGCATATGTAAGAATTGGTCTTATTAATGCCTGGTATCCTATGAGGTGAGCATAATTTAAATTATTGGTTAAGGTTACACCTAAGTATTTTACAGATTTGACGTTACTAATTTTAATATTATTTTTTGCCTTTATATAATTTTAATATTATTTTTTTTTTAATATTATTTTTTGCCTATTGAAAATTGAACAGTAATAAGAATTGTCTCCAATTTTTCCTAACATCTTTATTTACTTTATCAAGACTATTTCTAAATAATATCACTTCACATTTACTATAATTAATTCTCAACTTCCAAGAATCTACATAGCTTTGTACTTCGTTAAAGTTTTTTTGACGTTTTGGGCAGTTGATGCGTTCTTATTTATATTATAAATAACCAGATCATCTGCCAATGCTAACATAGTGTCACTATCTTTTTTCACTAATAATTCACTAATAAATATATTAAATAAAATTGGTGCATTAACCGCAATTTTATTAAACACTATTTTATATTTATAATACAGAAAAAATTAAAATATAAGATTATAAAATAAAAATTTATAAAATTTATTTCAAATTCATAAATATTATTAAAAAGAGCTTTCTCTAAAAAAATAGCTTTTGTACACGGAAAGTCATTTCTCAAGCCGACACCAAAAAAAAATTCTCTCTTCCCCCAAAAAAAAAAATTGACGATTTTTAATCACTATAGCATCTCCTGATATTATATACTCTAAGGTCTAAGATATTAGGTAACAGGTTGATTGGTCTGTAATTTCTGGGATCATTATGTTCTTTCCCCGGTTTTGCTATTGGTATAAGGTATAACCTTAGCTATTTTCCAGCTTTGTGGAAAATAGCAATTGTTTAATGAATTATTGAAAATTGAACAGTAATAAGAAATTAGAATATCTGGCAAATCTTTAAATATAATATTAGGAACACCTCACGAAATTTTATTATTTAAATTATTAAAAAAAAATTTTAATTTTTTAAGTGTTATAAAATAGTTATTGTGTGATTGATTTTTTTTAATTCATTTGATTTACAATTTTCATTAAAATATTTTACCTTTACATTATTTGCTGGGTGAACATAACCATTACAAAGTGCGCAGTAGAGCAAATTTTTATCTCCGGGTTGTACGTTACATCTTCCAATTTCGTTATTTTGGTTACATTTAACACATCTGTAACCCATATTACAATTGCTTGCTAGATGTCCTAGTCGTTGACACCTTTTCCATTGTCGTATTTCCGTTTTTCTTAGTTTTTCCTACGTAATAAATTGATAATTTAACTTTCTAATTTTTGTTAGGCTTAACGCATCACTTTGTGCTGTGATTTGTACTATAAATATTGGTAGTTTATTCTTTTCTTTTGTTGCTTTAAACTTTTCAATCTCAACACTATTTATATTTAATGTTTGTAATTCATCTTTTATTTCATCTGGTTCATTTTCTACATTTAATAAAAGGATTTAATAAAACGATTAGTATTAAGGATTTATATTATTATATTTTTGTTCTTTTGTTGTATGTGCTAAGTAGTTTGTATTTATTTGTTGTAAAACTTTCTTAGCCTTATTATAATCATTCTTATGGGTTAAGAATATTAAATGTTTCGTATTGTTAATTTTTTTAAACGAAAATTCAATTATTTTCAATTTTTCTTTAAATATTTTTTTAAGATCATTTATAAATCTTGATCATAAATAATTATTGGTGGTATTTTATATTTTTTTGTTGCATTATTGTGGTTATCATTTACATTTTTATTTATATCGTTCTGTTGATCTGATGTTACTTCCTTATCATTTGAATTATTGGGTGTGTTTTATACTTTGACCTTATCGTACGCTATTTTTGATTCACCTTTTCTTAATAAATTTTTTTTCTTCGCAATTTCTATTATATTATCTTCCGATTCTTCTGATTTTTCCGATTGGTTGTCATCATCCATTTCTTCTACGTCTAATGTATTAGATAATTCTGCAAATATGTTATCAGTTTTTATTTCTTCACAAATTTTATCATTATTTTTATTAATGACTACATTTTTATTTAAATTTTTAATGATTTGTTTTAAATGTATCACTTCTTTTCTTAATTCATCATTAATTTCACTCACAGTTTTTTTTTTTAGTTTATTATTTTTAGTATTCATTTTATTTTTAATTATTGGTTTAATTTTAATTTTTAATCTCGTTTTTTCATTGTTATTGTTTTCAACTGAATAACTAAAATTATTTATTTTGTCTGTTTCACTAATTACATTTTTTTCACTAATTACTTCATTTTTATTCTTATTATCATCACTCATATCTTTTTTTTCTCTTAAACATAGTTTTAATTAAATACTATTAATAATTGTTTTTCTAAATGGGTTTTGTAACACAAAATTACTCTCGCACTACTTTTTAAGTATAATTATCACGTCCACACAGGTTAGCAGTCAAAATTGCACTCCATTTTTCAAATAGAAAGTCATTGGTTTGGCAATCTTTGCAAAGTCAAAGGGAGCCGCCTACTGTAGGACAGACGCTTCTGGATTTTGATCGCATTCATTGCTTGGCCTGAACTCAGATCAGTTGCCCAGTGGTCACCGCGTGGAGGTGCAATGAATACTTGGTGTCAACTGCACAGTTGCGGCGCTGGAAAGTTTACAAGAAACAATCGATCCACGCTTTCCCTGTCGTTGAACTCACCCAAGACCACTTAAAATATGAAATTAAATTTTTTTTAATTAAATAATAAATTGTTTTTATATTTATTTTCTATAAATATCCTTGCAGATTTTTCTGCATCATTTTTTGCTGTTGGATCTTTACGTGCTAAATCCAACTCCTGCTCTTCCGTCACCATAATATCATAATTAAATTACAACATAATTTATTTGCGTTTCAAATGTTGAAATTTAATAATAAAACAAATTTTGCTTTACACATATTTTCATTTAATTTAAAATTTATACAAATAACAAATATATTTGTTAACATATAACTTCTTAGAACAATTTATAAAAAAAAGCTTTTTGTTTAAAAAAAGAGCTTTTTGCACTGGCAATAGTAATTTAAAGCCGTCACTACAAAAAAACATATCTTTTCCCCCACAAAAATTGCTGACACTTTTTTATACTTATAGCGTCTCCTGATATATATACTCTAAGATGCTAATATCGTCAATCATTATGCCTACTATTCCTTTGTGAGGGATAAATATGTATAAATATAATTTTCGTTTGGATTGGGGTTTGAAAAGACTTTTCTAGTTCTATTACATATGTTTTCAATTTCCTCTCTGTAAGGTGAGGTTTTATTTATTATAACTTGGGTTTTATAAAAATTCAATGGATACTCAGATATTGGTATATCAATGGATACTCAGATAATTTCATCTGTTGTTTGTGCCTCATTAGCGTGGACTTGAATTCTAGAGAGTGCATCAGCTACTTTGTTTTCTTGTCCGCTGAGATACTCTATTTCGAAATTAAATTCTTCCAGTTTCACCTTCCACCTTTGCAATTTAGAATTTCGTTGCTTCAATTTATGTAACCATTGAAGAGGCTTATGATCCATTCTAATTAGAAACTTTCTACCATAAAGGTATAGTCGAAAATACTTGGTTGCCCATACAATTGAAAGTAATTCTTTTTCGATGGTTGAGTAATTGCATTCATGGTCATTTAGAGTACGCGAGGCGTAACATACTGGGTGGTTATTTTGCGATAGTACCGCGCCAATAGCTAAGTTACTAGCGTCCGTGGTTAAAACAAATTTTTTTTTGAAAAGCCGGGATACACAAGAAGAGAATCAGTTGTAATAAGTAATTTTAAATTATTAAACGATTCCTTATAAGATAAATTATTGACAACAATGCATTTACCTTTTTTCAAATATTTTTTTTATTGTGTTTTATTTTTAATTCATATCATTATTTCTTTTTTGTACAAAACACTTAAAACAAAATTAAAATATACATTTATTATGTAGCTTATTGACTCAACATGGAATACTCTAAGTTTCTTACTTTTCTAAATTTAAATTTTTTGTTTACTTTTTAAGTTAATGTGATTATTATATTTATATTCATTTATGTATTTACTTATATAATTATTTATTCACATTGGAAAATTATTTAATAAAACCAACATTATATTTTATTTTACTGAAACTTATAATTAATAAAAACTTACATGCTAAAACTACAACTAATTTTTTTATTCTATACTATTTACTCACTATATATTACGTATTTACATTATCATTCCACCAAAAGTTATTATTGTTTTGTAAATTTCTAAGATGTTATATATCTGTCGTATCTAAATATCTCTATGTTATTTTCATATCTTATATTAGCTAGATATTCTATTTTTTTATTTGTTGCTCTTCTAAACACATGATATAATATTAATAAGTTATCTTCATTTTGAATGTTATATTTTATCTGGATAAACGAAGCCTTCTAGTGGTATAAATCCTGTTAACATTGTGTCTCTAATATAATTTTCATCTGGATATATAGCATGTGCTAGTAGATTATTTTCTGTTACCAAATCTACTGTAGAAAAATGTTTTCTTACTAATTCTATTATAAAATAATCTATTTTGCTTATTTTACTAGGTTCATAAATATTCTTGTTTGAAATATAATGTTTATATTCACTTTCTGGTTTTCTAAATTTCCCGTGCAGTATCTAATGCTTTTTCTCTCGAAAGAGAGAATTTCCCTTCTGAATTTCCCCGTGCAGTATCTAATGCATTTTCTCTCTTTTCTTAACAGTTCCATACATGATGGACTTATATTGTACCATATTGGACAGGCATATGTAAGAATTGGTCTTATTAATGCCTGGTATCCTATGAGGTGAGCATAATTTAAATTATTGGTTAAGGTTACACCTAAGTATTTTACAGATTTGACGTTACTAATTTTAATATTATTTTTTGCCTTTATATAATTTTAATATTATTTTTTTTTTAATATTATTTTTTGCCTATTGAAAATTGAACAGTAATAAGAATTGTCTCCAATTTTTCCTAACATCTTTATTTACTTTATCAAGACTATTTCTAAATAATATCACTTCACATTTACTATAATTAATTCTCAACTTCCAAGAATCTACATAGCTTTGTACTTCGTTAAAGTTTTTTTGACGTTTTGGGCAGTTGATGCGTTCTTATTTATATTATAAATAACCAGATCATCTGCCAATGCTAACATAGTGTCACTATCTTTTTTCACTAATAATTCACTAATAAATATATTAAATAAAATTGGTGCATTAACCGCAATTTTATTAAACACTATTTTATATTTATAATAATGAAAAAATTAAAATATAAGATTATAAAATAAAAATTTATAAAATTTATTTCAAATTCATAAATATTATTAAAAAGAGCTTTCTCTAAAAAAATAGCTTTTGTACACGGAAAGTCATTTCTCAAGCCAAAAAAAAATTCTCTCTTCCCCCAAAAAAAAAAATTGACGATTTTTAATCACTATAGCATCTCCTGATATTATATACTCTAAGGTCTAAGATATTAGGTAACAGGTTGATTGGTCTGTAATTTCTGGGATCATTATGTTCTTTCCCCGGTTTTGCTATTGGTATAAGGTATAACCTTAGCTATTTTCCAGCTTTGTGGAAAATAGCAATTGTTTAATGAATTATTGAAAATTGAACAGTAATAAGAAATTAGAATATCTGGCAAATCTTTAAATATAATATTAGGAACACCTCACGAAATTTTATTATTTAAATTATTAAAAAAAAATTTTAATTTTTTAAGTGTTATAAAATAGTTATTGTGTGATTGATTTTTTTTAATTCATTTGATTTACAATTTTCATTAAAATATTTTACCTTTACATTATTTGCTGGGTGAACATAACCATTACAAAGTGCGCAGTAGAGCAAATTTTTATCTCCGGGTTGTACGTTACATCTTCCAATTTCGTTATTTTGGTTACATTTAACACATCTGTAACCCATATTACAATTGCTTGCTAGATGTCCTAGTCGTTGACACCTTTTCCATTGTCGTATTTCCGTTTTTCTTAGTTTTTCCTACGTAATAAATTGATAATTTAACTTTCTAATTTTTGTTAGGCTTAACGCATCACTTTGTGCTGTGATTTGTACTATAAATATTGGTAGTTTATTCTTTTCTTTTGTTGCTTTAAACTTTTCAATCTCAACACTATTTATATTTAATGTTTGTAATTCATCTTTTATTTCATCTGGTTCATTTTCTACATTTAATAAAAGGATTTAATAAAACGATTAGTATTAAGGATTTATATTATTATATTTTTGTTCTTTTGTTGTATGTGCTAAGTAGTTTGTATTTATTTGTTGTAAAACTTTCTTAGCCTTATTATAATCATTCTTATGGGTTAAGAATATTAAATGTTTCGTATTGTTAATTTTTTTAAACGAAAATTCAATTATTTTCAATTTTTCTTTAAATATTTTTTTAAGATCATTTATAAATCTTGATCATAAATAATTATTGGTGGTATTTTATATTTTTTTGTTGCATTATTGTGGTTATCATTTACATTTTTATTTATATCGTTCTGTTGATCTGATGTTACTTCCTTATCATTTGAATTATTGGGTGTGTTTTATACTTTGACCTTATCGTACGCTATTTTTGATTCACCTTTTCTTAATAAATTTTTTTTCTTCGCAATTTCTATTATATTATCTTCCGATTCTTCTGATTTTTCCGATTGGTTGTCATCATCCATTTCTTCTACGTCTAATGTATTAGATAATTCTGCAAATATGTTATCAGTTTTTATTTCTTCACAAATTTTATCATTATTTTTATTAATGACTACATTTTTATTTAAATTTTTAATGATTTGTTTTAAATGTATCACTTCTTTTCTTAATTCATCATTAATTTCACTCACAGTTTTTTTTTTTAGTTTATTATTTTTAGTATTCATTTTATTTTTAATTATTGGTTTAATTTTAATTTTTAATCTCGTTTTTTCATTGTTATTGTTTTCAACTGAATAACTAAAATTATTTATTTTGTCTGTTTCACTAATTACATTTTTTTCACTAATTACTTCATTTTTATTCTTATTATCATCACTCATATCTTTTTTTTTCTTAAACATAGTTTTAATTAAATACTATTAATAATTGTTTTTCTAAATGGGTTTTGTAACACAAAATTACTCTCGCACTACTTTTTAAGTATAATTATCACGTCCACACAGGTTAGCAGTCAAAATTGCACTCCATTTTTCAAATAGAAAGTCATTGGTTTGGCAATCTTTGCAAAGTCAAAGGGAGCCGCCTACTGTAGGACAGACGCTTCTGGATTTTGATCGCATTCATTGCTTGGCCTGAACTCAGATCAGTTGCCCAGTGGTCACCGCGTGGAGGTGCAATGAATACTTGGTGTCAACTGCACAGTTGCGGCGCTGGAAAGTTTACAAGAAACAATCGATCCACGCTTTCCCTGTCGTTGAACTCACCCAAGACCACTTAAAATATGAAATTAAATTTTTTTTAATTAAATAATAAATTGTTTTTATATTTATTTTCTATAAATATCCTTGCAGATTTTTCTGCATCATTTTTTGCTGTTGGATCTTTACGTGCTAAATCCAACTCCTGCTCTTCCGTCACCATAATATCATAATTAAATTACAACATAATTTATTTGCGTTTCAAATGTTGAAATTTAATAATAAAACAAATTTTGCTTTACACATATTTTCATTTAATTTAAAATTTATACAAATAACAAATATATTTGTTAACATATAACTTCTTAGAACAATTTATAAAAAAAAGCTTTTTGTTTAAAAAAAGAGCTTTTTGCACTGGCAATAGTAATTTAAAGCCGTCACTACAAAAAAACATATCTTTTCCCCCACAAAAATTGCTGACACTTTTTTATACTTATAGCGTCTCCTGATATATATACTCTAAGATGCTAATATCGTCAATCATTATGCCTACTATTCCTTTGTGAGGGATAAATATGTATAAATATAATTTTCGTTTGGATTGGGGTTAGAAAAGACTTTTCTAGTTCTATTACATATGTTTTCAATTTCCTCTCTGTAAGGTGAGGTTTTATTTATTATAACTTGGGTTTTATAAAAATTCAATGGATACTCAGATATTGGTATATCAATGGATACTCAGATAATTTCATCTGTTGTTTGTGCCTCATTAGCGTGGACTTGAATTCTAGAGAGTGCATCAGCTACTTTGTTTTCTTGTCCGCTGAGATACTCTATTTCGAAATTAAATTCTTCCAGTTTCACCTTCCACCTTTGCAATTTAGAATTTCGTTGCTTCAATTTATGTAACCATTGAAGAGGCTTATGATCCATTCTAATTAGAAACTTTCTACCATAAAGGTATAGTCGAAAATACTTGGTTGCCCATACAATTGAAAGTAATTCTTTTTCGATGGTTGAGTAATTGCATTCATGGTCATTTAGAGTACGCGAGAGTACCAACATACTGGGTGGTTATTTTGCGATAGTACCGCGCCAATAGCTAAGTTACTAGCGTCCGTGGTTAAAACAAATTTTTTTTTGAAAAGCCGGGATACACAAGAAGAGAATCAGTTGTAATAAGTAATTTTAAATTATTAAACGATTCCTTATAAGATAAATTATTGACAACAATGCATTTACCTTTTTTCAAATATTTTTTTTATTGTGTTTTATTTTTAATTCATATCATTATTTCTTTTTTGTACAAAACACTTAAAACAAAATTAAAATATACATTTATTATGTAGCTTATTGACTCAACATGGAATACTCTAAGTTTCTTACTTTTCTAAATTTAAATTTTTTGTTTACTTTTTAAGTTAATGTGATTATTATATTTATATTCATTTATGTATTTACTTATATAATTATTTATTCACATTGGAAAATTATTTAATAAAACCAACATTATATTTTATTTTACTGAAACTTATAATTAATAAAAACTTACATGCTAAAACTACAACTAATTTTTTTATTCTATACTATTTACTCACTATATATTACGTATTTACATTATCATTCCACCAAAAGTTATTATTGTTTTGTAAATTTCTAAGATGTTATATATCTGTCGTATCTAAATATCTCTATGTTATTTTCATATCTTATATTAGCTAGATATTCTATTTTTTTATTTGTTGCTCTTCTAAACACATGATATAATATTAATAAGTTATCTTCATTTTGAATGTTATATTTTATCTGGATAAACGAAGCCTTCTAGTGGTATAAATCCTGTTAACATTGTGTCTCTAATATAATTTTCATCTGGATATATAGCATGTGCTAGTAGATTATTTTCTGTTACCAAATCTACTGTAGAAAAATGTTTTCTTACTAATTCTATTATAAAATAATCTATTTTGCTTATTTTACTAGGTTCATAAATATTCTTGTTTGAAATATAATGTTTATATTCACTTTCTGGTTTTCTAAATTTCCCGTGCAGTATCTAATGCTTTTTCTCTCGAAAGAGAGAATTTCCCTTCTGAATTTCCCCGTGCAGTATCTAATGCATTTTCTCTCTTTTCTTAACAGTTCCATACATGATGGACTTATATTGTACCATATTGGACAGGCATATGTAAGAATTGGTCTTATTAATGCCTGGTATCCTATGAGGTGAGCATAATTTAAATTATTGGTTAAGGTTACACCTAAGTATTTTACAGATTTGACGTTACTAATTTTAATATTATTTTTTGCCTTTATATAATTTTAATATTATTTTTTTTTTAATATTATTTTTTGCCTATTGAAAATTGAACAGTAATAAGAATTGTCTCCAATTTTTCCTAACATCTTTATTTACTTTATCAAGACTATTTCTAAATAATATCACTTCACATTTACTATAATTAATTCTCAACTTCCAAGAATCTACATAGCTTTGTACTTCGTTAAAGTTTTTTTGACGTTTTGGGCAGTTGATGCGTTCTTATTTATATTATAAATAACCAGATCATCTGCCAATGCTAACATAGTGTCACTATCTTTTTTCACTAATAATTCACTAATAAATATATTAAATAAAATTGGTGCATTAACCGCAATTTTATTAAACACTATTTTATATTTATAATAATGAAAAAATTAAAATATAAGATTATAAAATAAAAATTTATAAAATTTATTTCAAATTCATAAATATTATTAAAAAGAGCTTTCTCTAAAAAAATAGCTTTTGTACACGGAAAGTCATTTCTCAAGCCGACACCAAAAAAAAATTCTCTCTTCCCCCAAAAAAAAAAATTGACGATTTTTAATCACTATAGCATCTCCTGATATTATATACTCTAAGGTCTAAGATATTAGGTAACAGGTTGATTGGTCTGTAATTTCTGGGATCATTATGTTCTTTCCCCGGTTTTGCTATTGGTATAAGGTATAACCTTAGCTATTTTCCAGCTTTGTGGAAAATAGCAATTGTTTAATGAATTATTGAAAATTGAACAGTAATAAGAAATTAGAATATCTGGCAAATCTTTAAATATAATATTAGGAACACCTCACGAAATTTTATTATTTAAATTATTAAAAAAAAATTTTAATTTTTTAAGTGTTATAAAATAGTTATTGTGTGATTGATTTTTTTTAATTAATTTGATTTACAATTTTCATTAAAATATTTTACCTTTACATTATTTGCTGGGTGAACATAACCATTACAAAGTGCGCAGTAGAGCAAATTTTTATCTCCGGGTTGTACGTTACATCTTCCAATTTCGTTATTTTGGTTACATTTAACACATCTGTAACCCATATTACAATTGCTTGCTAGATGTCCTAGTCGTTGGCACCTTTTCCATTGTCGTATTTCCGTTTTTCTTAGTTTTTCCTACGTAATAAATTGATAATTTAACTTTCTAATTTTTGTTAGGCTTAACGCATCACTTTGTGCTGTGATTTGTACTATAAATATTGGTAGTTTATTCTTTTCTTTTGTTGCTTTAAACTTTTCAATCTCAACACTATTTATATTTAATGTTTGTAATTCATCTTTTATTTCATCTGGTTCATTTTCTACATTTAATAAAAGGATTTAATAAAACGATTAGTATTAAGGATTTATATTATTATATTTTTGTTCTTTTGTTGTATGTGCTAAGTAGTTTGTATTTATTTGTTGTAAAACTTTCTTAGCCTTATTATAATCATTCTTATGGGTTAAGAATATTAAATGTTTCGTATTGTTAATTTTTTTAAACGAAAATTCAATTATTTTCAATTTTTCTTTAAATATTTTTTTAAGATCATTTATAAATCTTGATCATAAATAATTATTGGTGGTATTTTATATTTTTTTGTTGCATTATTGTGGTTATCATTTACATTTTTATTTATATCGTTCTGTTGATCTGATGTTACTTCCTTATCATTTGAATTATTGGGTGTGTTTTATACTTTGACCTTATCGTACGCTATTTTTGATTCACCTTTTCTTAATAAATTTTTTTTCTTCGCAATTTCTATTATATTATCTTCCGATTCTTCTGATTTTTCCGATTGGTTGTCATCATCCATTTCTTCTACGTCTAATGTATTAGATAATTCTGCAAATATGTTATCAGTTTTTATTTCTTCACAAATTTTATCATTATTTTTATTAATGACTACATTTTTATTTAAATTTTTAATGATTTGTTTTAAATGTATCACTTCTTTTCTTAATTCATCATTAATTTCACTCACAGTTTTTTTTTTTAGTTTATTATTTTTAGTATTCATTTTATTTTTAATTATTGGTTTAATTTTAATTTTTAATCTCGTTTTTTCATTGTTATTGTTTTCAACTGAATAACTAAAATTATTTATTTTGTCTGTTTCACTAATTACATTTTTTTCACTAATTACTTCATTTTTATTCTTATTATCATCACTCATATCTTTTTTTTTCTTAAACATAGTTTTAATTAAATACTATTAATAATTGTTTTTCTAAATGGGTTTTGTAACACAAAATTACTCTCGCACTACTTTTTAAGTATAATTATCACGTCCACACAGGTTAGCAGTCAAAATTGCACTCCATTTTTCAAATAGAAAGTCATTGGTTTGGCAATCTTTGCAAAGTCTTTTATAACTTTTCTATAGTAACCCACTAGACCCAGGAAGGATTTTATTTGCTTTGGAGTTCTAGGAATAGGAAATTTGGTAATTGCTTCAATTTTATTAGGGTTTGGCTTGATTCCACCTGTTGTAATTATGTGCCCTAAAAGCTCAGTTTCTTGTTTTATGAATTCACTTTTATTAAGCTGGATTATGAGCTTAGTCTTTTGTAATATTTCTAAAATTTTCCTTAAGAGTCGAGGAGCGTCAGAAAAAACGTCACGTCATACCAATGTTTTTTTCTGAAAAAGAGCTTTTGTATTTTTTGTGTGTATGCGTTTGTAATACATTATTTGATGTTTTTATAGGAATGCGGCGTTGCCATATAATGTATAATTATATGTGATGACAAAAATTATCCAACAAATTTTGATTTTTGGAAACAAGTAGATAATATAATATATGTAATATATCTATTATTGCTTGACCAGATATTTATGGGTAACGAATTCGTTTTATTTATTGAATTTACAATTATATTATATAAAATAATATGTATATAGTATATAATATTATCTGATCAGATATTATAATATTATATACTAAATAGTTTATAAGTATAACAAAATTTAATTATTTTTACAATAATTTTGATTTCAACACATCAAAAAACCCACACCTGAATCTAAAAATCCACCTTTTCTCATACATTTTACCTGAAAATCAAAAAATGTAAAATAAAAATTATGTTATTGGTAATTAATATTTTCTATATACTATCAGAAACTATTTATAATAAGACAAACTACCACGAACAATGAAATTGTCATGTTTAGAAATAAAGATGGGATACCCAATTTTTATTTTTTCTCATAAAAAAAAATGACAAAAAAATTCTCTCACCAGAAAACAAAACCGAGAAAAAAAACTGAAAATTCTGAAAAATAATAGATTACATATTACAAAAATCCATAAGTGCGTATAGAAATAAATAGATGGAAAAAAATTTATATTTTATCTGCTTAGCTAAAAAAGCATGCGACAAAGTCATTTTATTTTATTTTATTTATTTTTTCTGATAATAATTCAGCAATAATTCAATATTAAATAAAATAATAAACATAATTATATTAATTCAGTTTAACAAGTAAATAAGTTTTATTATAAAATATATAGAAAACATAAAACAAAACAATTCTATTTTAATTATATAAAAATATAAGATTAAATAATTTAATAACATTTATTTTTAAGTTTTCAGTTTTTTAGTATACTTAGTTTTTTATTTTTAGTATCTGCTTTATTCATTGTTGTTTTTGATTTAGGTAGCTTTTTTGTTTTACTTTGGTTTTCGTTAGAATTTACTTTTTTTTTCTTTAATGTAAATTGATCAATATTTATAAGTTTTTCCTTTAGCCATTTTGCATTTTTCTTTAAGAGAAGTAAAATTAATAATTCCAAAAATTGCATTTTGTGAGCGTAGTAGTCGTCATCATTGGAAAACCATGTACAATATTTAATTGACTTTTTTATAGCTTCCAAACAACAAAAGATAATATTTTTCAATAAAATTTTTTCAAAGAAGTGATTTGTGAAATAATCATCAAATATTTCCATATGAAATTTTGATACTTCAAAAATTTCTTCGGTTGGTGCTTTTAAATGAAACATTTCACAATTTGTATTATAATTTTTTTGAAATATGAATTGTTCAGATTTGAGTTCCAACACTTCATTAGATTTTTTTAAAAATGTATTTTCACATATATTGCACGAAATTTTTTTTAATAATTTAAAAATAATGTACCCACAAATATACCTTTCGGAATTAATCACAATAGTATTCACAGTTTTATTTGACTTGTTATTAATATTTTCAACTGTTTCATTTATTATAAAATTGGTAATTTTTTCATCTATTTTTTTATTTGTTTCGTCAATTGTTTCATTGTTTTTTTCTTCCAAAATACTATTTTTCAAAACAGTAGTAAGAAATTCGGCGTCATCTTCTTCGCAATTACTATTTTCAAATTTATTATTAATTAATTTTACTGAAACTATTTTAGCTAAAATATTATTTAGTTCTGTTACTGATGGATTGATATTGCAGCCATTTCTGTAGCGAATCAATGCAAATAAATTTTCTATAGGATCTTGATTGAGCCTAGATAACACCAAATAAAAACAATCAGTCTTATCATAAAAAGAAAATATGTCTTCGGAAAGTTCAATAATTGCAGTTAGAGTTTGAACCATACCATCTATGCAATAAATTCTCTTTTTGGTTTTCGGAACCATTTCTCTTAAATATAGTCTCATCTCAGCTAAATATTTGGAAATATTATTGTTTTGTTGTATTGCTGAACGATATGGATTTTTATCGAACAATTTTTTACTGTTAAGGCAATCAAATAATTTATCTATTTTCGAAATAAATTCAGCTGTGGATAAAGCACAAGATTTTCGCGATACAAATTTTTTAATATCAACGAGTGTTCTAATAGCTGTAGCAATTGATCTACTAAAAATTTGGCAAGCTAAGCGTACATTCATTTTTGCAAAGGTGTTAGGAAATATATGTTTTTTTGTTAGTTTTGGACACATTTTTTTGGTATTGTTACACTCAAAGAAGTATAATGATCGAATAATTTGAAACGATACTTCACCGTCTTTAGTTTCAATATCATATTTTAGCAGTGTATTTCTTAGTGACTTAATAAGATGTACAGCATCAAATATAGTAAAAAAATTTCTTTCCTTTCCGTTTGAATTAAAAAAAAAATAAGGTCTTGTTATAGTAGCTTCCAACATTTTGAAACACCTTCTGTTATTGGAACCTTGGTCGCATATGACTGCTCGGACATTAAGATTTAATTCAAACGCTGTTTGTAAGCTTAAATATAATTTTTTTTTAAGATCAGTACTATTTATACTTTTATCAGTTGTATAATAACTGAGCACATATTTCCAGTTTTCTATTAAACCTCTTAATAAAAATATGCATACATGTTTTGCAATAGCTTGTGTTCTTTTATATCCATAATCAGAAAAACCAATAATCCAAAACGCTATTATAATCCAAATCCTTTCTTATTGCAATTTCGTCGAATATTAAAACACTTTCTCTTGAAAGTTCATTCATATTTTCAAAAATATTTTTCAACTCTTTTATATTTTTATCATTAAATCCTACGTTTAGATATTTTATAGGAAACCATCTATTAAGTGAACTATAATGAGGTAAATTAAGCTTTATTGAATTTCGCAAAAATTTGTACGATTTAGCTGAATTAAAGTGGATATTCATAGATACATTTTTTTCTTTTTCTGCCCATTTTTTATTTCTTTTATTAAAATTCATTTTAATCAAAGTTTTTGCATTAGTAGTTTATCTCTTAATTTTTTATTTTCCATTTTTAAATTTTTGTTTTTTCTATTTAATGTTAGTGAAGAAATCTGTTTGTAGTTTTTCTTAATTTTATCGTTATTTTTCAGTAAATTAGCAAATTTTTTCTGATATTGAAATTGATTTTTTTGAAATTTTAGACAATTGTTGCAAAAGCTTATTTCAGGAACACTTGGAGATAATGGTAAATCATAATCAAGAGGCAACGTTACATTTGTTGAATTGCATTTTGAATAAGTTTTCAAAGGCATAATAACACTTAAATGTGAATCAGAGAGCTGAGTTAATTAATTAATTAATTCATGAAAACAGAATTAATTAATTTAAAACATTATTTTCTGCACAAAAATCAAAAACATTAGGATCTCGATTTTCCTGTGCAATTTCAATGCTGCTAGAAGCGATAAAGTTGGAATTGCATTCTTTTTCAAATTTTTTTTGCCTAAATACATTTTCCTAAATACAAATGTTTATCACAAATTACCAATTTTTTTTGTAAATCATTATTTAAAAGTCGACATTTTGAAATCCATATATTAACTAATGATTTATCTTTCGGAAAAGTAAAAAATCTACCATTATAAGTCCTTCTACTATTTGGACAAACTACACATTTTAATCGTGGTTTGCGTGTATCACTTCTTTTGTATTTAAACATCCTAACAAACATAGAATAGAATTTTCAAATATTTGAAAAACAAACTACTCATTCAACTAAAAATTGTAAATTTGTATGCATCTTACCTTATTTTATAAATTTCACAAGATTAATATTTATTCAGAACAAATTTCACAATTTTGATAAATTTTCTAAAAAAATAACTAAAAATAAAAAAGTTTTTTTACTTCTAAAATATAAAAAATAATCGAACTTACTATTTCTAAAATGCAGTTTTAAATTTATTATGTCAATCATAAAAATAACCATACATAAACATTATTATGTCAATCATAAAAATAACCATACATAAACAAAGTTGACATTTTAAGCAAAGCGCGAATAGTAAAATTCTAAACTATAAACTAACTAAAGTTTTCTTTTTGCATAGCGAGAAGAGAGGAAATAGTTTTTTTTTTTAGTTCAAACAAAGGCAAAGCAAAACAGAAGAGAGTAAGAAAAGACCTAAAAAAGTAAATATGCATATAAAACATGAAAGTGCGCTCCTCTATAAAACATGAAAGTGCGCTCCTCAAGCCTTAAGGAATCAAAATGTTCCTCTTTACACCGATAGAGTTTAGTGTAAATGGGAATTTCATTAATAGTAATTATTTTTTGTGTAATTTCGTGAGTAAACGTTTAGTTGCCACCTTTATGATAGAACGATTTATCAAATAATTTATTAATTTGTGTAATTCTCTTTTTTACATCTTATTTAATTTTTTCTATTTCCATTAAAAACAATTTCATTATTAAAAATTATCATTATTTTGAATATATCATAGTTTTGTATACATATCATAATCATATTTTGTTCTTGACTTTCGTCAAAATGAATTTTTTTTTTATTTCCAGTATTTAATTTTAAGACTTTATCTTTATAATTTATTTCCGCTTGAAGTGAAAGTAGTATGTTGTTTCCAAATAATCCGTCAAATTTATCGTGGAATTTCAATTCTAAAAATTCCATTTTCTCATTAGAATCGAATTCTAAAAATGAATCAATTGTAATATTGTATTACACTTAGAAATATTATTTAATGTTTTAATTTGCACAGGGTTGGATTGTATTTTTGTAAATTTATTTAATTTCTCGTTTGCTTATTGTGATTTCTATTATTTGAATTATTGTATCTCATAGGGTTATAATTGGCGTAATTTCCTTCAACTAGAATATCTAATGCTGCTTTCAAAGATTCAAGTTTTCTACTATAAAGAATGGAATGCATTGGTTCGGTAATTTTTCTTACAAGATTCGAAGGGCTGTTTGAATATTTGTATTAATTAAATCTCGAGAATTAGGTTCATCTTTAATTTTATTATTTAATCTTCTTAGAATACTTTTGATATTGTTGTAAAATTCCATGCAGTTTGAGGTAAAGGTCACACTTCTTAATTCATCAAAAGTTTGTAAACTCGATTTTTTATCACCAAAATTGTCGATTAAAATTTTCTTAATTTCAAACCAGATACTAACATGATTATTAATTTGAATTATTTCTCTTGCCCTTTAATTTAGATTTAATTCTATTCAAAAAAAATTTCTGACTATTAACACTATAAGTTAAAATAATTGGAATTATTTCGTCCACTAAATCTAAGAAAGTAAATAATGCATCACCTTTTCCATTGGATGATGGTAATCTTTCTATGTACTTCAGGGGATCGATGTTCAACTTGGTTGTTATTTTCGCATCTTGATTTCTTCGTCACTAATACACTTTTGTTATTTTTAAAAGTAATCGTTGGATGTATTTATTTGAATATTTATTAATTTATTTTGTTAAAAATTGTTAATGTTTTATTTTGTTATTAATTTTTAAGCAATTTTGTGTTAATTTATCTTTTCTTTTTGTGGTCTTTATTTTATTATTATTATCCTACCGACTGCGCCATTAATGTTTCTTGTCGAACACAAAAAGGTAATAAAAATAATTTACTTATTTTTTCAAAAACTTATTTTATTATTATTTAAAATTATTATTTGTTACAAAATAATTATTTCTTAATTATTAGTTTTAGAGTCAATTCTATTTTTTTATAAATTTACGATTAATTTTCTTTTTTATTATTTAATTAAACAATTTTAAATTTATTGATAAACATAGAAAAACAATATTAATTTGTACTGATTAATTTTCTTTTTATAATTAAGATTTTTGTTTTCATTCTAGGTACAACCTTTTTATTTTATTATTAAGTTATCGCGACAAGATTATAAGACCAACTAATTACTTAAATTCCTAATTACATTTATTTTGATTTTAGTTGGAGCTTTTTGTAACGTGATTAATTATGACCTTCCATTAAATATGTACAATTTTGAATAAAGTTTCTCACGACAAAAATGAATTTTTGCTGATTTGCGTTTACTAGAATTATTAATCTAAAATATTAAAACTAAATAGAATTTTGATACGACAATTTACTTTATGGGAAAGGAAATACAACAATTATTATAATATGAAACTTGTGTGAAAAGAAAAGTTTTATATGCGCTTTTGTAACTATATAATTTAACACAAAAAACTAAGCAAAAGCAACCAAAAGTTTACGCGACACCAAATAATAAATATTTAACAAAAATTAAGAGTACACATAGCTGGTAAGTCTGCTTCCTGCTCCCGACATGTCAGGAGCAGGAACCAGCTACCGGGGTACCTACAAATAAAAAAAAACACAAAAAAAATTTCACCACAACAATATAAATAACAACCAAAACAAATCTTGACCTTGCTGGATGAGTCGCTGCTGGGCTGGATCTCGAAAGTTCGTGGATTCGGTGATTCTGAATTGGATTTTTGTTGTCGTTTTTAGGTTTTATTATTTATGATTGTTGGTTGGTGAATACACTATTTTTTTCCGATTCTACCCCAATTATCAAATATACACCATTATTATTGGCGATATAATTGATTATTATATATAATTAAAATTTTCCCTTTGTTGTCTTTAAACAAAAAATATGTTGATTTAATTTTCATAAAATAATTTTTTTTTTCTATCTCATAAATATTCTATGACAAGTCGGTAGAATAATAACATCAATATGGACGATGTAAACAAATAAATAAGGTAATTTTTATAGCTTTTTTCCTTTTAATAAGTTTTACTCTATTTATAGTAATAATTATACATAAAAAAAATACACGGTGTCACAAGTGATATCATAATTTTTCCGAAAAGTAAGGTATGGTTATCGGAATTAACAAAAAGCCATCTATATTTTGATGGCAAATATAATTGAAACAGCTATATTTTGGTTTAGTTGTCTATAATTTCTTTGGTATAATATTTTTAATATTTCTCACAGAATTACAGTATTGAGTTTTAAAAAGATTTGCTACCCAAGTACCATCTGCATGTAGCGGAGCTCCTTTGACATAGTACGAGTCCAAATCATTATTATGAGATGAAAAACTGACTACTTCCTTGCAACGTTGTTTTTGCTTGGTAGCGTTTTCCAACTCCTTAATTCTAGCAATTCTGTCATACCATTCGGATTGCGTCCATGTAACCCTAAATTTATGTACTTGTGGTACATTGGTAGAAATTTGGGGTAAAAACTGAGATTCATTATTGCTAGGATTACTAGTTGTTGTAGACTGCGGAACAACTTCACCATCGTCAGTTAGATTCGCAGCATCATGTAGTTCAGCATGAATTGTTAAATTTTTAGGCGGGCTATAAAAAGTATGAGATTGTGGAAGAGAATTAAATTTACCTGAGGTTAATATGAGTTCGTCCGGTATATCGTTTATTCTGATCCTAGTGATGAGAGGTCTTAGCTAATGTAGATAACTTTTTTTTGCAAACCATAAATTTTTTCAGTAAACTCAAGATATCTTCCAATGTTGAAATACTTTGCAGCTATATCACTTAACCTGTCTGATTGATGTGTTCGACAAGAAACATCATTAATTAATTTGATTGCAGATTGAAAAATTACTGAAATATCCGATTTACGAATGCTTGAATGAATTAAGGCCAGTTCATATTTGAGCATCAGTAACTCTGAATTTTCCATTTCATCTTGAGATTTCTTATTGGCCAAAACTCTTAGTTTGGAAAGCTCATTCTTGATGTTATTAAGTTTTATTGACATAGTGTTGTACCGATATCGAAATTATTTGATATGTTAGCTGAAGTTAAGTTCGGAGAAGATGGGTTCGGAAGCTGAAAGCGTTGGGCGCCAGGTCTGAGTGACCTAGCCACAATCACCAATGATGCAAGACCAAGAAAATAATTTTTTTCTTACAAAAAAAAACTACTTCTCTTTTTATTTACTTTCAGCTTCCAGGATCATTGGGATTTCCTCCTTATTGCCGGCTTAGCACAGTGTGTGGGGTGTGGGTCGACCAACGATCCTACTAACTACCATATTGCCTGAAAATTGTAAGTCTTCAATCCAAATCACTTGTTACATAATAACATCTGACTGGATCGAAGAGCCACAAGAGAAGGACATCCTGACTACGCTGGTTCACATAATGTAATTCCTCTGAGCCAGCCATAATGGATGAAGAAGAACTACCACACATTTGCACAGAAAAAAACACAAACAAAAAATATCGAACACAAAACAAATCCAACCAACGATGTTTTCACAACAAAAAAAAATGGCACTAAATAAAGAAATAAATAAATAAATTCAACACCAATATATTAAATTATAATTTAACAAAATTCTTTATTTTTATTTTATTATTCATCAAAAAAAATTTTCTTTTTAAATTAAATAAATTTGAATAATAAATAACGAACTAAATGACAGCTCGATCAAAGATTTTCTTTTTTCTTCATTATGCATCAATATATATATAAATCTAATCTTCGTAGCACTGTCTTGCCATATCAATAATAAAAAAAACATACCTTATTTTTCTACCCAGTTGTTAGGTTGCCGCTCCAGACATGTCAGGATCAGCCATACGAAACTGCTGGGGTGGTATCGCGTATTGTGATGGTGTGACAGTCACTTTGTGATATTCCAAAGTGATCACACTTATTTTTGGTACTATGTAATGTGATCACAAAATGACTAACTAGAATCTGGCAACCCGTGAAATATATTTATACCAAAAATTGGCAGCAGTTGTAATTTGTAAGCAAAAACTTGGTAAACCTTGTAATTTATGTCAAAAACCTTGTTTTTTTTGTAGACCCATATATAAATTTATCGTCAACAAACGGAAATTTTTACATATTTAGAAAACAATTGGAGGAGGGGGGTGTTATTCTACAAAACGGCGTATTTGAAATACGGACGTAGGTATTTAAATTTTTTTTAATGAAATATATATGTATGTACATTATCCATGAAATTATATACATATGCCCATATTTTCATCTGGGATTTTCTCTGGCACCCCTGGATGGATTGGGCTGATATTTGGTAAACACAATCATTATAGTGGTCTGGATGAAATGATGAATGGCCATATTTTCATCTGGGATTTTCTCTGGCACCCCTGGATGGAGTGGGCTGATGTTTGATAAACACAATCATTATAGTGTTCTATAGTTAACTATGCCAGTGCTCCTCAATTATTTCCCACAAAATATCAGAAATCACGTTTTCATCATATAACCATCTTCCAAGTAGAGCTAATGGAGGAGCACTAGCATAATTAACTATAGATCACTATAATGAATGTATTTACCAAATATGAGCCCAATCCATCCAGAGGTACCAGTGAAAATCTCAGATGAAAATATGGCCATTCATCATTTCATCCGGAACACTAATTTGAATGTGTTTACCTAATATCAGCCCAATCCATCCAGAGTCAAGAAAAAAATCAAGAAAAAAATAAAAAAAATCCACCGTTGTGACAACAAATTACATATAACGCGAAAACTATCACAAAAGTGTGATTATCACTGTGACAAACACGTTACGCGATGCTAGATTGTGATATGTGATAGTTGATAGTCACAAATCACTTTACGGAATACCCACCCTGAAAACGCGACTACAACTGGTACTACTTTTTATATATATATTTATACAAAAAAAAAAAATAATAATTACCCAGAGAGAACTGACGTATATACCAACGCGTAGGTACTCTGTTGGTATCGAAATGACAATATATAAAAATATAATGTCCGAGTGAGATAGAAGTTAATTAAAGTATTTTCTCGATTTGATATCAACTCGTCAGCCTGACACGTTACCAATTTTCACCCGATTCGTATGGATTGGAAGAAAATTCTACGCTCCAAGCGGATAATTACTGCATAGAAAATAAAAATGTCAGAGAAAAACAATATTGTGTCTTTATTTTGTATAATTAATTTACAATAAAATTGTAGTTTTAATAGTAATAATTATAAATAAAATTTTTTTTTTCCGTGGAAATGCAGATGAATTTCTTTTGGAATTTCATGAAGGAAAAAAGTATGTATGTATGTATAATAAAGCCAGACAAAAAATGCATTGAAATTCTAATATATCTCAAATTTATTAATTATTTTCAGAAATACATGTTCTAACTTAATAAACCTGGACAGGCAAAATGGATGATGGACGAGTTCATTGGCAAATTAATTTTTAATGAAAGTATTTAAAATTAAGATAATGAAAGTATTTAATTTAATATGCAAATATTTATTTGCAAAATTGTAATCAAATTTAAAAAATAATAATTTATTGAATGTATTCTAATTATATAATTTAACTAATAATATAATAATATAATATAATATAATAATATAATAATATAGTTAATTATATACTAATTAACTTTATAATGAATAATTGTGGTAAATTGTAAATACGATGTGATAAAATTATGTATAGTATAATAGTAGTTAAATATAAATTTGTATTTATTATTTATATGAAATAATATGTATAACATAAATTTGTAAAGCCTTAAACAAAAAAAAAAAATCTAAATATTATAATTTTATAAATCTAATATCGAATGTAAAATTAAATAAATTAATATTGCAATATCATTAATAAAAAAAAATTAAAAATATTTTCAATTTTTTCATTTTTAATAAAAATAAAAGCAAATTCCAATATGAACATTCTTTGAGCCACCTGCCGTAAAATAAATACACTACAACACCCAACACGATACCTACGCGTCAGTACCAACGTCAGCGGAAGTGGCCTCTGTGTTTGCCATGGGAGAGTATGTATCGTGTCAGGCATACGCGTTGGTATATAATTTGGTCCGACGTTTGTATAAACATTCTAACTGGGTAATTACAAATCATAAAAAAAACTACTCTACACCAATTCTTTAAATTACCAAAAAAAACCCAAAATTTTAATATAACAAAAAAATTATAACAAAAAAAAAAAAATACGATAAACAAACCCCGGGTTTGTCAAAATCATATTTCCTCAAAACACAAAACCGCCTCATAAATTTCTATTCCTCTGTGGAAATTATTGAACTTTAGAGTTTTTTTTAATCGCAACGTGACAGAGCAACTATGAGCTATTCTAAAACAATGGGAATTCCTATACGTGTATATTATTTTTTAGTAGTATTTTCAATGTACTATACATAGGAAACGTAAAAAATAATATGGTTATACATAGGTAAAAAATGTGTCCCTGTACGATTTTATGAATTTTGTTTCCTTCCAAGGTTATTATTCCAGGAAAATATATATAAACTTAACATTTAAGTTTTCTGTAAATTTGCTTTTAATTGAACATAATGTGATATGAAATAATATCCAATATTCCACTTATATAGCTCCTAAAAATATGCAAAATGTTCGTTTTTTGCAAAATTTTACATGATTAAGAATTTTGATTAATTAGAAGTGTGAGGCAAATGATTATAATTTATTAATTAATGCACTTTAAAGAAATATGATTTTCGAAAGATTTCTCAATATTTGTTTTTAAAAATATTGTGCAGTTATAATTTTACAAGTAAATTAAAAATGTAATTTTTAACAAAGCACAGCATGGCCGACGATATGGCAGGTAATTCATTTTGTTTATTATTTTTTTCTATAAATATATTTTAATTTTTCTATCTTTTTTTAGGTGTTTCGTTATTTAAAAAGTTTGGGGTGTCACAAAACAGGCTTGATTCTGAGGTATTCCTACCAGAACAAATCTGAAACCACCCAGCGTTTGTTGATGGTGTATCTGCTATTTTGGTGTTAAGGTAAATATAAACAATTCTATTTTGTGTTTTTTTTTCTAAGAGTTTAATTAGAACTACTTCCCACCCAATAATTTAAACCTAACCTTATAATATTTTAACAATTAAGTGTATATAAAACAAAATAACTATAACTAAAAATTAAATAACGACTAAGTGTATAAAAACAAAAAAAAAATTAACCCTACTAAATAAATAACACTAAGAAAAAAAAAATTATGACTAAAAAAAACTACCTAATAATAATAATACTAAAATAACTAACACTTAATTGTAAATAATACTATCACTAAACCTACAAAATAAATATAATAATAAATAACAAAAAAAAATTTAAATATCACCGATGTTATGTAATAAATAAATTTTTTTTTTCTTTCTCATTTTAGCCAAACGTGGGGCTGTCCCACACCCTGAGATAAGCCAGGCCTTACTTCTTTAAATCTTTGGCATGTACAATGTATTTTTTTCCGGTGACGTCGTCATCCACCTCGCAACACACGTGGCCTTTGGTGGTAATAATTTTACATTTTTGCCTCGGCTTCAAAAATTTTGCCGATATCTTCCTTTGTTGGTCACTCAGACCGTGTATTCGTCTAAAAACGATATCACCAGGTACGAATTTGATTTTTTTCTGTTTTTTTCAGGTTTTGTATCACTGCGTCATGTACCCTTCTACGGCGATGGTCGTCGTTCTCAATGGCAACTTCTTCTGGAAGATCAAAGCTTAAATAGAATGGCGAAAATACAGTAGCGTCATGCACCACATTTCGAAGGGCACACGCTATGTGACTTAAGTTTTTGTCCCATTCTTTATGGTTATTACCCTTGATATAGGCTTGGATTGCGGTGATAATATTTCGATTTACTCGTTCCGACGAGTTTGCCTGTGGATGGTAAGGTGCTGTGAATTTATGTGTAATATTATAAGCGGTCATTAATTTGTTAAACTCTTTAGATATGAGCTGGACACCATTATCCGATAGCAATACTTCTGGTATTCCGAATAGGTGGAATACATCGGATTCCAGGAATTTTAAAATTGGACCTATCGTGGCCTGCCGCAAAGGTTTTAATAATACAAATTTGCTAAACTGATCTACTATTATTAATATTATTGTGTTTCCACTTTTAGATCTCGGATACGAGCCCAATAAATCAATATTAATGTTTTGCCACGGACGGACTGGTGGAGGTCGTTTAACCATTGGTGGCCGAAGACAAATATTCGGAGCTTTACATTCTTTACACGAATCGCAGTGCGCTTTGTAAGTATTGATCGACTGGTTCATGTTTGGCCAATAATAATACCGTTGAATTTTTTCTCTAGTTTTCTCAACACCCGAATGAGCCTCGATGGGATCATCATGAAAATGTTGAATGATCTTGTCGCAGAGAGCGGACGGAACCCACAGCTGTTAACTTTTTCCGACACATCATCCCACTTTTTTAAGGTCGAGGCGACTTTTTTACTATAGCCAAGGGCGAGGCACATCCACTTCTGCTCTCCTCTATTATATCTTATTTCAACATTTTATCAATTTCAGCATCTAAGATTTTGTGCATTGGAACGGACAAAGGATACGGACGGACAACTTGGGGTTTAGTATCTCCTACATCGATCTCGTGCTTCAACAGGCTAGTTTTACCTAACCCGGCCACACTGTATGGAAAGAGCTCGATTGTCTCCAGTAAAGTTTGTTTCTGAGCTATAATTAATTTATGAGTATTCTCTTTATCTTGCTCTATCTCGTTTATTTCTAGGGATCTAAATGGAATGGCATAAAATGCATCCCAGAAATCCATTCCCAAAATGATGGATCTTTTAACGGACGGGATGAAGAAGAATTTAATATTTTTAGCGATATTATTAAACTGGATGTTCAAATGAACAAAGCCAAGAACCTTTTGTTTTGCCCCATCAGCAGTACTAATATCTGCCTCAAACGGGGTGTAAGGGAAATGTAAATCCTTCAATAATTCTTCCCCATCCTTACCCAAGCAACTTATGTTTGCTCCACTATCGAGTAGAGCGAAGTGATTTTTATCTTTAATTTTTATTTCCATAAACGGACGGTTATACCGATCCGGTCTGACACACGTTGCTTTTAATAATTTTTTTATTTCCCTACGTATGCTAAAATGTTTCTTAGTTCTAATATCCCCCTTAATTCTACTACTAAATTCTAAATTGTTTATACTACTTACAGGACTATTTTTGGAAACTTATAACTATCACCAGCCTTTAAAATGGAGGATTTTGACGAGGACGGAGAAATGGGTTCCTCCAATTTTCCATTCCCGCATTGCCATTTCCCGGACGACTAGAATTTTTACATTTAGGACATCTGTTAACATACGTGTTTTTGAAACCACAGCGATAACAAAAGATTTTCAACGGCAGAGGACAATCACTAAAGGTATGCCCAATGTCGTCACAATTAAAACAGATAGTGTAAATATTTTTATTTTCAGGACGCTGTAAAATTTCGGACGGAATGGGACGACCAGACAAAGGTTGCTGAATAGAAAGGACTTCTTCAGGATTTGTGGACAGAAAACAGAAATCTTTGGTGTTATTACAGGTTGTTCAGTTTTGGCGGTTTCAGAAATAAAATCAGGTACGTGCGTAATATTTTCGGCCATATCATCGAGTTCGCTTACATAAGCTCTTCTTGAGCGAACTTGATCCTCAGCACACTCCCCTATTTCCCTCCATTTCCTCTCCAATCTCTTGCACAGCTTGTCCAGCTGATTAGAGTTTTAGAGTTTTTTTAGACTACATTTTCCAAAAGTGCCTTTGTATAGCCTGGATAGAAATTGTACAAGAGACGGTTCAGAAAATCATCGTCCGAAATTTTCTGTCTCAGACGCAATCGCAGACCCTCCATGACCAACCTAAAATCAGAAAATATCTCGCGCGATCTCTGCTTCCGAGCTTCCATCAATCTTTTTATATCACCATCTTCTTCACCTTCGTCGAATTCCTCCTTCATCGCCTTTTTCAGTAGAGACCAAGTTGTCTGTGGATTCCGCCTAATGAACTGCCAGTACCATGTGTCTTCCCTGCCTTTCAAAAGTTGGTTTATGGACAGGACCAGACTCTCCACTGGATATTGGTCACCACGAGCTAATGTTTCAATCCTGAAAATAAATTCCGGTAGCGGTAATCCCTTTCCCGAATCATCGACCTGGATCCCCCAATTCGCTACCGGATTACGACGATTCCCTCGTACTGGCGATCTAAAATTAATTTCTTCATCCTCACTAATACTTTTCAGCTCGATCCCGTCTAGGTGCATTGTAGTGTTTATGCTTATGATTTATATATGTTATATAGGGTTATTAAATATATATTATTTGTATACTAACTTCATCCATTTGTAGCAACAATGCTACCTCAATATTCAACAGGCAAGATTGCCGACTTTGTTGAGGAAGTTAGTTTTAGGAGTTTTAAATTTAAACAAGCGTGTTGCTTTATAATAAAGATAAGACTCGGTTGACTTCTGATTGAAAAGTGACATTTTATTATAATTCTGTCTCTTTATATACCCTAATTATTTGTTTACAATTAAAATTCCTTAGAAATATTATTCCCTTTAAAACTATATAATTCTTATTATTTAGATTTGGTCAGCATTTTTGACAAAAATTATTTTACTTTGATTTTACTATAAAATATATATCTACTCATATTACAATTTTGTGCATTAGGTTTAATGCATAATTCTTATCTTTTAATTTTTATATTTTATTAAGGTGGGCATACACCATGTATATACCAATATATTTTATTAAGGTTGAGTATACACTATCTGTGTGCTATATTCATTACATCCTTAATCCCTTTAGAAAAAAATTTTTTTTTTGAAAATATAAAATTTTTTTTTGTTTTTGTTTGTTTTTATACAATTTATATATACTAATTTCTTATATAATTAAAATATATCTTAAAATTTATTAAATTTAATTTTCTTTGTTTATTACTTTTAACCTATTGTTATGAATTTCTTTTATTTCATTACCTATTTTTATTTTGGTGTTTACACCTTTTAATTCTACAACTTCATATGGCCCTTTAAAGGGTGACTCTAATTTTTTACGAGTACCTACTTTTAACCATACAAAATCTCCTATTGATATTTTTAGTGTATTCGTAGTTTTATCAAATAATTCTTTTCTTTTCTTTTTGGCTATTTCAATGAGAGTTACGGCTTTTTTATGAACTTGTTGTAAACGAAATCTTAGTTCTTCAGCATAATTATCTATATTATAAATTGGTGTATTATTTGTTAATTTGTCATCTGATGGTAGTCTTGCGAGCTTACCAAAAACAAGTTCATATGGTGATACTTCTGTATATGTTGTGTTATAACTGAATACATAATATGGTATCCATTTGTCCCAGTTAAAATCTTCTACAAAAGATAATAAGTATTCATTCAGAACTCTGTGATTTCTTTCTATTGATCCAAGAGTTTCATGGTGATAAGGTGTCGATGTAATATGGTTAATATCGAAGAATGAACAAATATTTTTAAATATTTCATTAACAAATTCTGTACCTAGATCCGTTTTTAATGTTTTAAAACTTCCATATTTTAATATGAATTGTTCTACAAGTGCTCTCGCAATTGTTTTTGCTTCTTTGTTTTCTATCGGAATAGCTTCTATATATTTTGTTAATTCACACTGTATTGTTAAAATATATCTGTAATTATTTACAAATCTCAATGGTCCTACTGTATCTATTGAAATTATTTCAAAACTGCTTGTAGGTGTTGGTGTTATTGCTAATTTTTCTTTTGTATGTTTTGTTTGTTTTCTGTGAATATACAAAACATACAAAAGAAAAATTAGTAATAACACCAACACCTACAAGCAGTTTTGAAATAATTTCAATAGATACAGTAGGACCATTGAGATTTGTAAATAATTACAGATATATTTTAACAATACAATGTGAATTAACAAAATATATAGAAGCTATTCCGATAGAAAATAATTCGCAATTATTTATATATCTTTTTACCATTTTATTTAAATTTTTCCAAACGTAACGCTGCTTTATTTTATTTATTGTACTTTTTACTCCTGTATGCCCTCCTGAATGTGGTGAATCATGGAATTCTTTTATTATTTTATTTCTTGTGACGTCACTTTCTATATTAATGGGAGCATCATATATTATTATTTCTAAATTTTCTTGCCTATTTTTCATTAATTTGTTAAAGATATCTTTAAAATTATTTATATTAATATGCTCAAATATTTCATCATTATTTTTTAATGCTAGCGATTTTATATTTATTTTATTCATTTCAGATATTAGCTTATCCAAAATCATACCTAAGTATTGATATGAATTATCACTAATTTCTATAATTACTTCTTTTTCATTTATATTTATTTTGGGCAAGCTTCTATAACATTTATTCTTAAATTTTCCATGATTTTCATTTATTCCATTATTTCTATAGCGCTTTTTATTATTTTTAAATATTAAATTTTTTAATTTCTTTATTTCTGATATTGATGTGCAGTTCCATATATAAAGTTGATCAGGCTTTATTTAATCTGCTTTTTCAGTTCTTATTTTCATGTTATTTTTGTTATTTTTTACCATTGCTCGAGTTAATACTTTTACATCAGCTGTTGGAATAATGGGGTGTAAGTAATCGGAGTCTATTTTTATTCGTGATAATGCGTCAGCGTTTGTGTTCATTTTACCTTCTTTGTATATTATGTCAAATTCATTGTCACATAAATCTAATCTCATTCTTGTTAATTTTGAGGATGGGTTTTTATGTGTCTATGGTCAGTTACTACTGTAAATTTTCTACCATATAAGTATGGTCGAAAAAAAATTATTGACCAATGTATAGCTAATAATTCTTTTTCTATAATAGGTTTATTTATTTCATGTTTAGTTAAAGTTCTGCTGGCATAAGAAATTGGTAAATCTTGACTTATTTCACCTTGTGACAGTACTGCTCCTAAAGCGAATTGTGAAGCAGCAGTTGTTAATATGAATTTTTCTTCAAAATTAGGATATTTTAGTATTGGTGGATTTATTAATTTATTTTTAAGTTCTGTGAATGCATTCTCACATTCATTAGACCACGTGAAAAGAGTGTTTTTCTTTGTAAGTGAATTTAGTGGTTTTGCAATTTCTGCAAAATTTGGAATAAATCTTCTATAATAGTTACAAAATGCTGTAAATCGTTTTGTTTCATCTGCATTTGTAGGTACAGCGTAGTTTAATATTGCTTCATGCTTTCTAGGATCTGTCTTAATTCCTTCATTTGTAATTAAGTGTCCCAAATATGTTACCTCAGTTCGTAAAAAATTACATTTTTGTGGATTTAATTTTAAATTATATTTTCTTAATCTGCTCAAAGTTTTTATTAAATTTCTATTATGGTGTTTCAAACTACATCCAAATATTATAATGTCATCTACATAAAGAAAAGCTTGTTCGTCTAACCCCGCAAGTGCAAAGCATTCTTTGAAAACTATTTGTTGATATCTTTAATCCAAATGGTAATCTTTTAAATTGATATAATCCTTTATTTGACGAAAATGCTGTTAAAGGTCTTGATTTTTTATCTAATTCTATTTGATGAAAAGAGCTGGTTAGATCTAATGTTGAAAAATATTTTGCTCTTCCTATATTATCTAAAACATCTTCCAATCTTGTTAATGGAAATTTATCATCCATTATCTTTTTATTTAATTGTCGAAAATCTACAACTAATCTCCATTTTTTAGTATCAGTATCATCGTTTTCCTTGGGTACTATTAATAATGGTGAATTGTAAGGACTAATTGATGGTTCTATTATGTCGTCATCAATTAATTTATTTAGTTGTTTATTTATTTCCTCTGTTTGTGCTTGTGGAAGCCTATAATTTTTTATATATATTGGATTTTCATCTAATACGGAAATTTTTTGTTTGTAAAAATTATTTTTTGTTAAAACATCTCCTGTTAAATAAAAAGTATCTGAAAATTCTTTACATATTAGTAGTAGGAAACCACACGTTTAACAAAATTTCTCCGTGCCAGTAAACAACAGCAAATAAAATACCACCTGTCGTAAGAGTAATATGTTAGATAAGAAATTTGAAAAATCTTTGATGCCCATATGTATGTGTTGTTAGAGGAGATCAACCCAATTATATTTGCTTTAGAACCTCCTTCGTAAAGAAACTTATTCTAAAATGTATTGCAATGTTGTTGTTATTTTTTATCTAATTCGAATAGCCATGTGCAAAATACTTGTTGTAAAATAAATAAACAACAAAAAAAGTATATAAAAATTAAATGTTCATACAAGAAATTTGATATATGCTTGTTGTATAGTAACATGGTTGATCGCGTGTGTATTTTGTTTTTGTAAAACAATGATGTTTTTTTGCGATTTGTATATATACATAAAAACTTGTTTAAAAAATTATATAATGTCTTGGGTGAATACGTATCCATAGAGGAATATGTAAACAAAAAAAAGCACATGGCTAACAAATTGACGGTAAATTCAAGTTATGAACGATTTTGTGTATAGCAATATATGTGGTATGGGTTTCCGTATTTTTCCACTGCTAAGTAATGCCACTGCTAAGTAAAACTCATAAGAATTATTCTATAGTGGCATAACAAAGAACAGCAGAATAAAAAAAGGCGTATTTTCTTTTTGCATGCAAGAATCTTGATATCTGTATGTTGCATAGCAGCCTGGTTGATTAGCGTGTATTTGTTTTTGTAAAATTGCAATAACAAATACGTTATGAATGCTTTTATGTATGCATTTGTGTATATGAAAGAGTTGGTATGTGGTATAGAAATACGTATTTTTGTTACAAAAACCAATATACGTAATAAATGCCACTGCTGAGTAAAACTTAAGTAGAATAGTGGAATAAAGAAAAAATGCATTATGTGTGAGAGGAGATATGAATTTTTGTTGATATGATAAAGAAGTGCATGGCAGCTGTTTCAGCTCCGCCTTTGTAAATAAAAGAAATATGGTTACATAATAATTTTTTATTTATACATTATATGAGCTAATATACTAATATTACATAATAATGAAATTAATGATATGAAATGAAAAATCGTTTTATATTTTGTTGCATATTTGGTACTATGTGTAATATCTTCGATGATCCTCTATCTGTTAAACCACATACATCCATGCCTTGATTTTTAGATTCCGTGTTTTTGTACTGATCGGTAAATATATAACAATTAGGTGAATATTTTTTATGTTCGTTCAATATGCTATCGTGTTTCTGCCAATGATATATCTGAACGTTACAGTAATAACACTGTACAATATCGCCCGTATTTAAATAGAAAAATCCATTTGAGGCCAGATCTTCTTTGCTTATAAAAGACTTAGGCCAACATTCAAATGTTTTAAGACGTTCTTGGTTTTCACTTAATAAAGTCATTGCAAGGTTAATTTAATACAAAATAAATCGTAAAGAAGTGTATCGTATTTATACCGTTTTTTTATTTTAATATGAGTAATACTAATTCAAAAATTAAAAGGGTGTACTACGACAAAGAAGGAGTTAATATATATGGTTCTGTAGCAAAAATCCATGCTGCCTTAAGAAATAAAAAAATAAGTCAAAATCAAATAAAAAATTGGCTGAAATCTGAGGATGTTTATACATTACATTATCCTGCCAAAAAAAAATTCCCTAGGAATCACTATGTATTACAAGATATTGATCAGTTATGGGAAATTGACCTATGCGATATGAAAATGTATAAAAACGTTAATGACAATTATACATTCTTGTTATCGGTAATTGATGTTTTTTCAAAATACGGTTGGGTAGTACCCCTAAAAAATAAAACAGGTAAAGAAATAACTAAAGCCTTTCATAAAATCCTTGAACAAAGTGATAGAAAGCCTATAACAGTTCAATCAGATAAAGGTAAAGAATTCAAGAATTCGAATTTTCAAAATTATCTGAAACAAAATAATATCAGACAACGATTCTCAACTATTTTGTCTACACAAAAAGCCGCAGTTGTTGAGCGATTTAATCGTACAATAAAGGAAAAGATGTTTAAATATTTTACGGAAAGTTCTACTAAAAGATATATAGATATATTACCCAATCTTGTCAATTCTTATAATAAATCGTATCACAGTACAATAAAAATGAAACCATCAGAAGTTAATCAGAAACATGTGAAGCAAATTTATGAAATTTACAAGAATATACATAAAAAAGACCCCCAAATTAATTTAAATATATTTAAAGACGACTATGTACGCATTGTTAGGAAAAAAGCAATTTTTGAACATGGCTATACACAGAAATGGACAAAAGAAATTTTTCAAGTTGATAAAGTTATAAATAGAGAACCATATCCCTTATTCATTTTGAAAGACTTGAAAGGTCGAGAAGTTGAAGGTAGATTTTATTATCAAGAACTTCAGAAAGTTTATAAAAAAAATGATAGTTTTTAATCATCCATTTACAATGATGATTGCTGGACCCTCGGGTTGCGGTAAAACAACATTTATTTGTAAATTGATAAGAAAAATGGATCAATTTATTAAACCTGTACCGACAAAAATTTTATGGTGTAATCCTGAATTCAGTGCAGTACCAAAAAGTATAAGAAATTTGGAATATCATAATGAAGTTCCAGAAAATATCAGTAATGTAAATAATGAACCAATACTAATTGTTTTGGATGACTTAATGTTAAATGCTTACAACAGCAAAGTATGTGAACTATTTACAAAAGGATCACACCATCGAAATTTATCAGTTATTTTAATTACACAAAATGTTTTTCATCAAGGAAAACATTGTCGTGATATATCACTTAACTGCAAATATTTGGTTCTTTTTAAAAACCCCCGAGACAAGTCACAAATAATTCCTTTGGCAAAACAAATTTATCCTGAAAATTCAAAGGAATTTCTAAAAGTATATAATGAAGTAACATCAGGTCCTTATGGTTATATTATTCTAGATATGACACAAGATATCAACGATATATTTCGCTTCAGATCAAATATACTTAATTCAAATTATTTTGAATGTTTTTGTACATTAAAACAATTAACAGAGTTATCGGAAAAACATGAAACGTTTGACAACAAACCGTCATATCTTACACGTATTAAAAAAATCTAAACCAAAATTTCGTCAAATTTTGCTTAAAAACTGTGATCCAGAAGTTATTAAAACTATTTGTGAAATAGCTATAAACACCCTTAATGGAAACCACAAAGTGTCTAATCAGATTTATAATAAATTAAATAAAAATAAAAAAGTGTTGCGTTGCTTAGCTTGTCCCAAAAAATCTTTGAAAGTAAAAAGAAAATCAACATAGGTAAAAACCCTACAGAAAGGAGGGTTTTTACCTATGTTGATAGGTTCAGTACTATCAGGCTTACTTGGAAGTTTATTATCAAAATAGTTTTTTAGAAACATGAATAATTTACAACGGATGATTGTTATACCTCCAGAACTTTATAACAAGCTGAAAGAGAATTTCAATAATGATGCAGAGCTTTCACACCTTGACAAAAGTATGAAAGAAATACTTTTAAATAAAAAATTATCAGATAATGAAAAATGGTATACATATCGACAAAAACTAATAAGATTTGCCAACAAAAGAAGGCATCAATTACAGCAAAGAGCTTATAATAACTCCCAGCCACAACAATTAGAACACCCACCTTCTATAAACACAAGTAATTTTACAAAAAAAATATTTTCAAGTATGAGCACCCAAACGGAACCAGTTAGCAAAGCAAAAAGAACACAAAGGGTCTTAATTACACCTGAAGATGTTGTTGTGCAACACCAAAAACCTGAAAATGTTGATGTGCAACACCAAAACCTCGAAAACGATATGTATACATTTACACCTGGCAAGATAATTGCAACATCTGATAAAGATAATGCAGATTCTGAAACGGATGACGAAGTTTTTGATAATGATGACGAAATACGAAATTTAGCACTCTCAGCAACACCAACAGGAAAACGTATAAAAGAAAGGAAATCTATTGGTTCAGCAGATGTACGTATGTTTGAAACAGATGAAGGTGATATTATTTCAGTGCCTATATTTGATAGACCTAAAAAAGATACGAGTATAAATCGTCAATTACGTTCTTCTACTAAGAAAGCATCCGCTCAAACTTTATTGAGATTCCCAGTTCGTAAAAAAATATTAAAATCGGAAAAGGATAATTTACAAGCCAAATCAGAAAAAGATAAGTTAAAACCTAAAACGACAACTCCATTAAATCTTTCACAGTGGACAACTTATAAATAAAAAAAATGAATCAAACAGATGATTTTTTCATTACTCTCTTGAGTGATGCTTCTAATAATTATTATAACAATAACTCGTTGACACGTTTTACAAATAAATTTCAAACTGAAATTAACTTAACACATAATAATTGGAAAGTAGGTGTTTCAGAAGTATATATTAACGATTTTATACCGAATAGGTATAACGAAAATTATGAAGAAAGCGCATTTATAATAATTGGAAGTACGGAAAAAAATAAATTAGGCGTAGGGAAAACATATATTCCATATAACAAAGATGATGTAAAATGTGACTGGAAAGCCTCTATTTTACCAATACTTCTTGAAAATATATCTGGGGGACCAGGCTTAAACAAAAAAGAATGTGAACGATACTTGATTTCGGAGATTTACACTTTTATCACTGATGATGAAAATTATAAGGATCCGGACAAAATTCTAGATATTAAAGAGTCAAAATATATTGAAGTGTGTGTAACTAGCCCTAAAATAGATGTGAAGATTCCTATTAGCAGATCATATTCAGTCAAAAGCTTTATGAAAACTATTTTTTCCCAAGTTAAAAATATTAGATCACATAAAACAAAAATTGTCAAAGCTTTTAAAGTATTTTTAAACGATTTTACTTCAATATCAAAAGCAGCAATGTTGTTTATGTACACTGATATAATAGAACCATGTTTTGTGGGTGATTCAAAGGTACGAGTTCTTAATATTATTGAAACATAAACTCTTTTGAATCAACAATAATCAAATATAAAAGCGTACAATATCATAATGTCGAAAAAAAAGTTTTTGATAACATATCCATAAAACTAGCTGATAAATTTGGATTTGATATAAATTTTAGCAGGAGTGTAATACCAACAAAAATATTATTACATTTTATGAAAAATTAATATAAATAAAGAGAAATCGTTACACTCTAATTATTAATCAATGAACCGTCATTATATTAAATACTATTTATCTCAAACAGGGGGTAATATTGAAGAAATAGGACCCCTGTTTCATTCGGCTGTAAATTATCAGAGAGGCCGAGGTTTAGGAGACGTTTTCGGAGGGTTATTCCGCCATATAAAACCTATATTATCATCAGGTCTAAATTTTTTACAAAAACAAGCAGTTTCAAGTGAAATTGGTGTTTTATCAGATATTGCTTCAGGAGCAAATCCCACAGAAGTATTAAAAGATAGGGGTACAGAAGCTCTGAAAAATTTGAGACGCGAAGCTGTAAATAAAATGCATTCCATGTATGGTTCTGGAAAAAGGAGAGCTATAAAAAGAAAGAATTCTACAAAACCGCGTCATTTACGTTTTAAATTGAAGAGACGTAAAGTTAAAAAAAGTAGTAAAAATAGAAAACGTGTATTAGACATTTTTGATTAAAGATGTTGGAGTGTATGAAATCAGAGTTAGATATATTTAGTTCACCACCTATTCAATCAAGTATCTTAAAATCAAAAGAAGTTGCTTATAACACAATTGCTTCTTTAGATAATTCTTCGACTATAGAATTTGTTTCTTTGGGTCATGGCGATACATATAGAGATTTGTCATCAACATATTTAAAATTGAAAATACAAATATTAAAGAAAGATGGATCAGTGTGGAATGATGATAAAGATACTTCTACACCTCCTAAATTAATAGCCCAGCCGGCAATTGTTAACAATTTATTACATTCTATGATAAAACAATGCAATGTTCAGTTAAATGGTAAAAATATTACTTCATCTGACAACAATTATAATTATAGAGCTTACATCGAGTCTTTACTTAACTATGGAAATGATGCTGCTAATACCCATTTAGAATGTGCTGGTTGGTCGTTAGATAAACATGATGTAGGAAAATCTGGAAATAGTGGTTCCTCAGAACGTAAAAAACAATATAATAATAGTGGTGTTGTTGAATTGATGGGTAAACTCCATGTTGATATGTTTAATCAACCCACATTATTAATAAATGGTGTGGATGTCAGAGTTTTGCTAACTTTGGAAAAACCAGATTTTTACTTTTTCGCTGACGATAATGATGAAACTCAAATGAAAATAATTGAAGCTACATTATTTATGAGACATGTGACAGTAAATCCTAGTATTTTACTTGCACATAATGCTGTTTTAGAAAAGGCCAATGCAAAATACAATTACAAACGTGTTGAAATAAAATCATTCACAGTACCATCAAGTAGTACTAATATATCGCTTGACAATGTTTTCATAGGACAACTCCCAAATACTATACTATTTTGTATGACAGATAATGATGCTTTTACTGGGAAGCGTTCAAAAAATTCGTTTAATTTTAAACATTTTGAAATGACTCAATTTATGCTATATGTTAATGGCGTTCAAATACCGAATTTACCAATTGAAACTAGTTTTGCTGACAAACATCGTTTTGATACACGTGCATATTATACTCTTTTTAATGGAACTGGAATTCATCATTCGGACAGAGGCCATCAAATCACAAAATCAATGTTCAGCAAAGGTTTTTACATTCTTGCATTCGATTTAACTCCAGATTTATCAGGAAATAATTCGTGTCAAAGTTTATTGAACCAAGGAACTGTTAGAATTGAAGCCAAGTTTTCAAGATCTTTAAATACGACAGTAACATGTATTGTTTATGGCGAATTTGATGGTAGTTTACAAATCGATAAAAATCGAAACGTATATACAAACCTATAAATAGGTTACTATGTCTTATTTTACACATTTTAAAATAGACAGTTAAGTAAACAACAATGGTTTATAAAAATTATGCATTAGTAGATATGAGCTTTTGCTCTGATAATAAGAATACTATTTTTGTGAAATCCATTAGTATTACAGGCGTAAAAGAGTCTTGTAAAATCTTCAATAAAGAATTTAAATATAAATATCCGACAACAGACGAATTAAATGATATTGATAAAAATAACAACTTTTCATTTGGAAATTTATTAAATGAACAAATTACTAAAGAGCTTCATCAAACGTTAAAGAAAATCGACATCATACTTCTTAATGGTAAAATAAAAAAAGAGTTTTTGCAACATTTCGTTGAAGGAGAGACAAAAATTTTTGATTTCTCCACTTTGGAATAATATGGATACAAAACAAATAATAAATATATTAAAATGCAACAATTATACCAGAAATCGATTTAGAGGAGTTTTTCCCTTAAATAAAATACCCAAAATTATTAAAAAACCTGCAATAATTGTTGTCAATACAGATCCTTCAACAAAACCTGGAACTCACTGGATTGCTATATATTGTCCGTTAGTGGGTTGTATAGAATTTTTTGATTCGTACGGTCGACAACCTCGTCAAAAAGAGTTTGTTGACTTTTTAATTCGTAACTCAAATTGTTATATTGCTAATGGAAGTCAATTACAAGGTATATTTTCTAATGTGTGTGGGCATTATTGTTGCGTTTATTTGTGGTATCGTTGTATTGGAAAAAGTATGCAAGCCTTTTTACAAGAGTTTCACAACAATCTTTTTGATAGAAACGATAATCTAATTTTGAACATGTTCAAACATGCTTTTAAACACAAAACAGGTTTTACAAATTCTAAACACAAAAAAATTCAAAAATGTGAATCCTTTCACGTATAAATGAGGGAGCCGTTGCAATAAACATTCCAGTTTATTTCTAACATTCTTTTAAAAATGATTGCCCTCCAAGAAACTAAAAAGCGCAATTCATCTGGGAAAAATAAATCAGAAGTTAAAAAGAAGAAGTGCAGCAAAAACTTAATACCCCGAAATTTGTTGTTAGCCTACACATACTTCTTGGATGAGGCTCAAACATGTAAAATTAATATTGGTTATAGTATTGAAACTTTGGAAGCCGAAATAATTTTCCATCGTTTTAAAGAAGAACCTTTGTATATGTCTTATACAGAATGGGCGAAATTTTACTTTAATTTTAAAGAAATAGAAGAAAAACGCTTAAGTAATGAAGCTCAGATATTGGAGGATATCTTAGAAGCCTATGATGCTCCAATTACAAAAGTAAACTTTACATTTGATGATGACAACAAAAAAGTTTTCGAAATGTCAAAGTATGAACATGGACAATTTTTGGATATAATTGAATTCCTAAATGTGGTCATGTGTTACAACAACAATGCGGTTGTCAACGTACGAGAATATTTCCACAAGTATTTGGAAAAATGTAAAGAAAACAATGTGTTTAAATTGACTTTTAAACACTATTATATACCTATGCAATTATCTCATGTTCACTGCAACTATGCCAGATTATTTTACGAAATACCACTTTACTGTTCAAACAAATTATTTGAAAATGTAATAAATAATATTAAGATTGAAATCTAAACAAAAACTAGTTTTAAAATTGAAATGTAAAAATATATTTTGAAATTAAAACAATAAAAAATAATTATTTTTCTTAAAAATCAATTTTATTATTTCTTAACAGATACATATAGATATTAATACAATTTTGCACAGCGCATTTATAATTTTTATTATTATTGGTATGTATTTCACAATAGCTGTTATAATTTCTCAAAGAACTCAGTTTGGGTATCTCATTTTCCAGCTCTATAATCTCTGTTGATAGTTGTAGGTATTGGCGTAAAAAGGTTTTCTTTTGATTACCTTTTACATATATTTTATACTCCGAATAAGTTTGCAGTATCGTAGTGATGTCATTATAAGGAATAGTTCCATTATTCCATTGAAAACTGTTAATATTTTTCGAAATAAAAACGTTTTGACGTTTGATATTATCTTTTAATTCTTCCTCGCGGTAAGGAGGTTTGAAAAAATAAACTATTGGGACTAGTGAACCTTGTTGAAGTATTGCCAATTCTTTTGCAAAAAGCTGACCCCCATTTCCTAGAACAAATTGGATATCTAAAAACAATTCCATCATTACTTTTTTATCTGCAATAGTCTAATCTAAACTATTGTACAGAGTTGTAACAAGCTAATGAAAATAAAAAGCCATTACAAAGATTTATATAGATATATATTTTTTATTTTTTATTATAATTTCAAGTTATACAAAAATATAAAATTGAAATCTTAAAATATTACTTAATATAAGCTATAAATCTTAAAATATTATTTAATACAAAATATAAATAATTTTTTCTTATTCTTTATAAATTTATTTTCTTAAAATATTACTTAATACATATTACTTTTTTCTTACATATATTTATTTACTTATAAAACCATAAGGTATAGTTTCAAAATTGTTTGCTTTGCAGACACGTTTTGTAAAAGTGAAACCAAATTTTTTTGTTTCACTTTCGGTTACCACAGTGAAGTGTTTTTTTCTTTTTATTTTCTTGGCTGTATGTATATTATAAAAACTATCACCGAATGGATCTACTATAAGTTTTTTCAGATTTTCAAAATTTAAAATTTTTTTGTTTGTCAAATTGCATGTTACACCTTTACATTTTGCAATTTCTCCTCTTTTATTAGTTACAGGATTATAATATCTGTAAGAGTAACATTTAGGACCTGTAGATACAAATTCTTCAATATATGTTTCATGGCCATATTCCTCCAACTCGTTTGTAAATTCTCCTAAAAAGTTACCAGTAACAGGTTTGTATGGAGAATTTTCCTCTTCAATAAATATAACCGAATCAGTATCACAATATAATATGTTTTTTTCGAACTTATAAAGTTCATTATATAACTTTATACGTGCATGGGCTGTTGTGTATATACCTACGGTTAAAGAAACATGTTTTAAAGGTTATTCAGATTTGACATATTTCCATGCAACCCATATTTGATTTTCAGATGATTTTCAGCATATTCAGATTTGACATATTTCCATGCAACCCATATTTGATTTTCACCAGCCATATATAAATCGGATATTTCAACGCCAGGGTAATGAATCAATTTATTAAATTCATCGACTGATGAAATAACGCTGGTGTTAAACAATAAATTGCGTTGTATAAATTTACCCCATAGAGAGTTTAGACATATTTTCGAAATATTTCGTTTTGAAGGTTTTGGTTCTATATTAGCCTGTTCTAATAGAACCCCTTCTTTTTCGAAATATTGTTCTACATACAGACGTTTTTCTTCTTCTGTAACACATTCATGGGGATAACCTCTTGCTTCTTGTTTCATTTTAATGAACGTGTTCATATATTCTGCAAACAAACCCCCAGTTTTCGTTATAGGATCGTATATACTAGTTTCATAAGACCATACCTCTATTAATTCTAACAATTTATATCCTTTACTTAAAGCTAAGTGAATTTCTATGGCTGCCCATGTCCCTACAAAACTTCTGTCATTGTCAGGATGAAAACATTTTTGCAATACGTTTTCGTTTTCCGCACACGTACGACAAAGCGCAAATAATAGCTTGTTATTTATTTTACAAGGTAAAACAGGTATAAATAAATCTTGAGGAGGTAAAATACTACATTTTATAATACCCTCAATTTCATAAATATTATTTATACTTTTACATTGTTCACTATTGTATATTTTGGGAAATCCTATGGGATATTTACAGTTTTTATTTACATAAGGATACAAGGAAGTAAAGTCTAAATAGCGAATTTTCTCACCAGCTTTTATTTTATGATACAGTTTAAATACTTCTGTACGTCCTCCAAATATTGCATCACGTGGTTGCAAAGAATTATATAATATCACAGATTTGTTATTTAATTTATTATTTATATTTGGATTATTTGTTAAAAATAATCTAAAGGAACATTCCCACATACTTTTAACAATAAAAATTTTTTCTTTAAGGAAATCAAGCCTTAATAATGTATTTTCATAGTTGTCTTCAAGAGAAACACCATGTTTGGAAATATTTCTTATTTGAAAACATGTAGGACATCCATGATAATAACAACCCAAAAATTCATATACAATATTTGTCTCTTGATTGTACCCATCTACTTTAAAACCACAATTTTTTAATGTGACTTCATACTTAATATTACCATTAGCTTTCTCATTTTCATATTCCAACCATTTTTTACCTATTAACGATTGCATTTTAGATGTATTGAAATTATTATTAGGGATGACCCCTAAGGTATTTTTTTGTAAGAATTTTTTTCTATATACAAGCATTACAGCTTGAGCAATAGTAAAACTTTCTAAAAAAGGATTTATATCGAGAAGAACAACGAAATCTGACATAAATTTTAGGCACCCTTGTTGAAGTAATTTAACATCCATTTTGCAATATTTTATCAATTCTTGACGGTTATTGAAAATGTAGCCTGAATTTTTTAATTCGTTCCACCATGTATTAAACTTTTCTAATTTTTCCGAATTAAAATTTTCAGTCGCAAACATATTTATATCAGGTATTTCACCTATATAATTATAATTTTCAGTTGTATTAAAAAAATGGGGGTAATCCCCCTTAGCAATATCTTTTAGACCGAAAGTTTTCGGAAATTTTGATAAAGCTATTGGTAAAAAATTTAAAGAATCTATAAAGGTAATATAATTATTGAAAGTAATTTTAAGAATATTTAAGCCTCCCATGATTGGAACAATTGTTTTATTCCTTTTTAACAATTCAGTAATTATAAACTGACTGTCATAACTTTTGAAATTGTGTGCTATACAACAAATTTTCTTTGTTGAATAAGCACTAATACCTAATAAATATGTAATAAATTTTTCAAGGCAATTCTCGTTATTGTCATTTTCAAAAACGTGTATACGTTTTTTACAATTCTGACATTGTATATCATCATTATCGTCTAAGTAACAAAAGTGACAAACTTGATTTGCCACACAAAGGTTGGGAACATGTTGAAAGCTATTTATACCTATTTGTTTATTTTGGGTACATTCAAGATCATAAAATATTAAGGTGAATTTTTCGGGTAATTTTTTTGTATACGGTTGTACGTAACAGTTATGACTTTCGTCTGTTAATTTGTAACAAATGGTGCATATTTTTTCTTCACCAGAATGAACCTGTCCTTTACGTTTGGAAAGATCATAATATTTCAAGCATTTATTACAAATCTGTATTTGGGAACATACAGTCCCCTTACCATAAATTTTTTTTCTATGGTTTTCAAGACATTGATTACCACGAAATGTTCGAAAACATGTATCACATTTACAAGCCACTGCAACGTATTTGCAAGGAGGTTGTGTTTTGCAATATTTACATAATTCTTTGCACCTATGTGTAGATTTATATAGAACGTTACAATATACACATTGATATTTTTTACCGAAAAAGGCTTTTACACTTTTTATAGTAACAAAATGTTTTAAATCTTCAAAATAAAACAAATTAATACTCTTTGAATTGTTTGTATTAAAACGATAACACTTTTGAGCGTCTTTTTTGTCAATATAAACAGTGATATTATAAGCAGGCATAATTTTTTGAATTTTAAATATATCCCCGACATTGCATCCCGAGTGTTTGTCGACATTTACATTTGCTTTTCGTACTAGTTTTTCCACATCTTGGGATAATACTTTCAAAGATTTTTTATTAATTTTAAAATTTTGAGTATTATTATCCGCAAGATATTTTCCAATTACAATAGATTGGGGTAAACAATGAGTATTAGTTTTCTCCCCAATATTTATTATACTAATTTTTTTTCTTAGTATTTCCGGTTCAGATAAAGTACTAGGACAAACACGGCCTGTACCCGAAGGAATATTTATGATTTTAGCAGTTATTTCAATCAAATCTGTCGATAGAAAATTTTCATTTGATTGAATAACTGCAGCAAGTAAATCAGTTAACATATTAGATGTTAGATCTGATACTTTTTTAAAGGGTATACCGATTGGGCGCGTATTTTCAATAGAGGGAATTGATATTGTAATGCCGATCATGTCATGGGCAGAACAATCTGTCTTTACTATGTCTAACATATTTTTAAAACAAACATCTAACCAGTCGACTATTGTATCGAATTGCTGGTTACAGTCGTTTATTTGAAATGTAAAATTTCTACTATTAACTCTAAACTTATTGCTAAAACTTTCAAATTTCTTAACTAATGTTACATACTTTTTTTTATTTGAGGTATGGGCTGATGATGTTGATGGTTGGTTTTCATGACCATGGCCTATTTGGTTTTCTGCTAAATTAGCTGATTGTTGCTGTGGTTGTTGTTGGGGTTGAAGTTGTTGTTGATGTTGTTGATGTTGTAGTTGTAGTTGTTGTTGTTGTTGTTGTTGTTGTTGTTGTTGTTGTTGTTGTTGTTGTTGTTGTTGTTGTTGTTGTTGTTGTTGTTGTTGTTGTTGTTGTTGTTGTTGTTGTTGTTGTTGTTGTTGTTGTTGTTGTTGTTGTTGTTGTTGTTGTTGTTGTTGTTGTTGTTGTTGTTGTTGTTGTTGTTGTTGTTGTTGTTGTTGTTGTTGTTGTTGTTGTTGTTGTTGTTGTTGTTGTTGTTGTTGTTGTTGTTGTTGTTGTTGTTGTTGTTGTTGTTGTTGTTGTTGTTGTTGTTGTTGTTGTTGTTGTTGTTGTTGTTGTTGTTGTTGTTGTTGTTGTTGTTGTTGTTGTTGTTGTTGTTGTTGTTGTTGTTGTTGTTGTTGTTGTTGTTGTTGTTGTTGTTGTTGTTGTTGTTGTTGTTGTTGTTGTTGTTGTTGTTGTTGTTGTTGTTGTTGTTGTTGTTGTTGTTGTTGTTGTTGTTGTTGTTGTTGTTGTTGTTGTTGTTGTTGTTGTTGTTGGGGTTGGGGTTGAGGATGTTGTTCTGGTTGTGGTTGATGTTGCTGTAGATTACTGCCCTGAGTTACGCCATTTTGCAATTCTGCTATGGTATTTGTACTTTCTGCAGGATAGCTGGCTACGAAATTCTGCGTGAAGTTCATTATTGTTGTAGCAAGTTGCTGGGCAAATTGCGTTAAAATTAAAGCTGTATTCTGAAAGGAAAAAACAAAAACAATTAACTATATTGATCCTATTAATATTTTTGGTAATTAAGATGACTTACTTGATCCATGATTTTATTTTTTATTTTCACTTTTTGTAAAGAAAATCTAATGTCTTTTCTTATTCGCGATTGCACAATGTTTGAAATTATTTTGTTTAAATATTTACCTTTTATATGTTTAATATGTGAAAAACATGTTTTAGAAAAAATTGCAATTCTTTTAACAGGTTTTTAACCTCTATATAAATTAGAATTCGTTTTGCGGAAAGATCTGCATTATAATTTTTTCAATATTCCCTCATATACATATATATATGTACATTTTTAATTAGAACTAACATTTTACACTATTTTTTCTGTTTTTAAAAACCTTTATAAATATAGCTTCCAACTAAAACAAATAAATTATAATATGAAATTTAATGTTATGCCATAGAATGTAAATTCCATCTTTGCAACATTGATTCATATAATCTTTTAGAAATTTATAAAGAACATACAATATATGTAAAAGTAACTTATAATCTTCTGAAAAATAACTTATAATAATTTATTATGTACGTTAGGTTTAAACTATAGTCTTGCAACATTGTTTAATATAATAAATATTAACCAGCTTTGTAATAATAAATTATTAGATTGGAATTTTTTAATCAAAAAATATAAACAAGAACTTGTCTTTAATCAAATGCATTTTTTTTTGTTAATTAAATTATACCTATGTATTATTTGAATATAATACATTTTAAAGACAACAAACATCATTCTTTAGTTTAAAATTATTTTTCTAGTTTGTTAGATTTTTTCTTGAATTTAGAAAATGGAAACATTATTGCATTAAATTAGAGTATCTATTTTTATAAAGATTAATCTTATAGAACAGGATATTATTACCTTAGGTGGATCATTAATAAGATTTTCTAAGTTAATTGGATTTTTTTATTTTTATTAAGTACCATCAATTATAATTTTTAAGTAACAATATTTTTTGGTATAAAAGAGTGCAACTTTTCTGAAGTTTTATCAGTAATTTTCAGAAATTATAATGGTAAGTTATATTTTCTTCAATAATATAAAATTATATTTTTTAATTATATAATTATAGTTTTACAAGAAATTAATATATTTCTTTCTTTCAGGACTTTTTGCAAGCTTTGAAATCGGTTGCCGGACAGACTCAATTCAAACCAGTGATTAGAAACAGACGAATTAATCATTGGCAAGGAGTATCCTATATTGTCTGTAAAGACCACAAAAACAAAATATGGAAAGAAGCTAGTAGCGGATATGGAGATGTTCCAATACTTTTTCCCCGACCGTATATGCAAGGTTCTTAAAGGCTTCAAGGACACGGATGTCCCTAAAAATTTAGTAATGAAGCTGTTAAGAAGAGAGGAAAACGAATATAAAACCCCGATTTTTGATTTTAAAATAAAACAAGATCCTACAAAAGAAATGCCTTCTGAATCAGAAGACGATGCAGAGGAAGCAGCTAAAAAAAAAAAGAAAAATTTGAGACAAATCTGAAAAATAAAATGTCTATAAAATTTTAATAAAAACTTGTCTTTTTATTTATATTTTTAAATTTTTTTATACTGTTCATAGATTTCATACTTTTCAGAATAAGAACAATTTCCTAGGAATAAAAAAGTATTTCTTCTTATTATACGAACTACATTTTTTAAAGTTTGTCAAATTCTCTTAAAATGAATGAGGCCTTGAACTAAACTGCACTGAACTTTTTTTCATATTTATTACATGCATACTTGAAAGTAAGGAGTTCTTCTAAGTATTTGTCTAAGAGACATTTTCGAGTTCTGGATGTTCCAGTTAGGTAAAGTTTGACTGTATATTATATACGATTAAAATTATTAATATTCCCATACTTTACATATTATAAATTTTCGTATGTCATAATATTCACATATAAAAAAACTAATGCTAATAAACTTTTGAAAATTTAACCTTGAATTAAAAAATTCTGTTCAATTTATTAACATATACGAAAAACATTTTTCTTGTTGCATAAGTGTTTCATATTTAGAAAATAGTGTTAATAAACTTGTATTCAATAAAAAATGGTTATTAATAGGAGGTAAGATAATTGTGATACATAATTTATTTTTTTGCAACATTTATATTTTGAGGTATTTTAATGCTCACACTAAAGTTATTTAAACAAAAAAAAAGTATATAGGTTTTTAACCCCACAACATTTTTAACTTAACAACAACATAAAATGTGCATAAGAAAACATTTTTCTTATTGCATAATGTTTACATATAGAAAAATAATGCATAATATTTCCATAATGTTAATAAACTTTGAGAATTTCACCTTGAATAAAAATAAATCAAGTTCAACATATTTTTTCTGATAACAGGTTTTTATTATAAACATTTATTAGATGCATATGTTTTTTTCATAACACAAAGAGATAACAAGTTTTATATAGACAAAACTTTTATTTACAAAGGCGGAGCTGAAACAGCTGCCATGCACTTCTTTATCATATCAACAAAAATTCATATCTCCTCTCACACATAATGCATTTTTTCTTTATTCCACTATTCTACTTAAGTTTTACTCAGCAGTGGCATTTATTACGTATATTGGTTTTTGTAACAAAAATACGTATTTCTATACCACATACCAACTCTTTCATATACACAAATGCATACATAAAAGCATTCATAACGTATTTGTTATTGCAATTTTACAAAAACAAATACACGCTAATCAACCAGGCTGCTATGCAACATACAGATATCAAGATTCTTGCATGCAAAAAGAAAATACGCCTTTTTTTATTCTGCTGTTCTTTGTTATGCCACTATAGAATAATTCTTATGAGTTTTACTTAGCAGTGGCATTACTTAGCAGTGGAAAAATACGTAAACCCATACCACATATATTGCTATACACAAAATCGTTCATAACTTGAATTTACCGTCAATTTGTTAGCCATGTGCTTTTTTTTGTTTACATATTCCTCTATGGATACGTATTCACCCAAGACATTATATAATTTTTTAAACAAGTTTTTATGTATATATACAAATTGCAAAAAAACATTGTTTTACAAAAACAAAATACACACGCGATCAACCATGTTACTATACAACAAGCATATATCAAATTTCTTGTATGAACATTTAATTTTTATATACTTTTTTTGTTGTTTATTTATTTTACAACAAGTATTTTGCACATGGCTATTCGAATTAGATAAAAAATAACAACAACATTGCAATACATTTTAGAATAAGTTTCTTTACGAAGGAGGTTCTAAAGCAAATATAATTGGGTTGATCTCCTCTAACAACACATACATATGGGCATCAAAGATTTTTCAAATTTCTTATCTAACATATTACTCTTACGACAGGTGGTATTTTATTTGCTGTTGTTTACTGGCACGGAGAAATTTTGTTAAACGTGTGGTTTCCTACTACTCATATTTCAAGAATTGATTCTTTTGCGTTTTCATCTAAGTTATCTATTTTTAATTCTGTTAACAGTTTGTTGTACCTTTCTTCTTTAGTTTCTAAATTATTGAACTTTCTTAAATTTATTATATGATAATTCTGTAATGGTTCAACTTTTGGTGTGATATTTTTTAGAATTACTTCATGTTCTAACGTATTTAAAATTTTTATGTGAGATACGCCTTTTGCAGGTATAATAGTATTCGCTAAAAATACTCCTTTTTGTATTTCTTGATTTGTGATTACACTATCTACTTTAACTTCTAAGTTAATTGCTTGCAACTGTTGAGTTCTCGCTGGTATTTTTATTTCCACATTTGGTAATCTGGTTATCATTGGAAAAACTATTTCCGAATTATTTATATATATACCAATCGAAAAAGTTTCATAATCAATTTTGCATAAGTTTTTTGCTAAAAAATCTCTACCTAATATCCCATCTGTTAAAATTGGAAAATCACTATTTACTATGTGAAATTCTTGTAGTATATTTTCTTTTTCAAAATTTATATTTGCTATTGCAGTACCTATAGATTGTGTTTCTGATTCTGTAACTCCTGTTATCTTACATTTATTTTCGTTTAGTTGAATATCAGGATATATTTCACTTAATTTTAGGATTGATATATCAGCTCCAGTATCTATTAAAAATGTTTTTATTCCTTTAGTGATATCAGTACAAATTGTTACATAATTTGTTAAATTTTTATTTAAATTACATATTTTTATTGATTGTTGGCAACTCTTAAATTTAAGTCCCTCGATGGTTGGACGTCGGGGACTGTTTGCGCGTTTCCTGATTGGTGAATACAATGTACACGACTTTGATTTTGATTCAGATTTTGGTGCCGATTTGTATTAGTATTATTGTTTTTATTAGAATTATTATTTATGCTATTAAAATTGTTGTTTCTATTGTTATTGTTATACCTATTATTATTATTATTTCTGTTGCTAAAATTATTATTTCTATTAGTGAAGTTGTTATTATTATATCTATTATTACCCCTATTTTGCCAATTGCTCCTATTATTGAAATTGTTTCTTTGAATATAATTTCTGTTTGAATCATATCGTTGTTGACTTCTAGTATTATATTGGTAAATACGTGCTGAATCATTTGGCTGTTCTATTTCTGTTGCCAATTGTATAGCGTCTTGTAAGGTTTTTGGTCTGGCTGCAAAAATGGTTGATTTTATTGGTTCATTTAGACCATTTCTAAAAACATTTAATGCTATTTGGTCGTTAAGCTTTCTTATTATTTCTTTATTTTCATCTCCCTGCTCTAATATTTGTAGTGCATTGAGTTCTGAAGTTAAATTTTCAATTTTGTTTGCAAAATTTGTTACATTATTAACTTGTCTGATTTTAGCTAATTCAGATTTTATTCTCAGCGGTGTGCTATTTGTTTTGAATATACTCTTAAAATTAGCTTTTAGTTGTATTAGTGTAGTGGGTGTCTGTTGTGAGCTTATTTTTGTTCTAACTTTATCTGAAATTTTTGTTCTTATTACAAACTCAATTAATTTTTTCTTTTCATTGTCATCTTTTAGAGTTTCATGTATGTAATCAATTAGATTTAAAAAATTGTCTAATTTCTTTGTATCACCTTCAAATTCTGGGATTAATTTGTGCGTAACAGATATGTCAAATGACGCCATTTCGATTTCTATATGATTTCGTGTTTCAGTTTTTTCTTCGATATCCTCTTCCCCTTCGGAGATGGTTGAATTATCCAAAATGTTTTGTGAATAATTATGTAAAACTAATTGTAACGCGTTATAAACCTCAAAGAATTTTTCTTTATAAGTAGCTAATAAATTTTTATCAACTACTTCTAAAATTGAATGATATATACTAGAATACTGTCTATATATATTTTTAACTTTAGTTTGCTTATTTAAAATATATTCCGCGGAAAATTTTCTATTCGGATTTTTCTTAAAGTTTAATAAAATATTTTTTAAATCCTCACATACATTTTTAATTTCTTCCAATCTCTTCATTGGATTTTATTTATTCATCATGTAAAATAATAGTTAATTAATAATTTTTTTTTTTATACAATAATAAATTTTCATGAACAATTATTCAAAAAAAATTTTTTTTTTTGTAAATTAAACATTAGTTCTAGCAACTTCTTTTGCTATTTTTTTTGTTAATAAATTTTTAATATAATTATATGCTATATTAATAGCAATTACAATAAGTTGTAAATTTGAAAATTTAAATTCATCTTTTGCATGAATATTTGCTGCACTACCAGCACTATTATTTATAATAACCTCCTCAGGTTTAGCATTTTGTCCACCCATTATATGGATCAAATTTGAGATTTTATTTATTCGTTAGTGTGGACGAAAATATAAAACAAAGTTAGAATTTTGTAAATTTTTAAGTGGATTTTTTTTTTTATAATAATAAAGAGTAAAAAGTAAATTATGGAGTGTTAAGTATTAAAGTTAAATGGTAAACAAACATTACCAACTCAAAAAAAAAAAATTAAGAATCATTTAAGAATTTTACAATATTTAAAATATTAAATTTATATGATTGTATATATATATATATATTTATTTATAATTTTTTCATATATAAAATATTATATTTTTATACATAAGTAATTTATCTTCATATATAAGTAATTAAACATAAGTGATTTATTTTAATATATAAGTAATTTTAACATAAGTGATTGAGCTTTAACATAAATGATTTAGCTTCATATATTCTATTTTTATACATAAGTAAATTTTTTTTCATTATCAAAGATATATTATTTATTTGTTTTTGCATTTAATATGTTTGAATATTTTTAAAATGTATTATCAAATGCTTCCGAAAATTTCTTGTCCGCCGTTTCACGTTTCTGCTTTCGTCGTCGCTGTTCTGTCTTTTGTTGCTTTTTTAATACTTTGATCTGTTGTACGAATTTCTTTTTTTCTAGTGTTGTTGCTATCGCAGATAATCTGTATAAATTGGCTATCTCCTTCCTTGATTGTACATATTTTCCTCCTCTTGTCTTATTTTTTGTTGTTGTTGTAGTTGGTTCTGGTGTATTTGTTTCAAATGGATGTCGTTTCTTGTATTCCTCTATGGATATTGGTTTTGGGCCAATTTGGTGGCTATTCTCTCCTATGACTTTTTGTATTTTCTTCTGGTGTTCGGTGGGCAGGATCGCCATGTAGTGTTTATGCTTATGATTTATATATGTTATATAGGGTTATTAAATATATATTATTTGTATACTAACTTCATCCATTTGTAACAACAATGCTACCTCAATATTCATCAGGCAAGATTGCCGACTTTGTTGAGGAAGTTAGTTTTAGGAGTTTTAAATTTAAACAAGCGTGTTGCTTTATAATAAAGATAAGACTCGGTTGACTTCTGATTGAAAAGTGACTTTTTATTATAATTCTGTCTCTTTATATACCCTAATTATTTGTTTACAATTAAAATTCCTTAGAAATATTATTCCCTTTAAAACTATATAATTCTTATTATTTAGATATTTAGATAATTCTTATTATTTTGAAAAGAGTATTTTTCTTTGTAAGTGAATTTAGTGGTTTTGCAATTTCTGCAAAATTTGGAATAAATCTTCTATAATAGTTACAAAATGCTGTAAATCGTTCTGTTTCATCTGCATTTGTAGGTACAGGGTAGTTTAATATTGCTTCATGCTTTCTAGGATCTGTCTTAATTCCTTCATTTGTAATTAAGTGGCCCAAATATGTTACCTCAGTTCGTAAAAAAATACATTTTTGTGGATTTAATTTTAAATTATATTTTCTTAATCTGCTCAAAGTTTTTATTAAATTTCTATTATGGTGTTTCAAACTACATCCAAATATTATAATGTCATCTACATAAAGAAAAGCTTGTTCGTCTAACCCCGCAACTATTTACTATGTGAAATTCTTGTAGTATATTTTCTTTTTCAAAATTTATATTTGCTATTGCAGTACCTATAGATTGTGTTTCTGATTCTGTAACTCCTGTTATCTTACATTTATTTTCGTTTAGTTGAATATCAGGATATATTTCACTTAATTTTAGGATTGATATATCAGCTCCAGTATCTATTAAAAATGTTTTTATTCCTTTAGTGATATCAGTACAAATTGTTACATAATTTGTTAAATTTTTATTTAAATTACATATTTTTATTGATTGTTGGCAACTCTTAAATTTAAGGTCCCTCGATGGTTGGACGTCGGGGGACTGTTTGCGCGTTTCCCGATTGTTGAATACAATGTACACGACTTTGATTTTGATTCAGATTTTGGTGCCGATTTGTATTAGTATTATTGTTTTTATTAGAATTATTATTTATGCTATTAAAATTGTTGTTTCTATTGTTATTGTTATACCTATTATTATTATTATTTCTGTTGCTAAAATTATTATTTCTATTAGTGAAGTTGTTATTATTATATCTATTATTACCCCTATTTTGCCAATTGCTCCTATTATTGAAATTGTTTCTTTGAATATAATTTCTGTTTGAATTATATCGTTGTTGACTTCTAGTATTATATTGGTAAATACGTGCTGAATCATTTGGCTGTTCTATTTCTGTTGCCAATTGTATAGCGTCTTGTAAGGTTTTTGGTCTGGCTGCAAAAATGGTTGATTTTATTGGTTCATTTAGACCATTTCTAAAAACATTTAATGCTATTTGGTCGTTAAGCTTTCTTATTATTTCTTTATTTTCATCTCCCTGCTCTAATATTTGTAGTGCATTGAGTTCTGAAGTTAAATTTTCAATTTTGTTTGCAAAATTTGTTACATTATTAACTTGTCTGATTTTAGCTAATTCCGATTTTATTCTCAGCGGTGTGCTATTTGTTTTGAATATACTCTTAAAATTAGCTTTTAGTTGTATTAGTGTAGTGGGTGTCTGTTGTGAGCTTATTTTTGTTCTAACTTTATCTGAAATTTTTGTTCTTATTACAAACTCAATTAATTTTTTCTTTTCATTGTCATCTTTTAGAGTTTCATGTATGTAATCAATTAGATTTAAAAAATTGTCTAATTTCTTTGTATCACCTTCAAATTCTGGGATTAATTTGTGCGTAACAGATATGTCAAATGACGCCATTTCGATTTCTATATGATTTCGTGTTTCAGTTTTTTCTTCGATATCCTCTTCCCCTTCGGAGATGGTTGAATTATCCAAAATGTTTTGTGAATAATTATGTAAAACTAATTGTAACTCGTTATAAACCTCAAAGAATTTTTCTTTATAAGTAGCTAATAACTTTTTATCAACTACTTCTAAAATTGAATGATATATACTAGAATACTGTCTATATATATTTTTAACTTTAGTTTGCTTATTTAAAATATATTCCGCGGAAAATTTTCTATTCGGATTTTTCTTAAAGTTTAATAAAATATTTTTTAAATCCTCACATAAATTTTTAATTTCTTCCAATCTCTTCATTGGATTTTATTTATTCATCATGTAAAATAATAGTTAATTAATAATTTTTTTTTATACAATAATAAATTTTCATGAACAATTATTCAAAAAAAAAATTTTTTTTTTGTGAATTAAACATTAGTTCTAGCAACTTCTTTTGCTATTTTTTTTGTTAATAAATTTTTAATATAATTATATGCTATATTAATAGCAATTACAATAAGTTGTAAATTTGAAAATTTAAATTCATCTTTTGCATGAATATTTGCTGCACTACCAGCACTATTATTTATAATAACCTCCTCAGGTTTAGCATTTTGTCCACCCATTATATGGATCAAATTTGAGATTTTATTTATTCGTTAGTGTGGACGAAAATATAAAAGATAAAACAAAGTTAGAATTTTGTAAATTTTTAAGTGGATTTTTTTTTTTATAATAATAAGAGTAAAAAGTAAATTATGGAGTGTTAAGTATTAAAGTTAAATGGTAAACAAACATTACCAACTCAAAAAAAAAAATTAAGAATCATTTAAGAATTTTGCAATATTTAAAATATTAAATTTATATGATTGTATATATATATATATTTATTTATAATTTTTTCATATATAAAATATTATATTTTTATACATAAGTAATTTATCTTCATATATAAGTAATTAAACATAAGTGATTTATTTTAATATATAAGTAATTTTAACATAAGTGATTGAGCTTTAACATAAATGATTTAGCTTCATATATTCTATTTTTATACATAAGTAAATTTTTTTTCATATTTTCCAATACAGTTTTAAATTTGATCTGTTGTACGAATTTCTTTTTTTCTAGTGTTGTTGCTATCGCAGATAATCTGTATAAATTGGCTATCTCCTTCCTTAATTGTACATATTTTCCTCCTCCTGTCTTATTTTGTGTTGTTGTTGTAGTTGGTTCTGGTGTATTTGTTACAACTGGATGTCGTTTCTTGTATTCCTCTATGGATATTGGTTTTGGGCCAATTAGGTGGCTATTCTCTCCTATGACTTTTTGTATTTTCTTCTGGTGTTCGGTGGGCAGGATCGCCATGTAGTGTTTATGCTTATGATTTATATATGTTATATAGGGTTATTAAATATATATTATATGTATACTAACTTCATCCATTTGTAGCAACAATGCTACCTCAATATTCATCAGGCAAGATTGCCGACTTTGTTGAGGAAGTTAGTTTTAGGAGTTTTAAATTTAAACAAGCGTGTTGCTTTATAATAAAGATAAGACTCGGTTGACTTCTGATTGAAACGTGACTTTTTATTATAATTCTGTCTCTTTATATACCCTAATTATTTGTTTACAATTAAAATTCCTTAGAAATATTATTCCCTTTAAAACTATATAATTCTTATTATTTAGATATTTAGATAATTCTTATTATTTTGAAAAGAGTGTTTTTCTTTGTAAGTGAATTTAGTGGTTTTGCAATTTCTGCAAAATTTGTAATAAATCTTCTATAATAGTTACAAAATGCTGTAAATCGTTTTGTTTCATCTGCATTTGTAGGTACAGGGTAGTTTAATATTGCTTCATGCTTTCTAGGATCTGTCTTAATTCCTTCATTTGTAATTAAGTGTCCCAAATATGTTACCTCAGTTCGTAAAAAATTACATTTTTGTGGATTTAATTTTAAATTATATTTTCTTAATCTGCTCAAAGTTTTTATTAAATTTCTATTATGGTGTTTCAAACTACATCCAAATATTATAATGTCATCTACATAAAGAAAAGCTTGTTCGTCTAACCCCGCAAGTGCAATTGATAGCATTCTTTGAAAACTATTTGTTGATATCTTTAATCCAAATGGTAATCTTTAAATTGATATAATCCTTTATTTGACGAAAATGCTGTTAAAGGTCTTGATTTTTTATCTAATTCTATTTCTAATGTTGAAAAATATTTTGCTCTTCCTATATTATCTAAAACATCTTCCAATCTTGTTAATGGAAATTTATCATCCATTATCTTTTTATTTAATTGTCGAAAATCTACAACTAATCTCCATTTTTTAGTATCAGTATCATCGTTTTCCTTGGGTACTATTAATAATGGTGAATTGTAAGGACTAATTGATGGTTCTATTATGTCGTCATCAATTAATTTATTTAGTTGTTTATTTATTTCCTCTGTTTGTGCTTGTGGAAGCCTATAATTTTTTATATATATTGGATTTTCATCTAATACGGAAATTTTTTGTTTGTAAAAATTATTTGTTGTTAAAACATCTCCTGTTAAATAAAAAGTATCTGAAAATTCTTCACATATTTCAAGAATTGATTCTTTTGCGTTTTCATCTAAGTTATCTATTTTTAATTCTGTTAACATTTTGTTGTACCTTTCTTCTTTAGTTTCTAAATTATTGAACTTTCTTAAATTTATTATATGATAATTCTGTAATGGTTCAACTTTTGGTGTGATATTATTTAGAATTACTTCATGTTCTAACGTATTTAAAATTTTTACGTGAGATACACCTTTTGCAGGTATAATAGTATTCGCTAAAAATACTCCTTTTTGTATTTCTTGATTTGTGATTACACTATCTACTTCTAAGTTAATTGCTTGCAACTGTTGTGTTCTCGCTGGTATTTTTATTTCCACATTTGGTAATCTGGTTATCATTGGAAAAACTATTTCCGAATTATTTATATATATACCAATCGAAAAAGTTTCATAATCAATTTTGCATAAGTTTTTTGCTAAAAAATCTCTACCTAATATCCCATCTGTTAAAATTGGAAAATCACTATTTACTATATGAAATTCTTGTAGTATATTTTCTTTTTCAAAATTTATATTTGCTATTGCAGTACCTATAGATTGTGTTTCTGATTCTGTAACTCCTGTTATCTTACATTTATTTTCGTTTAGTTGAATATCAGGATATATTTCACTTAATTTTAGGATTGATATATCAGCTCCAGTATCTATTAAAAATGTTTTTATTCCTTTAGTGATATCAGTACAAATTGTTACATAATTTGTTAAATTTTTATTTAAATTATATATTTTTATTGATTGTTGGCAACTCTTAAATTTAAGTCCCTCGATGGTTGGACGTCGGGGACTGTTTGCGCGTTTCCCGATTGGTGAATACAATGTACACGACTTTGATTTTGATTCAGATTTTGGTGCCGATTTGTATTAGTATTATTGTTTTTATTAGAATTATTATTTATGCTATTAAAATTGTTGTTTCTATTGTTATTGTTATACCTATTATTATTATTATTTCTGTTGCTAAAATTATTATTTCTATTAGTGAAGTTGTTATTATTATATCTATTATTACCCCTATTTTGCCAATTGCTCCTATTATTGAAATTGTTTCTTTGAATATAATTTCTGTTTGAATCATATCGTTGTTGACTTCTAGTATTATATTGGTAAATACGTGCTGAATCATTTGGCTGTTCTATTTCTGTTGCCAATTGTATAGCGTCTTGTAAGGTTTTTGGTCTGGCTGCAAAAATGGTTGATTTTATTGGTTCATTTAGACCATTTCTAAAAACATTTAATGCTATTTGGTCGTTAAGCTTTCTTATTATTTCTTTATTTTCATCTCCCTGCTCTAATATTTGTAGTGCATTGAGTTCTGAAGTTAAATTTTCAATTTTGTTTGCAAAATTTGTTACATTATTAACTTGTCTGATTTTAGCTAATTCAGATTTTATTCTCAGCGGTGTGCTATTTGTTTTGAATATACTCTTAAAATTAGCTTTTAGTTGTATTAGTGTAGTGGGTGTCTGTTGTGAGCTTATTTTTGTTCTAACTTTATCTGAAATTTTTGTTCTTATTACAAACTCAATTAATTTTTTCTTTTCATTGTCATCTTTTAGAGTTTCATGTATGTAATCAATTAGATTTAAAAAATTGTCTAATTTCTTTGTATCACCTTCAAATTCTGGGATTAATTTGTGCGTAACAGATATGTCAAATGACGCCATTTCGATTTCTATATGATTTCGTGTTTCAGTTTTTTCTTCGATATCCTCTTCCCCTTCGGAGATGGTTGAATTATCCAAAATGTTTTGTGAATAATTATGTAAAACTAATTGTAACTCGTTATAAACCTCAAAGAATTTTTCTTTATAAGTAGCTAATAACTTTTTATCAACTACTTCTAAAATTGAATGATATATACTAGAATACTGTCTATATATATTTTTAACTTTAGTTTGCTTATTTAAAATATATTCCGCGGAAAATTTTCTATTCGGATTTTTCTTAAAGTTTAATAAAATATTTTTTAAATCCTCACATAAATTTTTAATTTCTTCCAATCTCTTCATTGGATTTTATTTATTCATCATGTAAAATAATAGTTAATTAATAATTTTTTTTTATACAATAATAAATTTTCATGAACAATTATTCAAAAAAAAAATTTTTTTTTTGTGAATTAAACATTAGTTCTAGCAACTTCTTTTGCTATTTTTTTTGTTAATAAATTTTTAATATAATTATATGCTATATTAATAGCAATTACAATAAGTTGTAAATTTGAAAATTTAAATTCATCTTTTGCATGAATATTTGCTGCACTACCAGCACTATTATTTATAATAACCTCCTCAGGTTTAGCATTTTGTCCACCCATTATATGGATCAAATTTGAGATTTTATTTATTCGTTAGTGTGGACGAAAATATAAAAGATAAAACAAAGTTAGAATTTTGTAAATTTTTAAGTGGATTTTTTTTTTTATAATAATAAGAGTAAAAAGTAAATTATGGAGTGTTAAGTATTAAAGTTAAATGGTAAACAAACATTACCAACTCAAAAAAAAAAATTAAGAATCATTTAAGAATTTTGCAATATTTAAAATATTAAATTTATATGATTGTATATATATATATATTTATTTATAATTTTTTCATATATAAAATATTATATTTTTATACATAAGTAATTTATCTTCATATATAAGTAATTAAACATAAGTGATTTATTTTAATATATAAGTAATTTTAACATAAGTGATTGAGCTTTAACATAAATGATTTAGCTTCATATATTCTATTTTTATACATAAGTAAATTTTTTTTCATATTTTCCAATACAGTTTTAAATTTGATCTGTTGTACGAATTTCTTTTTTTCTAGTGTTGTTGCTATCGCAGATAATCTGTATAAATTGGCTATCTCCTTCCTTAATTGTACATATTTTCCTCCTCCTGTCTTATTTTGTGTTGTTGTTGTAGTTGGTTCTGGTGTATTTGTTACAACTGGATGTCGTTTCTTGTATTCCTCTATGGATATTGGTTTTGGGCCAATTAGGTGGCTATTCTCTCCTATGACTTTTTGTATTTTCTTCTGGTGTTCGGTGGGCAGGATCGCCATGTAGTGTTTATGCTTATGATTTATATATGTTATATAGGGTTATTAAATATATATTATTTGTATACTAACTTCATCCATTTGTAGCAACAATGCTACCTCAATATTCATCAGGCAAGATTGCCGACTTTGTTGAGGAAGTTAGTTTTACGAGTTTTAAATTTAAACAAGCGTGTTGCTTTATAATAAAGATAAGACTCGGTTGACTTCTGATTGAAACGTGACTTTTTATTATAATTCTGTCTCTTTATATACCCTAATTATTTGTTTACAATTAAAATTCCTTAGAAATATTATTCCCTTTAAAACTATATAATTCTTATTATTTAGATATTTAGATAATTCTTATTATTTTGAAAAGAGTGTTTTTCTTTGTAAGTGAATTTAGTGGTTTTGCAATTTCTGCAAAATTTGTAATAAATCTTCTATAATAGTTACAAAATGCTGTAAATCGTTTTGTTTCATCTGCATTTGTAGGTACAGGGTAGTTTAATATTGCTTCATGCTTTCTAGGATCTGTCTTAATTCCTTCATTTGTAATTAAGTGTCCCAAATATGTTACCTCAGTTCGTAAAAAATTACATTTTTGTGGATTTAATTTTAAATTATATTTTCTTAATCTGCTCAAAGTTTTTATTAAATTTCTATTATGGTGTTTCAAACTACATCCAAATATTATAATGTCATCTACATAAAGAAAAGCTTGTTCGTCTAACCCCGCAAGTGCAATTGATAGCATTCTTTGAAAACTATTTGTTGATATCTTTAATCCAAATGGTAATCTTTAAATTGATATAATCCTTTATTTGACGAAAATGCTGTTAAAGGTCTTGATTTTTTATCTAATTCTATTTCTAATGTTGAAAAATATTTTGCTCTTCCTATATTATCTAAAACATCTTCCAATCTTGTTAATGGAAATTTATCATCCATTATCTTTTTATTTAATTGTCGAAAATCTACAACTAATCTCCATTTTTTAGTATCAGTATCATCGTTTTCCTTGGGTACTATAAATAATGGTGAATTGTAAGGACTAATTGATGGTTCTATTATGTCGTCATCAATTAATTTATTTAGTTGTTTATTTATTTCCTCTGTTTGTGCTTGTGGAAGCCTATAATTTTTTATATATATTGGATTTTCATCTAATACGGAAATTTTTTGTTTGTAAAAATTATTTGTTGTTAAAACATCTCCTGTTAAATAAAAAGTATCTGAAAATTCTTCACATATTTCAAGAATTGATTCTTTTGCGTTTTCATCTAAGTTATCTATTTTTAATTCTGTTAACATTTTGTTGTACCTTTCTTCTTTAGTTTCTAAATTATTGAACTTTCTTAAATTTATTATATGATAATTCTGTAATGGTTCAACTTTTGGTGTGATATTATTTAGAATTACTTCATGTTCTAACGTATTTAAAATTTTTACGTGAGATACACCTTTTGCAGGTATAATAGTATTCGCTAAAAATACTCCTTTTTGTATTTCTTGATTTGTGATTACACTATCTACTTCTAAGTTAATTGCTTGCAACTGTTGTGTTCTCGCTGGTATTTTTATTTCCACATTTGGTAATCTGGTTATCATTGGAAAAACTATTTCCGAATTATTTATATATATACCAATCGAAAAAGTTTCATAATCAATTTTGCATAAGTTTTTTGCTAAAAAATCTCTACCTAATATCCCATCTGTTAAAATTGGAAAATCACTATTTACTATATGAAATTCTTGTAGTATATTTTCTTTTTCAAAATTTATATTTGCTATTGCAGTACCTATAGATTGTGTTTCTGATTCTGTAACTCCTGTTATCTTACATTTATTTTCGTTTAGTTGAATATCAGGATATATTTCACTTAATTTTAGGATTGATATATCAGCTCCAGTATCTATTAAAAATGTTTTTATTCCTTTAGTGATATCAGTACAAATTGTTACATAATTTGTTAAATTTTTATTTAAATTATATATTTTTATTGATTGTTGGCAACTCTTAAATTTAAGTCCCTCGATGGTTGGACGTCGGGGACTGTTTGCGCGTTTCCCGATTGGTGAATACAATGTACACGACTTTGATTTTGATTCAGATTTTGGTGCCGATTTGTATTAGTATTATTGTTTTTATTAGAATTATTATTTATGCTATTAAAATTGTTGTTTCTATTGTTATTGTTATACCTATTATTATTATTATTTCTGTTGCTAAAATTATTATTTCTATTAGTGAAGTTGTTATTATTATATCTATTATTACCCCTATTTTGCCAATTGCTCCTATTATTGAAATTGTTTCTTTGAATATAATTTCTGTTTGAATCATATCGTTGTTGACTTCTAGTATTATATTGGTAAATACGTGCTGAATCATTTGGCTGTTCTATTTCTGTAGCCAATTGTATAGCGTCTTGTAAGGTTTTTGGTCTGGCTGCAAAAATGGTTGATTTTATTGGTTCATTTAGACCATTTCTAAAAACATTTAATGCTATTTGGTCGTTAAGCTTTCTTATTATTTCTTTATTTTCATCTCCCTGCTCTAATATTTGTAGTGCATTGAGTTCTGAAGTAAAATTTGTTACATTATTAACTTGTCTGATTTTAGCTAATTCAGATTTTATTCTCAGCGGTGTGCTATTTGTTTTGAATATACTCTTAAAATTAGCTTTTAGTTGTATTAGTGTAGTGGGTGTCTGTTGTGAGCTTATTTTTGTTCTAACTTTATCTGAAATTTTTGTTCTTATTACAAACTCAATTAATTTTTTCTTTTCATTGTCATCTTTTAGAGTTTCATGTATGTAATCAATTAGATTTAAAAAATTGTCTAATTTCTTTGTATCACCTTCAAATTCTGGGATTAATTTGTGCGTAACAGATATGTCAAATGACGCCATTTCGATTTCTATATGATTTCGTGTTTCAGTTTTTTCTTCGATATCCTCTTCCCCTTCGGAGATGGTTGAATTATCCAAAATGTTTTGTGAATAATTATGTAAAACTAATTGTAACGCGTTATAAACCTCAAAGAATTTTTCTTTATAAGTAGCTAATAAATTTTTATCAACTACTTATAAAATTGAATGATATATACTAGAATACTGTCTATATATATTTTTAACTTTAGTTTGCTTATTTAAAATATATTCCGCGGAAAATTTTCTATTCGGATTTTTCTTAAAGTTTAATAAAATATTTTTTAAATCCTCACATAAATTTTTAATTTCTTCCAATCTCTTCATTGGATTTTATTTATTCATCATGTAAAATAATAGTTAATTAATAATTTTTTTTTTTATACAATAATAAATTTTCATGAACAATTATTCAAAAAAAAATTTTTTTTTTGTAAATTAAACATTAGTTCTAGCAACTTCTTTTGCTATTTTTTTTGTTAATAAATTTTTAATTAATTATATGCTATATTAATAGCAATTACAATAAGTTGTAAATTTGAAAATTTAAATTCATCTTTTGCATGAATATTTGCTGCACTACCAGCACTATTATTTATAATAACCTCCTCAGGTTTAGCATTTTGTCCACCCATTATATGGATCAAATTTGAGATTTTATTTATTCGTTAGTGTGGACGAAAATATAAAACAAAGTTAGAATTTTGTAAATTTTTAAGTGGATTTTTTTTTTTATAATAATAAAGAGCAAAAAGTAAATTATGGAGTGTTAAGTATTAAAGTTAAATGGTAAACAAACATTACCAACTCAAAAAAAAAAAATTAAGAATCATTTAAGAATTTTACAATATTTAAAATATTAAATTTATATGATTGTATATATATATATATTTATTTATAATTTTTTCTTATATAAAATATTATATTTTTATACATAAGTAATTTATCTTCATATATAAGTAATTAAACATAAGTGATTTATTTTAATATATAAGTAATTTTAACATAAGTGATTGAGCTTTAACATAAATGATTTAGCTTCATATATTCTATTTTTATACATAAGTAAATTTTTTTTCATTATCAAAGATATATTATTTATTTGTTTTTGCATTTAATATGTTTGAATATTTTTAAAATGTATTATCAAATGCTTCCGAAAATTTCTTGTCCGCCGTTTCACGTTTCTGCTTTCGTCGTCGCTGTTCTGTCTTTTGTTGCTTTTTTAATACTTTGATCTGTTGTACGAATTTCTTTTTTTCTAGTGTTGTTGCTATCGCAGATAATCTGTATAAATTGGCTATCTCCTTCCTTGATTGTACATATTTTCCTCCTCTTGTCTTATTTTTTGTTGTTGTTGTAGTTGGTTCTGGTGTATTTGTTTCAAATGGATGTCGTTTCTTGTATTCCTCTATGGATATTGGTTTTGGGCCAATTTGGTGGCTATTCTCTCCTATGACTTTTTGTATTTTCTTCTGGTGTTCGGTGGGCAGGATCGCCATGTAGTGTTTATGCTTATGATTTATATATGTTATATAGGGTTATTAAATATATATTATTTGTATACTAACTTCATCCATTTGTAACAACAATGCTACCTCAATATTCATCAGGCAAGATTGCCGACTTTGTTGAGGAAGTTAGTTTTAGGAGTTTTAAATTTAAAGAAGCGTGTTGCTTTATAATAAAGATAAGACTCGGTTGACTTCTGATTGAAAAGTGACTTTTTATTATAATTCTGTCTCTTTATATACCCTAATTATTTGTTTACAATTAAAATTCCTTAGAAATATTATTCCCTTTAAAACTATATAATTCTTATTATTTAGATATTTAGATAATTCTTATTATTTTGAAAAGAGTATTTTTCTTTGTAAGTGAATTTAGTGGTTTTGCAATTTCTGCAAAATTTGGAATAAATCTTCTATAATAGTTACAAAATGCTGTAAATCGTTCTGTTTCATCTGCATTTGTAGGTACAGGGTAGTTTAATATTGCTTCATGCTTTCTAGGATCTGTCTTAATTCCTTCATTTGTAATTAAGTGGCCCAAATATGTTACCTCAGTTCGTAAAAAATTACATTTTTGTGGATTTAATTTTAAATTATATTTTCTTAATCTGCTCAAAGTTTTTATTAAATTTCTATTATGGTGTTTCAAACTACATCCAAATATTATAATGTCATCTACATAAAGAAAAGCTTGTTCGTCTAACCCCGCAATTATTTACTATGTGAAATTCTTGTAGTATATTTTCTTTTTCAAAATTTATATTTGCTATTGCAGTACCTATAGATTGTGTTTCTGATTCTGTAACTCCTGTTATCTTACATTTATTTTCGTTTAGTTGAATATCAGGATATATTTCACTTAATTTTAGGATTGATATATCAGCTCCAGTATCTATTAAAAATGTTTTTATTCCTTTAGTGATATCAGTACAAATTGTTACATAATTTGTTAAATTTTTATTTAAATTACATATTTTTATTGATTGTTGGCAACTCTTAAATTTAAGGTCCCTCGATGGTTGGATGTCGGGGACTGTTTGCGCGTTTCCCGATTGGTGAATACAATGTACACGACTTTGATTTTGATTCAGATTTTGGTGCCGATTTGTATTAGTATTATTGTTTTTATTAGAATTATTATTTATGCTATTAAAATTGTTGTTTCTATTGTTATTGTTATACCTATTATTATTATTATTTCTGTTGCTAAAATTATTATTTCTATTAGTGAAGTTGTTATTATTATATCTATTATTACCCCTATTTTGCCAATTGCTCCTATTATTGAAATTGTTTCTTTGAATATAATTTCTGTTTGAATTATATCGTTGTTGACTTCTAGTATTATATTGGTAAATACGTGCTGAATCATTTGGCTGTTATATTTCTGTTGCCAATTGTATAGCGTCTTGTAAGGTTTTTGGTCTGGCTGCAAAAATGGTTGATTTTATTGGTTCATTTAGACCATTTCTAAAAACATTTAATGCTATTTGATCGTTAAGCTTTCTTATTATTTCTTTATTTTCATCTCCCTGCTCTAATATTTGTAGTGCATTGAGTTCTGAAGTTAAATTTTCAATTTTGTTTGCAAAATTTGTTACATTATTAACTTGTCTGATTTTAGCTAATTCAGATTTTATTCTCAGCGGTGTGCTATTTGTTTTGAATATACTCTTAAAATTAGCTTTTAGTTGTATTAGTGTAGTGGGTGTCTGTTGTGAGCTTATTTTTGTTCTAACTTTATCTGAAATTTTTGTTCTTATTACAAACTCAATTAATTTTTTCTTTTCATTGTCATCTTTTAGAGTTTCATGTATGTAATCAATTAGATTTAAAAAATTGTCTAATTTCTTTGTATCACCTTCAAATTCTGGGATTAATTTGTGCGTAACAGATATGTCAAATGACGCCATTTCGATTTCTATATGATTTCGTGTTTCAGTTTTTTCTTCGATATCCTCTTCCCCTTCGGAGATGGTTGAATTATCCAAAATGTTTTGTGAATAATTATGTAAAACTAATTGTAACTCGTTATAAACCTCAAAGAATTTTTCTTTATAAGTAGCTAATAACTTTTTATCAACTACTTCTAAAATTGAATGATATATACTAGAATACTGTCTATATATATTTTTAACTTTAGTTTGCTTATTTAAAATATATTCCGCGGAAAATTTTCTATTCGGATTTTTCTTAAAGTTTAATAAAATATTTTTTAAATCCTCACATAAATTTTTAATTTCTTCCAATCTCTTCATTGGATTTTAATTATTCATCATGTAAAATAATAGTTAATTAATAATTTTTTTTTATACAATAATAAATTTTCATGAACAATTATTCAAAAAAAAAATTTTTTTTTTGTGAATTAAACATTAGTTCTAGCAACTTCTTTTGCTATTTTTTTTGTTAATAAATTTTTAATATAATTATATGCTATATTAATAGCAATTACAATAAGTTGTAAATTTGAAAATTTAAATTCATCTTTTGCATGAATATTTGCTGCACTACCAGCACTATTATTTATAATAACCTCCTCAGGTTTAGCATTTTGTCCACCCATTATATGGATCAAATTTGAGATTTTATTTATTCGTTAGTGTGGACGAAAATATAAAAGATAAAACAAAGTTAGAATTTTGTAAATTTTTAAGTGGATTTTTTTTTTTATAATAATAAGAGTAAAAAGTAAATTATGGAGTGTTAAGTATTAAAGTTAAATGGTAAACAAACATTACCAACTCAAAAAAAAAAATTAAGAATCATTTAAGAATTTTGCAATATTTAAAATATTAAATTTATATGATTGTATATATATATATATTTATTTATAATTTTTTCATATATAAAATATTATATTTTTATACATAAGTAATTTATCTTCATATATAAGTAATTAAACATAAGTGATTTATTTTAATATATAAGTAATTTTAACATAAGTGATTGAGCTTTAACATAAATGATTTAGCTTCATATATTCTATTTTTATACATAAGTAAATTTTTTTTCATATTTTCCAATACAGTTTTAAATTTGATCTGTTGTACGAATTTCTTTTTTTCTAGTGTTGTTGCTATCGCAGATAATCTGTATAAATTGGCTATCTCCTTCCTTAATTGTACATATTTTCCTCCTCCTGTCTTATTTTGTGTTGTTGTTGTAGTTGGTTCTGGTGTATTTGTTACAACTGGATGTCGTTTCTTGTATTCCTCTATGGATATTGGTTTTGGGCCAATTAGGTGGCTATTCTCTCCTATGACTTTTTGTATTTTCTTCTGGTGTTCGGTGGGCAGGATCGCCATGTAGTGTTTATGCTTATGATTTATATATGTTATATAGGGTTATTAAATATATATTATTTGTATACTAACTTCATCCATTTGTAGCAACAATGCTACCTCAATATTCATCAGGCAAGATTGCCGACTTTGTTGAGGAAGTTAGTTTTAGGAGTTTTAAATTTAAACAAGCGTGTTGCTTTATAATAAAGATAAGACTCGGTTGACTTCTGATTGAAACGTGACTTTTTATTATAATTCTGTCTCTTTATATACCCTAATTATTTGTTTACAATTAAAATTCCTTAGAAATATTATTCCCTTTAAAACTATATAATTCTTATTATTTAGATATTTAGATAATTCTTATTATTTTGAAAAGAGTGTTTTTCTTTGTAAGTGAATTTAGTGGTTTTGCAATTTCTGCAAAATTTGTAATAAATCTTCTATAATAGTTACAAAATGCTGTAAATCGTTTTGTTTCATCTGCATTTGTAGGTACAGGGTAGTTTAATATTGCTTCATGCTTTCTAGGATACAGGGTAGTTTAATATTGCTTCATGCTTTCTAGGATCTGTCTTAATTCCTTCATTTGTAATTAAGTGTCCCAAATATGTTACCTCAGTTCGTAAAAAATTACATTTTTGTGGATTTAATTTTAAATTATATTTTCTTAATCTGCTCAAAGTTTTTATTAAATTTCTATTATGGTGTTTCAAACTACATCCAAATATTATAATGTCATCTACATAAAGAAAAGCTTGTTCGTCTAACCCCGCAAGTGCAATTGATAGCATTCTTTGAAAACTATTTGTTGATATCTTTAATCCAAATGGTAATCTTTAAATTGATATAATCCTTTATTTGACGAAAATGCTGTTAAAGGTCTTGATTTTTTATCTAATTCTATTTCTAATGTTGAAAAATATTTTGCTCTTCCTATATTATCTAAAACATCTTCCAATCTTGTTAATGGAAATTTATCATCCATTATCTTTTTATTTAATTGTCGAAAATCTACAACTAATCTCCATTTTTTAGTATCAGTATCATCGTTTTCCTTGGGTACTATTAATAATGGTGAATTGTAAGGACTAATTGATGGTTCTATTATGTCGTCATCAATTAATTTATTTAGTTGTTTATTTATTTCCTCTGTTTGTGCTTGTGGAAGCCTATAATTTTTTATATATATTGGATTTTCATCTAATACGGAAATTTTTTGTTTGTAAAAATTATTTGTTGTTAAAACATCTCCTGTTAAATAAAAAGTATAATTCTTCACATATTTCAAGAATTGATTCTTTTGCGTTTTCATCTAAGTTATCTATTTTTAATTCTGTTAACATTTTGTTGTACCTTTCTTCTTTAGTTTCTAAATTATTGAACTTTCTTAAATTTATTATATGATAATTCTGTAATGGTTCAACTTTTGGTGTGATATTATTTAGAATTACTTCATGTTCTAACGTATTTAAAATGTGAGATACACCTTTTGCAGGTATAATAGTATTCGCTAAAAATACTCCTTTTTGTATTTCTTGATTTGTGATTACACTATCTACTTTAACTTCTAAGTTAATTGCTTGCAACTGTTGTGTTCTCGCTGGTATTTTTATTTCCACATTTGGTAATCTGGTTATCATTGGAAAAACTATTTCCGAATTATTTATATATATACCAATCGAAAAAGTTTCATAATCAATTTTGCATAAGTTTTTTGCTAAAAAATCTCTACCTAATATCCCATCTGTTAAAATTGGAAAATCACTATTTACTATATGAAATTCTTGTAGTATATTTTCTTTTTCAAAATTTATATTTGCTATTGCAGTACCTATAGATTGTGTTTCTGATTCTGTAACTCCTGTTATCTTACATTTATTTTCGTTTAGTTGAATATCAGGATATATTTCACTTAATTTTAGGATTGATATATCAGCTCCAGTATCTATTAAAAATGTTTTTATTCCTTTAGTGATATCAGTACAAATTGTTACATAATTTGTTAAATTTTTATTTAAATTATATATTTTTATTGATTGTTGGCAACTCTTAAATTTAAGTCCCTCGATGGTTGGACGTCGGGGACTGTTTGCGCGTTTCCCGATTGGTGAATACAATGTACACGACTTTGATTTTGATTCAGATTTTGGTGCCGATTTGTATTAGTATTATTGTTTTTATTAGAATTATTATTTATGCTATTAAAATTGTTGTTTCTATTGTTATTGTTATACCTATTATTATTATTATTTCTGTTGCTAAAATTATTATTTCTATTAGTGAAGTTGTTATTATTATATCTATTATTACCCCTATTTTGCCAATTGCTCCTATTATTGAAATTGTTTCTTTGAATATAATTTCTGTTTGAATCATATCGTTGTTGACTTCTAGTATTATATTGGTAAATACGTGCTGAATCATTTGGCTGTTCTATTTCTGTTGCCAATTGTATAGCGTCTTGTAAGGTTTTTAGTCTGGCTGCAAAAATGGTTGATTTTATTAGTTCACTTTAGACCATTTGTAAAAACATTTAATGCTATTTGGTCATTAAGCTTTCTTATTATTTCTTTATTTTCATCTCCCTGCTCTAATATTTGTAGTGCATTGAGTTCTGAAGTTAAATTTTCAATTTTGTTTGCAAAATTTGTTACATTATTAACTTGTCTGATTTTAGCTAATTCAGATTTTATTCTCAGCGGTGTGCTATTTGTTTTGAATATACTCTTAAAATTAGCTTTTAGTTGTATTAGTGTAGTGGGTGTCTGTTGTGAGCTTATTTTTGTTCTAACTTTATCTGAAATTTTTGTTCTTATTACAAACTCAATTAATTTTTTCTTTTCATTGTCATCTTTTAGAGTTTCATGTATGTAATCAATTAGATTTAAAAAATTGTCTAATTTCTTTGTATCACCTTCAAATTCTGGGATTAATTTGTGCGTAACAGATATGTCAAATGACGCCATTTCGATTTCTATATGATTTCGTGTTTCAGTTTTTTCTTCGATATCCTCTTCCCCTTCGGAGATGGTTGAATTATCCAAAATGTTTTGTGAATAATTATGTAAAACTAATTGTAACTCGTTATAAACCTCAAAGAATTTTTCTTTATAAGTAGCTAATAACTTTTTATCAACTACTTCTAAAATTGAATGATATATACTAGAATACTGTCTATATATATTTTTAACTTTAGTTTGCTTATTTAAAATATATTCCGCGGAAAATTTTCTATTCGGATTTTTCTTAAAGTTTAATAAAATATTTTTTAAATCCTCACATAAATTTTTAATTTCTTCCAATCTCTTCATTGGATTTTATTTATTCATCATGTAAAATAATAGTTAATTAATAATTTTTTTTTATACAATAATAAATTTTCATGAACAATTATTCAAAAAAAAAATTTTTTTTTTGTGAATTAAACATTAGTTCTAGCAACTTCTTTTGCTATTTTTTTTGTTAATAAATTTTTAATATAATTATATGCTATATTAATAGCAATTACAATAAGTTGTAAATTTGAAAATTTAAATTCATCTTTTGCATGAATATTTGCTGCACTACCAGCACTATTATTTATAATAACCTCCTCAGGTTTAGCATTTTGTCCACCCATTATATGGATCAAATTTGAGATTTTATTTATTCGTTAGTGTGGACGAAAATATAAAAGATAAAACAAAGTTAGAATTTTGTAAATTTTTAAGTGGATTTTTTTTTTTATAATAATAAGAGTAAAAAGTAAATTATGGAGTGTTAAGTATTAAAGTTAAATGGTAAACAAACATTACCAACTCAAAAAAAAAAATTAAGAATCATTTAAGAATTTTGCAATATTTAAAATATTAAATTTATATGATTGTATATATATATATATTTATTTATAATTTTTTCATATATAAAATATTATATTTTTATACATAAGTAATTTATCTTCATATATAAGTAATTAAACATAAGTGATTTATTTTAATATATAAGTAATTTTAACATAAGTGATTGAGCTTTAACATAAATGATTTAGCTTCATATATTCTATTTTTACACATAAGTAAATTTTTTTTCATATTTTCCAATACAGTTTTAAATTTGATCTGTTGTACGAATTTCTTTTTTTCTAGTGTTGTTGCTATCGCAGATAATCTGTATAAATTGGCTATCTCCTTCCTTAATTGTACATATTTTCCTCCTCCTGTCTTATTTTGTGTTGTTGTTGTAGTTGGTTCTGGTGTATTTGTTACAACTGGATGTCGTTTCTTGTATTCCTCTATGGATATTGGTTTTGGGCCAATTAGGTGGCTATTCTCTCCTATGACTTTTTGTATTTTCTTCTGGTGTTCGGTGGGCAGGATCGCCATGTAGTGTTTATGCTTATGATTTATATATGTTATATAGGGTTATTAAATATATATTATTTGTATACTAACTTCATCCATTTGTAGCAACAATGCTACCTCAATATTCATCAGGCAAGATTGCCGACTTTGTTGAGGAAGTTAGTTTTAGGAGTTTTAAATTTAAACAAGCGTGTTGCTTTATAATAAAGATAAGACTCGGTTGACTTCTGATTGAAACGTGACTTTTTATTATAATTCTGTCTCTTTATATACCCTAATTATTTGTTTACAATTAAAATTCCTTAGAAATATTATTCCCTTTAAAACTATATAATTCTTATTATTTATATATTTAGATAATTCTTATTATTTTGAAAAGAGTGTTTTTCTTTGTAAGTGAATTTAGTGGTTTTGCAATTTCTGCAAAATTTGTAATAAATCTTCTATAATAGTTACAAAATGCTGTAAATCGTTTTGTTTCATCTGCATTTGTAGGTACAGGGTAGTTTAATATTGCTTCATGCTTTCTAGGATCTGTCTTAATTCCTTCATTTGTAATTAAGTGTCCCAAATATGTTACCTCAGTTCGTAAAAAATTACATTTTTGTGGATTTAATTTTAAATTATATTTTCTTAATCTGCTCAAAGTTTTTATTAAATTTCTATTATGGTGTTTCAAACTACATCCAAATATTATAATGTCATCTACATAAAGAAAAGCTTGTTCGTCTAACCCCGCAACTATTTACTATGTGAAATTCTTGTAGTATATTTTCTTTTTCAAAATTTATATTTGCTATTGCAGTACCTATAGATTGTGTTTCTGATTCTGTAACTCCTGTTATCTTACATTTATTTTCGTTTAGTTGAATATCAGGATATATTTCACTTAATTTTAGGATTGATATATCAGCTCCAGTATCTATTAAAAATGTTTTTATTCCTTTAGTGATATCAGTACAAATTGTTACATAATTTGTTAAATTTTTATTTAAATTATATATTTTTATTGATTGTTGGCAACTCTTAAATTTAAGTCCCTCGATGGTTGGACGTCGGGGACTGTTTGCGCGTTTCCCGATTGGTGAATACAATGTACACGACTTTGATTTTGATTCAGATTTTGGTGCCGATTTGTATTAGTATTATTGTTTTTATTAGAATTATTATTTATGCTATTAAAATTGTTGTTTCTATTGTTATTGTTATACCTATTATTATTATTATTTCTGTTGCTAAAATTATTATTTCTATTAGTGAAGTTGTTATTATTATATCTATTATTACCCCTATTTTGCCAATTGCTCCTATTATTGAAATTGTTTCTTTGAATATAATTTCTGTTTGAATCATATCGTTGTTGACTTCTAGTATTATATTGGTAAATACGTGCTGAATCATTTGGCTGTTCTATTTCTGTTGCCAATTGTATAGCGTCTTGTAAGGTTTTTGGTCTGGCTGCAAAAATGGTTGATTTTATTGGTTCATATAGACCATTTCTAAAAACATTTAATGCTATTTGGTCGTTAAGCTTTCTTATTATTTCTTTATTTTCATCTCCCTGCTCTAATATTTGTAGTGCATTGAGTTCTGAAGTTAAATTTTCAATTTTGTTTGCAAAATTTGTTACATTATTAACTTGTCTGATTTTAGCTAATTCAGATTTTATTCTCAGCGGTGTGCTATTTGTTTTGAATATACTCTTAAAATTAGCTTTTGGTTGTATTAGTGTAGTGGGTGTCTGTTGTGAGCTTATTTTTGTTCTAACTTTATCTGAAATTTTTGTTCTTATTACAAACTCAATTAATTTTTTCTTTTCATTGTCATCTTTTAGAGTTTCATGTATGTAATCAATTAGATTTAAAAAATTGTCTAATTTCTTTGTATCACCTTCAAATTCTGGGATTAATTTGTGCGTAACAGATATGTCAAATGACGCCATTTCGATTTCTATATGATTTCGTGTTTCAGTTTTTTCTTCGATATCCTCTTCCCCTTCGGAGATGGTTGAATTATCCAAAATGTTTTGTGAATAATTATGTAAAACTAATTGTAACTCGTTATAAACCTCAAAGAATTTTTCTTTATAAGTAGCTAATAACTTTTTATCAACTACTTCTAAAATTGAATGATATATACTAGAATACTGTCTATATATATTTTTAACTTTAGTTTGCTTATTTAAAATATATTCCGCGGAAAATTTTCTATTCGGATTTTTCTTAAAGATTAATAAAATATTTTTTAAATCCTCACATAAATTTTTAATTTCTTCCAATCTCTTCATTGGATTTTATTTATTCATCATGTAAAATAATAGTTAATTAATAATTTTTTTTTTATACAATAATAAATTTTCATGAACAATTATTCAAAAAAAATTTTTTTTTTGTAAATTAAACATTAGTTCTAGCAACTTCTTTTGCTATTTTTTTTGTTAATAAATTTTTAATATAATTATATGCTATATTAATAGCAATTACAATAAGTTGTAAATTTGAAAATTTAAATTCATCTTTTGCATGAATATTTGCTGCACTACCAGCACTATTATTTATAATAACCTCCTCAGGTTTAGCATTTTGTCCACCCATTATATGGATCAAATTTGAGATTTTATTTATTCGTTAGTGTAGACGAAAATATAAAACAAAGTTAGAATTTTGTAAATTTTTAAGTGGATTTTTTTTTTTTTATAATAATAAAGAGTAAAAAGTAAATTATGGAGTGTTAAGTATTAAAGTTAAATGCTAAACAAACATTACCAACTCAAAAAAAAAATTTAAGAATCATTTAAGAATTTTACAATATTTAAAATATTAAATTTATATGATTGTATATATATATATATTTATTTATAATTTTTTCATATATAATATATTATATTTTTATACATAAGTAATTTATCTTCATATACGAGTATAAGTAATTAAACATAAGTGATTTATTTTAATATATAAGTAATTTTAACATAAGTGATTGAGCTTTAACATAAATGATTTAGCTTCATATATTCCATTTTTATACATAAGTAAATTTTTTTTCATTATCAAAGATATTTTATTTATTTGTTTTTGCATTTAATATGTTTGAATATTTTTCAAATGTATTATCAAATGCTTCCGAAAATTTCTTGTCCGCCGTTTCACGTTTCTGCTTTCGTCGTCGCTGTTCTGTCTTTTGTTGCTTTTTTAATACTTTGATCTGTTGTACGAATTTCTTTTTTTCTAGTGTTGTTGCTATCGCAGATAATGTGTATAAATTGGCTATCTCCTTCCTTAATTGTACATATTTTCCTCTTCTTGTCTTATTTTTTGTTGTTGTTGTAGTTGGTTCTGGTGTATTTGTTACAACTGGATGTCGTTTCTTGTATTCCTCTATGGATATTGGTTTTGGACCAATTTGGTGGCTATTCTCTCCTATGACTTTTTGTATTTTCTTCTGGTGTTCGGTGGGCAGGATCGCCATGTAGTGTTTATGCTTATGATTTATATATGTTATATAGGGCTATTAAATATATATTATTTGTATACTAACTTCATCCATTTGTAGCAACAATGCTACCTCAATATTCAAAAGGCAAGATTGCCGACTTTGTTGAGGAAGTTAGTTTTAGGAGTTTTAAATTTAAACAAGCGTGTTGCTTTATAATAAAGATAAGACTCGGTTGACTTCTGATTGAAAAGTGACTTTTCTGTCTCTTTATAATTCTGTCTCTTTATATACCCTAATTATTTGTTTACAATTAAAATTCCTTAGAAATATTATTCCCTTTAAAACTATATAATTCTTATTATTTAGATTTGGTCAGCATTTTTGACCAAAATTATTTTACTTTGATTTTACTATAAAATATATATCTACTCATATTACAATTTTGTGCATTAGGTTTAATGTATAATTCTTATCTTTTAATTTTTATATTTTATTAATGTGGGTATACACCATGTATATACCGATATATTTTATTAAGGTTGAGTATACACTATCTGTGTGCTATATTCATTACAGCATATTCAGTGGAGGGTATGAAAGTTGCTGGCGCTTGCGGCAGTGGCGTAGGTGGTAAATCATACCGAACAGCTGTTTGATTTTGATGCTGGGGCTATGGTACAGCTGGCGCGATTTGCTGCCGAGCGAGCAACTCCCGCAGTTCATTAATCTGCCGTTGTTGTTCCGCAATCACATTCTACATATCATGTATCTGACGATCCTGTTGGTACCGGAGGTGGTTGCTGGTATGTAAAATTATTATTATTATTATTGAACCCGTTCTGAAACATGGGCTGATTCGATCTCGGATAATTAATTCGACCAGTATTGTAATTTAATTTTTTTCCAGACGCATTCGGTGCTGCGATTCGTGGCGATCCAAACCGTTGGAAATACGGATCCGACCGTGGCGATGCGGTCCATGCACCGAACGGACCTTGGCTGGGCATCACTGCCGAAGTCTGCCGATTGGACGGAAATGACAATGGACTTCCTGCCGAGGCACCCGTATCCTGGCGTTGTTCAGGTACTTTATTTTTGTTGTTATTATTATTTTTATTGACTATCTTTTTAGGTGCCGTTCCCGTTACGGCAGGAACGGATTTTTCTAATGGAGCCAGTTCCGGAATTAATAGACCGCCGGCACCATCCACATTCTCTTCACTACCAGGAACTAGTTCCGACGTAAGGGTAAATGTTTTTATTTTTTCTAAATCTTCTTTCAATTCAAAAATTAAATTCCTAACTACGCCTGAATATTTTTTTTCTGCACTTTTTATCCGATTTAATCTATCCCACACATGATACGATTTTGTATTGGCGATACCAAGCGCATCCTTGTTGGCGTTCTTTAGCCCGTCGCGGATCATCGCTTGACAGGAAGATACCTTTCCTTCGCAGATACCTAATTCGCCCTCTGGATCGGAGATAAATGGTTTTGGCAAATTGGTTTTCTTGTTTATCTCCTGATCCAGTATTCTACTTAGCCGCGAATATTTTGCCATGGCGTTATCCGTAAGAACCAGTAGATTCCGGATTCCTAATTCATATGCCAACTCATCCTCATCTAATAAAACCGGATCGATCAAGTGTTTAAAGGTATCCATTTTTATTTTTATTTTACTAAATTAATTCTATTTATCTAATAATATAATTGCTTATTTCAGCGGCGGTGATGACTAATACTACTCTAGGACCTTTTCTACTAATAATGTTTAATGAATTAATACTACACTAATAATAAATAACACTAATAATTAATTATCTAAGATAATAATTAATTAAGAAATATTTTAATAACAAAAATAAAACTATTGTAAGCTAACCCTAGCATAAATAAATAAAAAAAAAAAATAATGTAAACCCGACTTCACCAAAAAAAAATTCTTTAATAAATAACAATCAGTGTATAAATGAACGAATATTGTAAATATAAATAACAGAAACTTTGTAAATATAAGTAACAAAAATTGTAAATAGGAATGCCACAAATTTTTTAAATATAAATAACAAAGAGGTCTGTACATATAAATAACACTGATTGTAAATTTTTACTAATACTACTAAAACTAATGTAAACTAAATATAATATAATAAATAATAAATTCCACTACACTATTTAATAAATAACAAAAAAAAAAATTATTACTACTACCATAAATAACAAATATTTTGTAAAAATAAATAAATAAATGTATATACATAACACTACTCTAATAAATAACAACTATTGTATATATAAATAAATAATTGAATCAATAAAAATGTCTACATCTACAACTTAATCTATTTTATATATAAAAAAAATAAATAAATAAATAAACCTAACTTAAAAATCCTACACCAAACTACACTAACTGCACTGCCCGAAATAAGCAAATAACCCAGTATAATTTATAACTAATTTGATCTACTACAAAAAAAAAATTATTCTAATTTTCAGGCCGCTGGGTACAGACTCGCTATATACTTCTGAATCAGCTGATTTTCGTGAACCAAAATAATAATAAATTTTTTCCGTTTAACAAAAAAAATAAACTTTGTGTGGCCGATTGGATATGTATAATTTTTTAATTTAATTAATTTTTTTATAATTTACTTTAATAATTTTTATTTTATATAAATTATAATATTATAAATTTTAAATAATTTTAATTTATTAATTACTTAATTATAACCCAGTATTCACTTGAACCAATTTAATTTTTGATTAATTTGATTTTATTTTAAAAAAACAAATTTTTATCTAGAATTGTTATGATATTTTAGTGCCAAATAAATATTTTGATCAACTATTTTAATTTTTGGTGCTTTATTTTCTATAAGATTTTCAAGATTTCAGTTTTAATTAAGTCGGACAAATTAATTGAACCAACGCAGTCAGAATTTTTGTAGGAAAAGGAAAATGAGGGGACTAGGAAATGGATCAAGGATTCAAAGGCAGAGGATATAGGGAAACCCCTGTCTTATCATTCCTTCCTCAGACCCCACTTCAAAAAAAAATAATTTTCGTTAACAAAAAAAAAACAAACACCCAATATTGCTAGGACATAATACAGACTACCGTATTTATATATCTAACTAACAGTATCAGGTGTCAACAAATAAATAACATATGTCCGAAGGTGTAAATAAGGACTACCTTATTTACTAGTCAACTTCGGACGTATAATTAATAAACAAAGGACGGGTAGGAATTACTAACTACCAGTCGAAACAAATTACACACTAATAAATAATTACACAACAAAAAAATTTATAATTTTTTCTTTCATAATGAAGCCGTCGGAAGGAATGTAAGCCAAAAGGGGATTTAATGACGATAATATGGTAATCTCACCAACTCCATCCGAACCTATCTCCAGCATCTCAAGTCGTCGATGGAGTTGTTATATGTTCGGGTGACCACGTCACACCAACAAAAAATTTTTTTTTTAATTTTCAACAAAAAAATTGGACACCAATTGGTGCATCTTCTCAGCCACAACTTTGGGCGCCAATTGTAACACAATTGGTGCATATTAAAGTCCCAAGATTTGGGCGCCAATTGTAACGATATCAAAATTATTTGATATGTTAGCTGGGAGGAGAAGGGTTCGAAAGCTGAAAGCGTTGGGCGCCTGGTCTGAGTGACCTAGCCACAATCGCTAATGATGCAAGACCAAGAAAATAATTTTTTTCTTACAAAAAAAAACTACTTCTCTTTTTATTTATTTTCAGCTTCCAGGATCATTGGGATTTCCTCCTTGTTGCCGGCTCAGCACAGTCTGTGATGTGTGGGTCGACCAATGATCTTACTAACTACCATATTGCCTGAAAATTGTAACTCTTCAATGCAAATCACTTGTTACATAATAACATCTGACTGGATCGAAGAGCCACAACAGAAGGACATCCTGACTACGCTGGTTCACATAATGTAATTCCTCTTAGCCAGCCATAATGGATGAAGAAGAACTACCACACATTTACACAGAAAAAAACACAAAAAAAAAATATCGAACACAAAAAAAATCCAACCACTAAATAAAGAAATAAACACCAATATATTAAATTATAATTTAACAAAATTCTTTATTTTTATCAAAAAATGAAGAGCATCTTTTGTTTTGGGTCGGAAAAAGTCAAATGAAGAGCATCTTTTGTTTTGGGTCGGAAAAAGTCAAATGAAGAGCATCTTTTGTTTTGGGTCGGAAAAAGTTAACTCACCACCACCACAGCGACATCTAGTACTACCATCACTATTATTTAACGAAATAACACCAACATACAAAAATAATTATATTTGACATTTCACAAGAGGAAGACACAACAACAAAAAAAAATAACAAAGCACAGCATGGCCGACGATATGGCAGGTAATTCATTTTGTTTATTATTATTTTCTATAAATATATTTTAATTTTTCTACCTTTTTTTAGGTGTTTCGTTATTTAAAAAGTTTGGGGTGTCACAGTGTCAAAAGTTTGGGGTGTTACAAAGTTTCAAAATTGTTGGTAAGATCTTCAATACTTTTTACGCTACTTCCAAATTTGAGGAGTTCACTAGGGACAATTTGGCTATCAGATGCGTTTGCAGTAGTTATCGTCTTAATCGACTCTGTCATATTTTTTATTTGAATGTCATTGTACTTAATAGCCATCATGATGTGAGCCAGTCTACATTCATCACAATAAAAAGAAAATAGACTAACATATTATTTTAAATAGTTTGAAGATCTTCTACTAAGTCCAATAAAAATTTGGTGAAAAGATTTACCACAAATTCCGCTACAGTTCGCCCAATCCATGTTATTATCATTAATTGTACAATTAATATTTCCGCACTTTGTGGACATTTTTAAAATAAATGATAATTACAAATATATTAGTATAAATATAGTTATATAGTTAAATAGCACTGAACTAAGAATATAAATTAAGAAGGTCAATGATTTAATTTAAAAGCAAACAAAACAAAAATTTTTTATTTTATTTTGATATTGGAGAATTTAAATTAATACATATGTAAATTTTACAAGAGTCAAATTACAGCATAATTTTAAAAAGTTTTTAATTGAATATTTAAAATAATATTACTTAATTAAATTAAAATTGTGATACCCAGAAATTTTTTAAAGGAAGGAATCCAATTAGAAAAAAAATATATATATAAATATTATGATGATGTGTGAGCCGGTCTGTCTGTTTGTTTTTGTTTCAGGTGGAGGGATTAACTAGTTTGTATGTAGGTTAGTTGTATTTTACCGTTAAGTTATAATTTGTGGTGTCGTGGGAGTGGGGAATTTTTAATAACTTTTTCGAAAACCAAAAACAAATGATGCAATTTTTAATAACTTTTTCGAAAACCAAAAACAAATGATGCTCTTGATTTGACCCCGGGAAAATCAAGGGCATGATCAGATCATGTTTGCGATCTATTATCGAAAAAAGAATTAAAAAATCGGGGAGTCGAATGTTGACCGCCGCGCTGGACACCGGGGTTAAATCTGTTGAATTTTGTTTTTGTTCGTTTTTTTTTAATGGTTTTTTTTTTAAAAAAATTTTTGATAAGTGATAAGTTAAATACGAGAATACGATATAGCTAAAAGAAATTTTATATATGTGACAGAAAAGAAACATTAAATACGGAAATGAAGAATTAGAAATAAATAATAGAGATGTTTAAATTTAAAAATTTAAAAAACAAACAAATTTATGAAAAAAAAAACATATAAAAAAAAATCTGAAAAAACAAACATGAAAAGAGTTATAAGTTATAATAAAAAAATGAAAACCCATTAATAATAATAATTATGGTGTCCAGCGCGCGCGTAATTCGTATTGTAACTTGTTCCTGTGGTGTTCTTTTCGTTCCTGTATGATGCTGTGTGCCTGAGTAGTCGTAAGCCGTCCAGTTCAGTATTTTTCCAGTTAGTAGCAGAGTCGTCGAAGGAATTTTTTTTTGTGCATTAAAAATTTGGTTTTTTTTGTTTATACGATTTTGTGTAGAGTAGAGTTGGAATTGTTAAATTTTCTTTTGTAATTATCTTGTTACTTTATTAATTTACATGTATATATATATAAGTATTAGTAATTTTTTTAGTAGTGTTAGTGTCGCGTTTTCAGGATTCGAGTTGGTCCGGACATGTCGGGAGCAGCATCGTAATCGCTGGGTGTAATCTCTCGTAAAAAGATTATATAATAAACTTTTCCTCTTATAAAACAACTATTATTTTTTAGAAATGAAACTCAGAATTTAATCGTTATAATTAATATATTCTTTATTTTTCAAAATTTCGACCTATAAGAATTTTATCTATACTTTTATTATACCACAAACGATAGGCGAATGAAAAGAAATTTTAATTTTACCTTCCTTCTAACATTTTAACTTATTTTTGTGAATCTGTTATTTTTTACAGATTTGATAACTTTTTCTCTTAACAATCTGTTATATATTATATATAAATAGAACAATTACACTGGTCATTGCCCTTTCCATCATTATATACTTTTTTTACATATGATCGGCTCGGCGTATTATATTTAAATTAGTGGAGGCTCGAACCGCTAACGCGATAGCGGTACTGATCAGCGCTCAAGTTTGTACATGCGGGAAAATACATGTACCATGAATTTTAAATTGTCAAAATGACAATTAATAAGAAGTGTCAGTTAAAAATGATGAATGGAAGGCAATAACGAGTAAGTAATTATTTTATTTTTTACATTAATCTTGACAATATTATTTTATTTTATTTTTTTATTTGTAGATATCAACAATGAATAGATTTTGTTGCTGGATAGCAACATGCTCCCCGGCCGCAGATGAAACTGGAACCATTCTCAATATTGTAAGTCTTTGTTTTTGTTGATTATTGTGTTGATCAAATTATTTGAGATGATTGTTGTGTTTATTGCAATCAACATCTATGCTCCTAAATTAGGTGTCTTCATGTTGTTGATTAGTTGATTCACACTTTGATGTTGTACATAATATTGAGATGAATGTGATATGAGCAATTAATGCGGCATTTCCTCCATGCAATTAATTTTTATTTGTTCAATACCCAAAGCTTTTTTAAACTGCGGCTCTTCTCGCAGATCTCGAGTTAAGTATACAAATCTCCGTGGATCAGATGAACATGAAAAGAAAGGAAAAAAAAAACAAAAGTATATTAGTGATTTGAACTTGTTCTCTTTTAATTTCCTAACTCACGTCGCGATCTTTATCAATTTCTGATAATATTTATGTGATTAGTTGTGGATTTGAGTTGAAGTTTATTTGAATTATGTTATAATTATCGGTTTGTAATGTCGAACGATCGATTAATTGTATCGCAAAAAAACGGATGACGAATTGTATCGGACGAATTATTTACGCGAAATGTTTTGTTTATTAAGTAATTAGAATGATTTATATTAAATTAAACGTCCATTTGAGCATTATGTTTATGATAAAGTTTATTTATTTTTCGGCATTATATTTATGTTTATTATAAGTACCGATTATGCCAATTTTGTTTTTATATATCAAATATAATATATGTATATTTTAAATGTGTATGCTTGTGTGTGTGATTGTTCATAGTGTATGCAATGTTTATGTTTTAAATGTGTTCACTAATTTAGATATGTATGTGTTATAATTTTAGGAACCCAAACAAGATTTTTTTTTTAATTTATTTTTAATGTTATGTTTAGACCTTTTTTATTTTGAAAATTTGTTTTTAATATAATGTTTACAAATTTTATTTGTTTGTTTTTATTGAAGAATTTAAATTTATTGAATTGTTTTTTTTTTTTAAATATTAATGTTTATGTTTAGTATATTTAATATTATGTGGTTATTATTCATTTGTATATTATTTGTTTATTGAATGTATTTCTTTGGATTTTACATGTTTCCACTTCGCTGGACTTGTAAATTTTTGTATTTCTGCAACTCGATTTGCTATGAAACATTGCCATTTTGATGGATTTGCTTTTATCCATGCTAAGGCAATCATTGAATCGGACCACGCAAACTGTGGAATATCTTCGTATTTCATCGCTTTGGTCACGGTGTGAAAAAGTTTCGCCAGCATTACCGCACCACAAAATTCTAAACGGGCTAAAGTAATTTTCTTCAGTGGAGCCATTTTCGTTTTCGATGTGAGCAGATGAATTTCTATTTGTGATTCTTCAGTTTCTACCTGTAAGTATATTGCTGCGGAATACGCTTTTTCCGATGCATCACAGAAACCATGTATTTGTATATTTTTAGGTTGTTGTGATGTATTAATCCATCGTGGAATTTGAAGTTTTTCTAAGTCGATTAACGTACTTCTGAAGGTTGTCCAGCGCTGTTCTAGCGTTGAAGTGATGGGATCATCCCAATCAGACTTGCCTAATATTATGCATGGTGAGATCCATCCCAATGGATCGTATAATGTGGCAATATCGGACAAAATCGTTCGCTTTGTGATTTTGCCAGTTGAAGGAGGTGCTATTTTGAACGTAAAAATATATTTTGCTGGATGCCACTGGATTCCTAAGGTTTTTATTGTGTCTTTTGTGTCTAATGATAATGGCATACTAACTGCTCTGTCTTTTTCAGGAATTTCTTCTAGAATTTCTTCGGAATTACTAGCCCATTTCCGCAATGGAAACCCTGCCGACTTCAGAATTAGCAGAAGTTGTGATTGTACCTCAATGGCTTCAAAAATAGTATGCGCACCATACAGCAGATCGTCGACATAAAAATCATTCGTTAAGATCTGTGCAGCGAGAGGATACTTATGACCTTCGTCTTTGGCTAATTGATGAAGCGTTCGTACGGCTAGATATGGAGCTGAGGCTGTACCGAAAGTTACAGTTTTTAGTGATGCGGTTTGATTTTTTCATTGGAATCTTTCCATAAAATTAATTGGTATCGTTCATCGTTTGGTGAAATCCAAATTTGGCGGTACATTTTCTCCATATCACCTGTACATGCAAATCGAAATTTCCTCCAGCGCATAATAAGGTCTGTAATATCATCTTGTAAGCGTGGACCAATCATTAAATAATCGTTTAATGAAATTCCAGTGGCATCTTTGCAGGATGCATCAAAGACTACTCGTACCTTGGTAGTTGTACTGGTTTCCTTAAATACGGCGTGATGTGGTAGAAAATAATTTTTCTTATCAGGGCTAGGCTGAATTTCTTGCAATTGATTCAAGGTAGCATATTCTGAGATACAATTACTATATGTTTCCTTTAATAATTCATTATTTTTAAATTTTTTTTTCTAATTGCAGTAATCTGATGAGTGCTGGACGATATGAATTTTCGAACTCTGGTCGAACTGCATTTTGAAATGGTAAGCTGACTTCATAACGACCATCAGATCTTCGTACATGAGTATTCGCATAATGTTTTTCACATTTCTCATCTTCATTGGTAAGATGCCTATTTGTGGAAATTTCTTCAATTTCCCAAAATTTACGAATTTCTTTTTATAGCTCGATATGAGAATGCATCGTTACAATGGATTTACGTGTATGAGTTGTGCTACCTGATATTATCCAACCTAGAAGCGTTTGTTGTGCTATGGGACAACCAATCGGGCCTCTTCGTAATCCATTTTGAATTATCATATCATGAACGCCAGCGCCAAGTAGCAGATCAATTCTGCCAGGCTTGTTGTATGATGGGTCTGCTAAATCCAAGTTCTGCAGATGAGTCCAATTACAGATGGAAAATTCTTTACCTGGTACTAACCCGGTTAATTTCTTAAATACATAAGCATCGAATTGTATGTTGAATGCTGGGTTTATGATTGCGCTGATGTCCATATTTACCATATATTGTGTATGTCCAGCTTTATTTTCGTCAAACCCAGTCACATTTATTAATGTTTTTTCTCGTTTTAGATTTAATCGTTGTACCGCGGATTCTGTTATGAACGATGCTTCAGAACCTGGATCAATCAGTGCTCGGAGCCTTATTTCTTCACCATTACTTGATCGTGTTGATACCAGTGCTGTGGCCAGTACTACTGTATTATGTTGATTTGCATTATGTTGTGTAGTTACTAATGCTGCCATATTTTGATTAGTGAACTGGAATTCTTGCTGGTGCGATTGGTTGTGTGATGCAGAAGTGCTAGGCATCTGAAAATTTGTATTACCTGTGCTTGGATTTTGTTGATTGTTTGACGCAGTGATATGATGCACGGTTGACTGGTGTGTTATGGTCTTGGAAATTGTAATTATTTGAATTGCTTGCCTGATTGTGTTGTTTGTTTAAATGTAGTAATGAATTATGTCTTTTACCGCAAGCGCAATGAGTACAATTTTTTGTGTTAGGACAAGTTGATACTGTATGGGTATAGGCTAAACAGTTAATACATGCCGACATATTCTTAATTAATTCAAACCGTTGTTTTGGTATTAATTTTAAAAATTTATTGCATTTTCTTACAGGGTGAATTCCAGAACTGCAAATTTTACAATTGCCAGCTTCGTTGGACTTATTGATGTGAAACGATTTAGTTGAGCGACATAACCTTTCTATTGGTCTTGCCGATTGTTTGGAGGGATAAGATTGAGTGATTTTAATAGATTTAAGAGCACGAAATCGAGTTTCCAGAAATTCTTGAAATGCTGAGAATTCTGGTAAATCTCTGGAGCTTCCTAGTTTCTCCTCCCATATTTGTTGGGTTTTATAAGGTAATTTTTGTATTAATAAAAATATTAAAATACTATTCCAATTTTCTACTGATAAACCTAAATTTTGTAGGGAATGGAAAGCTGCATTCGTGGTGTCTAGCATTTGTTTGAAGGCAGCAGATGATTCGCCGGAAATTTGAGGTTGGTTCAATAATAATTTTAATTGCGCGTTTACTAATACTCTTTTATTTTCATATCGTCCGCATAAAATTGTCATGGCTGATTGGAAACCAGCATCTTCTATGGACAAATGTTGAATCAGGATGGCTGCATCGCCTTCAACTTTGTCCTTCAGTACGTGAAGCTTTTGAATATTGGACATCGGGGGATATTGTTTAAAATATGCATCCAGCATATTTTTGAAAGAGGGCAAACTCTCATAAGAACCGGTAAATGAAGGTACGTTTAACCGTGGTGGTTTAAAATCGCTGGAAAGGGTCTGCATTAAATCGCTAGACTCGGTTTCCTTCCGAATTGCGTCATATTCGGCTTTTAAATCTCCACCAAAATGTATTTTGGTGGAGATCAAAATATATTTTGAATTTCTTGCAACGTTTTATTTTTTAGATATTCTTGATTATCATCATCCTCTACGGCTTTGATGATGGTATAATGTATGCTCTTTGCATCCTTGAAATTGGTTTCAAGGTCTCTCAGCCTCATTTCGATGTGCGCTAATTTTCGTTTGCCGATCACATCCGTGTAGGATTCTTGATTGCTTTTCATCGTTAGAACAATAGCCTTTAACAGCGCTATTTGTTCATTAATTTTCTTTGTTGGCATCTTTATGATTCAGAATTCGGAATTCGAAAAAAGAACGATTGAAACCAATTGAAAAGGGTGAATTCTGATTTAATTAATTATTTATTTAATTATTAATTTATTTAATTATTATTGTAATGTATTGTTTAAATTTTCACAAAAAAATTATATTTGTTAAAAATTGTATATATATGTATATGTATTTTATTGTATAAAAAATTATTGTACATATATGTATTATAATTTTTTTTTTATTTTGTACATATATTATATGTTATTTAAAATTTGAAATTTGTGTATTTTATTGTAAGAATTTTTTTAATTTAATTAATTTATTAATATGTTTAAAATGTTATTAATTTATAAGTATAACTAAATTATCTCTATAGTAGAGTTAAATAAAAAAAAGTAGTTTAAAATAATTAAATGTAATTTTTTATTTTATTATTTACTGGCCTTATGTTGTAACCTTGAAGATCTTCTTGATGATCTTTGTTCACTTTTATTACAGCGACGAAACGTTAATTTTTATTTTATGTCCCGTTTACAGCGTCCAACAAAAAGTTTATTATAAATTGTGTTGGTTACTTTATATTCTAAAAAAATTTTAAATTAAATTTTCTTTAAGTATTTAAATTTGTAATTTTCCATTAAATTTTCTTTAAGTATTTAAATTTGTAATTTAATTTTTCACACACTTTCTTGTTTTTACGAACTTCTCACTTAAAATAATATTTTATTAGGCACTTTTTCAAAGAATTTTTATTTAAAAAGCATATTAACTCGAAAAATTTTCTTTAAGAACTTTTTATTTAAGTATCTTGAATTTACTAATTTTTTTTTCCTTTAATTTAATAAATTTTAATTGTTAATTTAATAAATTTTAATTTTTTAAAATGGAAATACAAAATTTCAAGAAATTTTCCGTTTTCGAAGGACCATGTAATCTCTCGTAAAAAGATTATATAATAAATTTTTCCTCTTATAAAACAACTATTATTTTAGAAATGAAACTCAGAATTTAATCGTTATAATTTATATATTCTTTATTTTTCAATATTTCGACCTATAAGAATTTTATCTATACTTTTATTATACCACAAACGATAGTCGAATGAAAAGAAATTTTAATTTTACCTTCCTTGTAACATTTTAACTTATTTTTGTGAATCTGTTATTTTTTACAGATTTGATAACTTTTTCCCTTAACAATCTGTTATATATTATATATAAATAGAACAATTACACTGGTCATTGCCCTTTCCATCATTATATACTTTTTTTACATATGATCGGCGTATTATATTTAAATTAGTGGAGGCTCGAACCGCTAATGCGATAGCGGTACTGATCAGCGCTCAAGTTTGTACATGCGGGAAATTACATGTACCATGAATTTTAAATTGTCAAAATGACAATTAATAAGAAGTGTCAGTTAAAAATGATGAATGGAAGGCAATAACGAGTAAGTAATTATTTTATTTTTTACATTAATCTTGACAATATTATTTTATTTTATTTTTTTATTTGTAGATATCAATGAATAGATTTTGTTGCTGGATAGCAACACTGGGGAAAAAGGTATGTCTTTATTTTGTTATTAATTTTGGTTATGATGGCAAGGCAGTGCCATAAATATATATAGTTTTATATATATATATATATTCATAGTGAAGTGACAATATTTAGAAGAAGAAAAAAACCAAATAAAGAGTTGTGATGTAGTTATTTAATTATGAATAATTATTTAATTAACTTTTTTTTTTAAATAATAAAATAAAAATAAAAATTTTTTTTTGTTAAATTATAAGATAAATATTGGTGTTGTACTTATTTATTTAAGGGAAATTACATGTACCATGAATTTTAAATTGTCAAAATGACAATTAATAAGAAGTGTCAGTTAAAAATGAGGAATGGAAGGCAATAACGAGTAAGTAATTATTTTATTTTTTACATTAATCTTGACAATATTATTTTATTTTATTTTTTTATTTGTAGATATCAATGAATAGATTTTATTGCTGGATAGCAACACTGGGGAAAAAGGTATGTCTTTATTTTGTTATTAATTTTGGTTATGATGGAAAGGCAGTGCCATAAATATATATAGTGTTATATATATATATATATATTCATAGTGAAGTGACAATATTTAGAAGAAGAAAAAAAACAAATAAAGAGCTGTGATGTAGTTATTTAATTATGAATATTTATTTAATTAACTTTTTTTTTTAAATAATAAAATAAAAAAAAATTTTTTTTTTTATTAAATTATAAGATAAATATTGGTGTTGTACTTATTTATTTAATTCTTATTTAGTGCCATAGTTTTCTTTTGTGCGGCATCGTTGGGTTTGTGTGTGATTTTTTTCTTCTGAAGATTTGATTTTTGGTAGTTTTTAGAATCATGGATGGCTAAGAGGAAATAGATTATGTGAACCAGCGTAGTCAGGATGTCCTTTCTGCGTGGCTCTTCGATCCATTCGAATTGTTATTATGTAACAAGAACAAGTGATTTGGATTGAAGAGTTACAATTTTCAGGCAATATGGTAGTTAGTAGGATCATTGGTCGACCCACACCCTACAGACTGTGCTAAGCCGGCAATAAGGAGGAAATCCCAATGATCCTGGAAGCTGGAAGTAAATAAAAAGAGAAGTAGATTTTTTGTTGTAAAAAAAAATTATTTTTTGGTCTTGCATCATTAGTGATTGTGGCTAGGTCACTCAGACCTGGCGCCCAACGCTTTCAGCTTCCGAACCCTTCTCCTCCGAACTTACCTTCAGCTAACATATCAAATATTGATATTGCTGCAATTGGCGCCAAAAACTTGGGACTTTAATACGCACCAATTGTTTTATAATTGGTGTCCAATTTTTTTTGAAAAATTTAAAAATTTTTTTTTGTTTGGTGTGACGTTGGTCAACCGAATAGATAACAACTCCATCGACTACTTGTTTTGCTGGAGATATGTTCGGATGGAGTGAGGCTATCATATTGTCGTCACTAAATCCCCTTTTGGTTTACATTCCTTCCGACTGCTTCATTTTGAAAAGTGAAAAAAAAAATTTAATTTTTTTGGTGAACATTTATTAATTGTTGTGTGGTGTCTTCGACTGGTAGTTAGATTGGTTACCATGGTTGTCCATGGTAATTCCTATCAGTCCTTTGTAGTTTTATTTATCTGTCCGAAGTTGATTGGTAAATAAAGTAGTCCTTATTTACACCTTCGGACCTTTGGTATTTATCTGTTGACACCTAATATTGTTAGTAGATACATGAATACGGTGGTCTGTATTATGTCCTAGCAATATTAGGTGTTTGTTTTTGTGTATCGAGAAATGTTTTTTGTAGAAGTGAAGTTTGAGGAAGGAATGTTAAGACAGAAGTTTCCCACATATCCGCTGCCTATGAATCCTTGATCCAGTTCGTAGTCACCTTGTTTTCCTTTTTCCTACAAAAATTCTGGCTGCGATGGTTCACTTAATTTATCAGAAATTAGGACGGAAATTAAAAAAAAAAAAAATATTTTTTTGTATCGAAAATAAAACACCCAAAATTGAAATATCTTCTTATTAAAATACTTATTGGTTAAAATATTACAACTTTCCTAAAATTAAATTATTTAAAATAATTATTAAATTAAAATTATTTAAAATTTGTAAAAGTATAAAATATATAAAATAAAAATTATTAAATTACATTATTAAAATTTATTTCAAATTAAAAATAGACTTATAAAATCGCCGATCACACAAAATTTTTTTTTGTTGATAAACGGAAGAAAAAAATTATTATTTCGGTTCACGGAAATTAGCTGATTTGAAAATAGTAAAAATTGGTCGGCCCAAAGATTAAAAATTAGAAAAAATGGGTGTTCCAAACTTTAAATTAGATTTAGGAATTAGGGTTTTGGTATTAGTAAAGGATTAGTTTATATTTAGTAATACACTTAGTTATATTCTTGTGTAAGGTTTATATACAATAAGTGTTATTTATTAAGCATAGTATGAGTAGTTGTAATTTTTATTTATTTAATTTTGCAATAAATATTATTTAAGTTACAGTAGTTACATCCAGTATTTAAAATTAAGAATTTTTTTTTTATATTTTATTTATTTAGTTATTTATTATACAATAATTGGTATGAATTAAGTAGAATTAGTTTTTTTTTTAATTTTGATATTTATTTCGTATTAAGTATAGTATACATTAGTTATATTTTGTTGTAGGCATTAATCATTATATTTTTTCAGTAAGTGTTATTTATTTAAATATACTTCAATGGGATTGAGAGTACACTGTAGTAATAAAACAAATTAACAATGTTAAATTAAATTTTTGCCCGGCTAGCTCAGTCGGTAGAGCATGAGACTGCTCAGGGTGTGGGACAGCCCCACGTTGGTTTAAAAAGAAAATGTCCTTAACATCTGTGTATATTTTTTTTTGTTAGTATTATATTAGTGAGCGGCGATTTTTTTTATTTTTTTTTTGTTTAGTATTAGTTATTTACAATTAAGTGTTTTAGTTTAGTTTTTATTAGAATAGTAATTACCCTTAGTGTTATTTAATTTATTAGATGATAATTTTTTTTTGTTATATACACTAGAAAGAAGCTGAAGAGAATCATCTCCACAGGTATCCCGTACTATGAAGCAAGGGCTAAGTTGGACAAAGAGTACGAGGATATGTTAGCACGGAAAGCATCCGGTGTATGAAACGGAATAGATCGGACGGTAGCACGCCACCGATGACTACAAAGAGGAACAAAGTTCATACACAGAGCAAGCTAACGTACAGCGAAGTTGCGAGTACTACCAAAGTAGGTATACTACCACGGCAATATCCTGTGCGGGCGCTCAGCGAAGAAGAGGCAAGAAAAGTTCAAAGGTCGATCTTGAACGTCATGGACGAATTGCCCAGAGGCACCCATGTACGCTTCCTTGGATCGACACGCAAACCCGGATGGGTATCAATAAATTGCGCTGATGATGCTAGTAAGCAATGGCTGAATCAAACTATTAAAAAAATCAAGCCCTACAAAGAGGCGGATTTAGTGCTAGTAGAAGGCAGAGTTCTACCTGGTCACGCGGTTTGTTCGGGGTTCTTTCCTGATGAAGATAATCTTCATGAGGAGAGGATCCTGGACCGACTAGACAGACAGAACGATGGCCTGCATACACGGAATTGGAGGATTCTGAAGAGGACATCTAATGAGAAGGGCCACCGTTTGGTTCTCTCAATAGATGACGCCTCTGCAAGAGTCATTCAAGGCATGGATTACAGACCATGGTTCGGTCTAGACAAGATAGATCTCCGTCTAAGAATCCGTGCTGGTGGAATAAGCAGGAAAGAAGAAGAGAAAAAAACAACAAAAGGTAAGGTACAGCAAGGTGAAGTACAGGCGGCTCAGGAAGCTCCTGTGCCAACACCAGCTGTTTCAGGTATACGGAAGGAAGAAGGTGAGAAAAAGTTAACAACACCCATTCCAGCGCTAGTAGAAGTGGTTAAGTCGGCATCGGAACCAGTACTCTCTACCAGCGGAGTAAATAAGAAAATGTTCAGGCCACCTCTTAAGGCTGATAGTAATAGGGAACAAAAAGAAGGAAGACACGATAGGGAGAGGCGGACATACCATCGTAGGAGATCCCCTAGTAAAGAAGCGCCCAGAAGAAGGTCTAAATCCAAATCAAAAGATAGGAAAGATGGTTGGCGAAGAGTGGAACACGGCAGGCCGGCACGACTGGATGCCTCCAGTCCTTATAGAAGGATAGAGGCGTCTCGGAGCCCACCCAACCATAGCCGCAGCAGCGCGGACTCTAGGAGTCCCCCTCCAAGAAGGAGATAAAGGATGTCCTAATTACGTTTAAAGAAACTAATTACGTTCCAGTTACAGAATTCTGTCAACAGGACGTAGTAGCGGCAATAACTGAACCAAAAGGCGAGTTGGAGAACATCATAGTATGTTCTGCATACTTTGCTGCGGATCAACAATGCCCTCTACCTGAATTAATAGGACTGCTACTCTTCGCGAAAAGGCAGCTATTGGTTGGATGTGACGCCAATGCTCATCATACCAATTGGGGTAGCACGGACATTAATATTAGGGGTGAGTCATTACTTGATTTTATTACTAGTTATAATCTCTCGGTAGCAAATTCGGGTAATGAACCAACATTCGTTAATAGAATAAGGAATGAGGTGCTAGATCTAACAATAACAACCCCTTTCTTAGAGAATAAGATAATTAATTGGCACGTCTCAGATGAGCCATCTTGTTCGGACCACAAACACATTAGGTTCGATATAGTAGGAGTAGGCCCCCTATCGATTACGTACCGCCCCAAAAAGAAAACTAACTGGTCGTCATTTAAAGCCGACGTAGGAAGTAAAATAGAGGCGATCCCGGACAAAATTAAACATATTGAGGACCTAGAAGATGCTGCTATGATGATGAAAACGGCGATCATAGGAGCCTTTGAAGAAAACTGCACAATGCGCACAAAGCGCAGTAATAGACAGGTAAATTGGTGGAATAACAATCTCTCCGACCTTAGAACTAAGGTTAGGAGACTGTTCAATAAGGCGAAAAACAAGAGTCCACAAGAATGGGAAATTTACACGACGGCTCTCACGGAATACAATCGGGAGATTAAAAAAGCAAAAAAAAGCCTCGTTTCAGACGTTCTGCGAACAAATAGACGAACTTCCAGTAGCAGCACGTATCCACAAGGTGTTAGCAAATGAAAAGCCAGGCGCCATAGGACTCCTCAAAGGGGAAAATGGTCGCTATGCCGAATCAAAAGCGGAAACTCTAAAAATACTATTAGATTCACACTTCCCTGGAGCTGCAACACTAGAAAATGACAATAATGCTACCAGCATTTCCCAAAGAAAACCTCAAAAAGAAGACTGGAAACTGGCAGCTAAGATCATCAGCCCAGAGCGGGTCAAATGGGCAATCAACACTTTCAAACCCTTCAAATCAGCAGGACCAGATGAAATATTCCCGGCCCTCTTACAAGAAGGAGGAGAAAAACTAATACTAATACTAACAAGGCTTTTTAAAGCTAGCTATAAACTACTAGATAAGCTGCAAAGGGCAGGCTTCGATTGTCAAGGATATGCAGATGATCTCGCAATAATCATCAGAGGCAAATTCATAAATATTCAATGTGATCTTCTACAGACCGCATGTAGAATAGTCCAAAGATGGTGTGAAAAGGAGGAGCTAAAAGTCAACCCTAATAAAACCATAATTGTCCCATTCAGCAATAAACACAATGTGGCCCAACTGAGGAAACCAATGCTGTTTGGGAAAGAAATAGAGTTTTCTGAAGAAGCAAAATTCCTAGGAGTGACACTGGACCGTAAGCTAAAATGGAACGTTCACCTAGAGAAAACTCTAAAAAAAGCGCAACTTTCACTGTGGACCTGCAGAAGGATCTGTGGGAAAACATGGGGGCTGCAACCAAAAATAGCCAACTGGATGTACCTATCAATAGTACGACCAGTTGTAACCTATGCTGCGGTGGTTTGGTGGCGGAAAGTATCCCAACTAAACATTAGAAAGAAACTCGAAAAACTACAAAGAATAGCCTGCCTGAACATCACTGGAGCTATGCAGACAACACCAAAGGTAGCGATGGAAGTACTGCTCAACTTGGCCCCTCTACATCTAGCAATTGAAGAGGAAGCCAAATTCTGAGCGCTGAGAATACTAGGATCTAGTAACACGGACACTCAGAAATTGAAAAGTCATCCCGCAATCATCCAAGCAACAGGCAACATTCCGTATATAAATATGCCGAAGGATGATAGTAATATTATTTATGATTTCTACAAACCATTCAAGGTAATGTTTCCGGACAGGAACAACTGGGAAGCCAAACGACCCTCGGAAACGGAGCTAGAATGGTATACAGAAAGATCAAAAACAGAAGAAGGAGTTGGATCCGGTGTCTACGGAAAGAGGCCAAGGTGTAAAATATCAAAAAACCTAGGTACCCTCGCAACAGTCTTCCAGGCAGAAGTTCATGCAATTCAATTATGCGCGGAAGAAAACATACGCAGAAGATACAAGAACAAGACGATAACAATCTTCTCGGACAGTCAAGCGGCTCTCAAAGCCCTGAACTCTAACCAGCTGAAATCGAAGCTAATAGGCGAATGTTTAAACACGCTAAAAGCTCTGGCAGCTAATAATAGGTTAATTCTTTCGTGGATCCCGTCGCATGTTGGATTTGACGGAAACGAAGAGGCAGATCTCTTAGCGAAAGAAGGCGCGAGTACACCACTCTTTGGTCCAGAACCATTTTGTGTTGTACCACGATGCCTAACAAAACTACAAATTAAAACTAACACTTTTCTTTCTTTTTCAGATAGTTGGAGGAACAATGAAGACACTCTAGACACTCGAAGCTCTTCATGCAGGGCCCATTAAAAAAGAAGGCAACAGAGCTACTAAAGTGCAGTAGAAGAAGAACAAGAACACTGGTGGGCTTCCTGACTGGACACTGTGGACTCAAGAAACATCTACACAAATTAGGGCTAAGTCAAGAACGATTGTGTAGATTCTGTGAATATGAGGACGAAACAGCGGAGCATATACTGTGCGAATGTGAAGCCCTACTATATAAGAGGCTAATACACTTCGGCAGCTATACTATCTCCCCATCGGAATCATGGAACCTTTCGTTGACAAGACTGTACAACTTCATTGTCAGTACTGGTCTGTCAAACGACTAAGAAAGAAAAACAAAAGGGTAGTTACAATAAGCCAATGGCTGAAGTGACCAGGCAGAACTCTGCCGACATGAAGCTGAAAACTAACTAACTATATACACTTAATTGTTAATTTATTAGTAGTTAAAAATTATTGTTATTTACATGTAAGTGTTAAAATATTAGTTTATTTATTAGTTAATTATTTTTACAATTATTTGTTATTTATCTTGGTTATTATCATTGATTTTAAATAACTAGATAAATCATCATTTGAAAAAAAATATTGTTATATTTGGGCTCCAAAGGGCGCATGTATCGCTTTTAACAAAGAATATTATTTTTTCATTTCTCTCTCTTTCAGTGCGAAAATTATTTACGCATATTCCTTTTTTGCGTTTTTTGTTGTTTTTATGGCCTTGAGAATTTGTATTTTGCTATATAAAGAAAAAATTCATTTTGAGAAGAATAGAAAAATTCAATGTAGGGAATTTTTTTATTTTTTCATATTTTATGTTACGGAAGATTATTATTTGTCATAAAAATTTATATAATGAATGCTTATTAATTGTTTTACAGGATTTTTGATTTTACTTTATTAAAAAAAACCTTTAAAAAAAATAATTAAAAAAAAATATTTAAAAAAAAAATATTTAAAAAAAATATATTGTCTCTGATGGGGATTGAACCGGATATTCTTTTTCATAATTTGTTCATACAAATATATGAAAAAAATTAGCTTTGTCCTTTTGAATGATAAGGATAACCATATAAACATCTAAATATGTATATATTTTTTTAAATAAAGTTGAAATTAAATTAATTTTTTTAAAAATGCTTTTGAAAAAATAATTAAAAAAAAATTAATTTAAAAAAAATATTGTCTCCGATGGTTATTTTTCAAAATGTAAACATATGAAAAAAATTGTCTTGTCTTTGAGTGTTGCATATTAATTATATATATAAATAATACATAATTGTCTTATGAGTGATGCATATTAATTATATATATACATAATCATTAATTATATATATAATATGATTATTATACACATATATAATAAATATATACATACATATTGTATTATGCGAATAAGGAAAGAATCTTTGTAATATCAATATTCATAGACAGGCAGGACTAATTTTGCTTCATATTTTTCATATATTTATATGTGTATGGTTCAATTCCAATCAGGGACAATATTTTTTTAAATATTTTTTTTTACTTATTTTTTTTAAAAGCATTTTTAAACAAATTAATTTAATTTTTAATTTTCAATTTTATATAAATGTATGTACATATGTTTAAATGTTTATAAGGTTATCAAATCATATACAAGACAAAACTAATTTTTTTCATATATTTGTATGAAAAAAATTGTGAAAAATAATATTCGGGTTCAATTCTTATCAGAGACAATATTTTTTTTAAAGGTTTTTCAAAAAATAAAATATAATAAAGTAAAAACAAAAATCCTGTAAAAAAATAATAAACATTCATTATCAAATTTCTTGACAAATATTAATTTTCACTAACATAAAATAAAAATAAAAATTATATGGCTTAAAAAATCAACAAAAAAGAAAAAACGCAATAAAGGAATATACATTTTTTCTTATTTTCTCACTAAAAGAGAGCTCACATATTTTCAATTTATTTTTCAAATTTCTGAAAATGGTGTATGTGGCGGCACCTGTTGACGAAAGTATGCAGCGTCGGTGATTTATCTAGTTATTTAAAATCAATGTTATTATTAAGTAGGGTTGTTTTTTTTATTAGTTAGTGATATATAATAATATAATAGTGTATTAATAGAATTAGAGTTGATTATTATTATTATTTATTATAGGTTAGTTGTATTTTATCGTTAAGTTATAATTTGTGGAGTCACGTTCACGTATAGATGTCGTGGAGGTGGGGAATTTTTAATAACTTTTTCGAAAACCAAAAACAAATGATGACCCCGGGTCAAATCAAGGGCATGATCAGATCATGTTTGCGATCTATTATCGAAAAAAAATCTGTTGAATTTTGTTTTTGTTCGTTTTTTTTTAATGATTTTTTTTTTTAAATTTTTTGATAAGTGATAAGTTAAATACGAGAATACGATATAGCGAAAAGAAATTTTGTATATGTGACAGAAAACAAACATTAAATACGGAAATGAAGAATTAGAAATAAATAATAGAGATGTTTAAATTTAAAAATCGAGAAAAAAAAATTTTTTGACAAACAAATTTATGAAAAAAAACAAAAAAAATTTATAAACAAAAAAAAACCTGAAAAAACAAACATGAAAAGAGTTATAAGTTATAATAAAAATATAAAAACCTATTAATAATAATAATTATGGTGTCCAGCGAGCGCGTAATTCGTATTGTAACTTGTTCCTGTGGTGTTCTTTTCGTTCCTGTATGATCCTGTGTGCCTGAGTAGTCGTAAGCCGTGCAGTTCAGTATTTTTGCAGTCAGTAGCAGAGTCGTCGAGGGAATTTTTTTTTGTTATATATTTTTTTCTGTGCATTAAAAATGTGGTTTTTTTTGTTTATACGATTTTGTGTAGAGTAGAGTTGGAATTGTTAAATTTTCTTTTGTAATTATTTATTCTTCTTGTTACTTTATTAACATACATATATATATCGTCGACTGATTGCTATTTTGGCCCATACGCCATACACTTCATTTTGAGAAAAAACGACTTTGAAGTTAAAAGTTGAATAAAATAAAATTTGTACGATAGAATCTTTTTAAATTTTAAGTATAGTTGTTACGACTTAAACAGTGATCTCAATCTATAAGTTTCAGAGACTTACCGTAACTTTTGTGAAAGTTATCTGACATTTTCTTTTACAAATTCAGCTGCAACTTGGCCCATATCCACTTTTTTAACTATAATTAGTTTTTTTCCATGCACGTGGGCCACAAATATTTGGATATTGAGCAAATAAGCACGCAAATAAAAAAAATTATTGTATGAAGCATAGTGGAAGTATGTGTTGTAAAAGATTTTAAATGACTAATATATTTTTTGTATTTCTTTATTATTTATTATTAATAAAATTCAAATACATAATAAGGTTCAGACCATGTGCGCTGGATATGGATATGGGGCAATTAAGCAATAAACATTTGGTACTAAAAAATATCATATTTAAGATGTCCCATATGCCAAAATTTGGTGTATGGATGCCTATAGCACTAACAATTCAGTAAAAAACGGGATATGGAGCAACGTTGCTTCTAGATATCTCAACAACGATATGTTGTAACGCAAAATGGATCAAAGCTACAGAAAGATGACATTCCAGAGCCTCCGGATATGCTTCTAAGTAAAAAAACATGAAAATGGCGTATGGGCCAAAATAGCACTCAGATATATATATAAGTATTAGTAATTTTTTAGTAGTGTTAGTGTCGCGTTTGCAGGATTCGTGTTGGTCCGGACATGTCGGGAGCAGCAACGTAATCGCTGGGGAAAAAGGTATGTCTTTATTTTGTTATTAATTTTGGTTATGATGGCAAGGCACTGCCATAAATATATATAGTTATATATGTGTATATTCATAGTGAAGTGACAGTATTTAGAAGAAGAAAAAAACAAAATAAGGAGCTGTCATGTAGTTATTTAATTAAAATTTTTTTTTAAATAATAAAATAAAAATAAAATTTTTTTTTGTTAAATTATAAGATAAATATTGGTGTTGTACTTATTTCTTTAATTCTTATTTAGTGCCATAGTTTTTTTTTGCGGCATCGTTGAGTGGAATTTTTTTCGTGTGTTCGAAAGTTGTTTTTTTTTGTGTGTGATTTTTTTTTCTGAAGATTTTTGGTAGTAGTTTTTAGAATCATGGATGGCTAAGAGGAAATAGATTATGTGAACCAGCGTAGTCAGGATGTCCTTTCTGGGTGGCTCTTCGATCCATTCGAATTGTTATTATGTAACAAGTGATTTGGATTGAAGAGTTACAATTTTCAGGCAATATGGTAGTTAGTAGGATCATTGGTCGACCCACACCCTACAGACTGTGCTAAGCCGGCAATAAGGAGGTAATCCCAATGATCCTGGAAGCTGAAAGTAAATAAAAAGAGAAGTAGTTTTTTTGTTGTAAAAAAAAATATTTTTTGGTATTGCATCATTAGTGATTGTGGCTAGGTCACTCAGACCTGGCGCCCAACGCTTTCAGCTTCCGAACCCTTCTCCTCCGCACTTACCTTCAGCTAACATATCAAATATTGATATTGTTACAAAATGATGCGACAATAGAAATATTATATGTACATATATATTAAATTTATGTTAATTAGTAAAACTCTTCAAATAATTAATAAAACGCTGAGCTAATAAAAACACATCCGTTTAGAATAAATTATATTTCTTATATGTATTTATATATTTATCTATAAGAAAATAACGGGATGGGAGAAAATTTCGTGATATTTTCATGAAATTACTTTTTAAATTAATAATTATTTAAATTTAAATTTTTCTTAAATAATATATTTTACCCCATAATACAACATTTTTATTAGTATTTTGCTAAAGGGGATCTCTCTATTATATATAATATAGAATGCATTCTATTTACTTTCATTAAATTTATTTAATAAGTAAATTTTTGCAAAAAAAATTTACTTATTTTTCATAATTTATAAATTTGTATAAAATTTGAAGAAAGCAAAGAAAATAAATAAATATAAAATGCCGCGCAGAACTACTGATCACTAGTTTTAAAATCATGGGCTTTTTTAAAATTATCTACTGCACATGCATATTTTGAGTATTATGTTGCACCCTCTAGTGACAGAAACGGAAATTATAAGAACTGTGATTTTATACTTCTACTTACTACCTTTCAGATGCGACATTAAACTTAATTTTAGGGGCTTATTGACTATTGGAAATCACATTTTAAAAATTAACATTTTATATATTTTACCATTCAGAGCCTCTAGCGGTATAAATTTGAAATACGGTTACTGGCATCGTATTCTACTCGTTGCAGACCGCTCGTTGGAATACCGGCCAAACTTAATTTTTGGTGCACATTTACTATATAAAATTACATTTTTTTTTCGGAAAAAGATGTTTTGGCAAAATGTAAATAGCGCCGTCTACCGACGGAATTTTAAAATTATATCAATTACATCTGGTTCTCAATAAATCAAGCTTTCTATTGGTGGGTCTATCATGAAATGACTACTTTTTATTGTTGTGAAATAACTAGTATTTATTGTTTACATCGGACAGACGGACGGACAGAAAAGCGCGTTAACATAAGGGATTTGTTTAAAAAAAAAAGCACTAAAATTAGATAGTACATGTGAAAAATAGTTACGTATGGCTCTCAGTACGGCGCCGCCCATCGTGAGACAAGTTGAATTATATACGCGGTCGTTTCTGTACACTGTCTATTCGTTACGAAGAATTTCAATTGTATGGTAAGGGTCGTTCAAGGAGCCAATTTACGCGAGTATGCACTACATCACAAAAAGACAAAAGTTATAGGCAAGAGGGTATGAAACGAAGAGAGGCATATTGGCAAGAGGATTAGAGGATATGAAACGCAGAGAGAAAAGTGCTACATTTCATGTTGAGAATGAGAAAAGTGCTGCATTTCATGTTGAGAGAAAAGTGCTGCATTTCATGTTGAGAGTTTCATGTTGAGAATTTTATAGTATATGAGGCGGGACAATGGTATCGTCCTTCGCTTTCCGTTGAAAGTAATGCTGTAAATTTAACTAAATTGGGTACGAGAGGATCTAAGTTCGTTTAGGGATGAGATATTGGTGTTTTAGAAGAATTAGATGGTGCTGGATTGGTAACATCAAGTGCTGCAGCAGCAATATATACAGGGTACGGTCAAGAATTCAGACGCTGCACAGTCAAAGCAAACTCACCTCAAAAAATTGAAAAGCAGCCGATATGCATAAATTTCAACTGAATATTAATATAAACGACTGCAAACAGCCAAATATAAAAAAATATATAAAAAAATAGTTCGTTTAGGGATGAGATATTGGTGTTTTAGAAGAATTAGATGGTGCTGGATTGGTAACATCAAGTGCTGCAGCAGCAATATATACAGGGTACGGTCAAGAATTCAGACGCTGCACAGCCAAAGCAAACTCACCTCAAAAAATTGAAAAGCAGCCGATATGCATAAATTTCAACTGAATATTAATATGAACGACTGCATACAGCCAAATATAAAAAATTATTTAAAATCACAAATTTATACACAATTTAACTAGTCATAATCATGGCTTGCTATGTTGAATTCAATATTAGACACAAGGAATAATGAAATTGAAAATTAAAACTATTGCAGTCTCTTTCAGTAACTGCGTAAATTGCACAGCGACTGAATTCTTGACTGCACGCACAGAGTCGTCAATTGCAGAACTGGACCGTATGACGATAACATTAGAACTACTGGACGTGGCTTTGTTTGTTATTCCGCATTGAACAAAATAACCTCGTTTTCCATTGGCGAAAACTAGGTTAAACGGCGAAACTAGTTCCCAATTTTTCTTCTGTTTATGTCAAAATGTGACATAAACTGACCCTAGCACGTATTATTGGGAATTTGACATTTCAAAAAGTGCGAAACTAGTTTCTTTATTCCGCCATCTTTTTAACCTTATTTTTTTCCAGGTTCAATTTTCCCCTTCAGTTTATTCCACTACATAAGCAATTTTATTTATGTCACTTTTTTGAAAATGTTAACAATTCAAAAAATTTGAAATAATTTCTCAAAATAAAAACTATTGGCCATTTTGAAAATTGGTACTGAATAACTGAATTTATATAAATATTAAATTTTTGTGTGATCAATTTAAAGAATTCATGAATCTGCAACAAAAATTTTGTGAAAAGTTAAGAACAGTTACACCGACCCACCAACAAAATTCGAATTCAATAGGTATAAATTCAATTGTATTACAAACTTTTGAAAATTTTGATTCTACAGAGGAATCATTCAAATATTATCGTCAACGCTTCGAGAATTTTCTACAAATGAAAAAAGTTTTTTCAAATAAAGAAGCATGTGTACAAATACTGTTAAATTCAATAGGACCGGTAAATTATAATATTCTGGCTGCATTGGTGGCACCAAAAATTCCCGCAGAATTAAAATACGAAGAATTAATTACCGCTTTTGAAACTCATTTGTCTGAAAAAAAATGTACTCGTGTATCAACATGAATTTTTATCAATATATCAAAAAGAAAATCAATCGATAGCAGAATATATTGCAGCATTAAAGCGTAACATTATTGATTGTGAATTTATCTCACCGTGTAATTGTAAAGTATCCATCGCGGATATTTTTCTTCGAGCACAATTCGTTCGAGGTGTACGTGACAGCACAATTAGGGAACATATATTGCAATCAGAAAGTTTGAAGAAATTATTAAAAAAGCAATCACTTTAGAAGCATCAATAATTAATAGTCGACAAATTGCCAACAATTCTAATCTTCAAACTAATACAAATTCTAAAATCAACAAAATTTCAAAATATCGAAAAGACTCTCGACAATTTAAACGAGGGAAAGGTAAATTTTAAAATTTAAAATTAGATGTAACTAATTTTAAATCAAATTTTAGCCAACGTTCAAAATCAAATTCAAGAATCAATTATGAAAAATTGGGGATCAATAATATGTGTCTTCGTTGTGGTCGTGATAACCATATTGCAAAAGATTGTAAATCGAATCGAAATTTACTTAAATATAGTTAAAAAAAAATATATGTAAAAAAACAGGTCATATTAAGAAAGTATGCTTACAAACATTGTTAGCTGAAAATTCAAAAAGTAAATCATCAAATCAAAATAATTCAAATGAAATAGAAAATGTAGATGAAGTTTTAAGTCGTTATGGTGTGAAGCAAATTATCGATATTTTTCAACATCAAAAACAAGATCATGACAAATATTTTTTTAAATTAGAGATAGAAGGTCGCTTACAAAAGTTTGAAGTAGATTCTGGTGCAAGATTTACTTTTATGCCACGCGGTAAATTTCATAATCTAAATATTTCAACAGAACTTAAAAATTCAAATATTGCATTTAGATCATATACAGGTAACATTTTTATGCCAGATGGTAAAGTAGCAGTAAATGTTCGTTACAAAGGCAAAAATTTCATAGAAGAACTTTACATTGTACCAGAAGAATACGAAGCTCTGATTGGTCGTAGTTGGATTTGTCATTTAAACATTTGTCTTCAAGAAATTGATATACAACATTTCGAAAATATAAAAATTGGAAAAACTCAATCGATTAGTAGTATTGACAGCATCTTTGATCAATATCCAGATATTTTTAATGAAAAAGTCGGTTGCGTTCCAAAAATAAAAGTCTGCTTAAAATTACGTAATAATAGTAAACCAGTATTCTTCAAAGAAAGAGAAGTTCAATATGCTCTTCGTGAAAAAGTGGAAAAAGAATTAAAAATGTTGGAAGCGGATGGTATTATGACAAAGATAGAAACTAGTGATTGGGGATCACCATTAGTGGTAATTCCAAAAACAGGTGGAAAAGTAAGACTTTGTGCAGACTACAAAATGGGCGTAAATGATCAATTAGTTAATGCAAATTATCCAATTCGTTCAATTACTAAAATATTACATTATCTAACGGGTTCAAGATATTTTTGTCGCTTAGATCTATATAAAGCATATTTACACATACAAGTCGACGAAGTAGTAAAATTCAAACTATATCAACACATCGAGGTACATATCGAATGGAATCAAAACAGCTTCAAGCGAATTTAATCGTATAATAGACCAAATTCTGCAAGGATTATCAAAAACATTATCTTATTTCGATGATATTATTGTACATGGTTCAACCAAAGAAGAATGTGAAAAAAAGCTACATTTGTGTCTTCAAAAGTTAAAAGAATACGATTTACATTTGATTTGAATAAAAATAAATGTTAATTTTTTCAAGAAAAAATCGAATATCTGGGACATAGAGTAGAATTCAACAGGTCCATCAAAAGTAAAAGCAATTATCGACATGCCAAGACCTAAAAATTTAGAAGAACTCCGCAGATTCTTAGGAATGGTTACATATTGTAACAAAATCAAAATACTTAATTGATTCGTTAACTGAGGATAAGTTCGGAGGAGAAGGGTTAGGGAGCTGAAAGCGTTGGGCGTCAGGTCTGAGTGACCTAGCCTCAATCAGTAAAAAAAACAAGACCAATTTTTTTCTCTTTCAGCTTCCAGGATCATTGGGATTTCCTCCTTATTGCCGGCTTAGCAAAGTCTTTGGGGCGTGGGTCGACCAATGATCCTACTAACCATCATATCAACAACAACCATTCTCTTCAATCCATTACATTTATTACCTCATAACCAACGATGGATCGAAGAAAATAGCGAAAGGAAAATTCTACATACTCCGGATCACTCACTGTTCCGATTTGTTTCTACATGGAACACAATAACAAAAAAAATCAAATCTCGAAAACCAAAACAAATTTCACCCAACGTTGATTCACAAAAAAAAAATTTGGCACGAAATAGAAAATAAATAAATAAGTACACAAACACCAATAAATTAATTTATAAATAACAAAATTGGTTTTTTTTATTCAGTCAAAAAAAATAATTTGATTGTAATAAAAAAAAAGTCATTGGTAACCCCAATTCGAATGATAATAAAGCGAATAATGAATGATAATACATTCTGATAATTTTAAATATATGTATATATACATATATAAATAAATAGATTTAACAGGAGCTCTGCCTCCCACAAAATTTATATTCAAAAAGAAAAACAACATACCTTTTTATTCCTTTACCCCGTGGGTTCGTGGCTGCTCCGGACATGTCAGGATCACACGAACTCTGAAACCGCGACTCATTACAAACAAACAAAAATCCTAATAAATATTTATATATATATATAACTTAAGAAAAAAAAATTACTAATTAAAAAAAACTACTCTACAAAAATTACAAAAATAATTAACAAAATAATTTAAATAACAAAAAAAACACAGGACTACGGACGATGACTACGGACGATGACAGGATCGCTGACTACTCTGGAACACAGGATTATGCAGAAACAACAAAACAGGAACAACATTTTTTTAGACGGATTCACCCAATTTAACGACTCGCGCGCGCGCTGGACACCGTAATTATTATTATTTAACTAACTTATTTGATTTTCCTTTCTTTATCATAAATTATAACTCTTTTCATGTTTTTTTTTCAGGTTTTCATTTTATAAATTTTTCTATGTTTTTTTCACCAATTTTTTTGTTTTTAAAAACAAAGTTTTGTCTTTTCGCGATTTTAAATTTAAAAAAAACATTTTTTTTTATTTATTTATAATTCTTCCTTTCTTTAATGTTTCTTTTCCATTATTTTTTTATTAATAAATTATACTTTTAAAAAAAAACCTAAAAAAAACGAACAAACAAAATTCCACAGAGTTAACCCCGGTGTCCAGCGCGGCGGTCAACATTCGACTCCCGATTTTTAAATTAACTAATTGATCACATCTATTTTTTTCTCATTTTCGAAAAAAAAAAATTAAAAATACACCACCACCACGACATCTATACGTGACACCACAAATTAAAACTTAACGATAACTACAACTAAATTACAAACTATGACCCCATCACCTGAACGATAAGAATTAACAATAAACAATAACAAACTTGACAGACCGGCTCACGCACACGCAGAGGAAGTATTTTTAACAAAAAAAAATTATTTCTAATTTATGATTTTTAAATTTTAGAAATTCCTGGGTGTCACAAAACAGAGTGGATTCTGGCGACCCCTCCAGAACCAGACTGAAATCACCCAGCTTCCTCCTGGAGACACGGTCTATCAATACTACTAATTAACTAAGTTCTAAAATTATCCCGAATAATAACAATAATAGTCTATACTCTAATTCTATTAATATAATACACTATTAAACTAACTAATAAAAAAACAACCCCACTTAATACTAATCAAAATAAATAACAATTAGTTGTAAAAATAATTAAATAATAAATAAACTAATAATTTAACACTTATGTATATGTAAATAACAATAATTTTCAACCACTAATAAATTAACAATTAAGTGTATAAGTGTATAAGACAAAAAAAATTAACATCTAATAAATTAAATAACACTAATTGTAAATACTATTCTAATAAATAACTACTAAACTAAAACACTTAATTGTAAATAAACTAATACTAACTAACTACAAAAAAAACTCGCCGCTCACTAACATAAAAAAAAATATCACAGATGTTAAGGATATTTAAAAAAATTTGTTAATCTTTTTTCTTTTTAAACCAACGTGGGGCTGTCCCACACCCTGAGCAGTCTCATGCTCTACCGACTGAGCTAGCCGGGCAACAATTTAATTTAACATCATGATTTTACATTACTTTATTTACTCTCCTTATAACACGAGTATAATTAAATAAACTTATGGTAAAATAATACTTACTACTAAACCAAAATATAACTAATGTTAACTATACTTAATAATAGGAAATAAATACCAAATTTTCACAAAAAAAATTACTAAATTCTACTTAATAAATATCAATTATTATATAAGAATAAATAAATAAAGAAAATTATTTATTTACAAAAAAAAATCAAAATTTAGCTTAACTACAACTATTGTAACTTAAATAACATTTATTTGTAAAAATAAATAAGTAAAATTTACAAACACTAATACTACACTTAATTAAATAACACCTATTGTATATAAACCTATACAAAAAAAAACTAAGTCTATTACTTAATTATCTACCTATTTTAACTCTACAATAAATAGAAATAGAAATAGAACATCTGTTTAATATACCTCAACTCAACCAAACAATTAATATCAATATCAACAAAAATTAATTATATCAACTCAAAAAAAAATCGCTCTATTATTATTACTTATAACTCCAACATTTACCCATTCAACCATTTACTAATATCAAAAACTAAATAACACGATAATCAAAAAAATTTACTAATATAATCTAAATACTCTTTTGTCAAATATGGAACACAAATTTTTCCCATTTACAAAAAAAAAAACCGGATATTCGAGTGACCCTTTGTAGGCAGAATTTAAGGATGGGATTAGAGATGAAAAAGGAAGAGGACCAAGGATTAGTAGGTTAGAGGATTTGGAGAAAGGAATACTTCCGTCTTGAAATGTCTTCCCTCTGGCTTCACCAGAAATTCATATAGTTTCACACAACACAAGGAAGACAATATTATGGTTAAGACTATAATCCACACAGAATACAATAATCCCACTAACCATAATATGTCTTCAAGAATAAATAACAAAATATCCGAGGGACAAATTAAGGACCACCTTAATTATTATCTAACCTCGGATTTACGAAATACACACAAACTGATAGGATACTACATGGACTACCATGTCAAGCAATCTAACTATCAGCACTACAAAAAAACGAAAATAAATAACACAAGACACAAGAATTTCATTTGGTGAAACTGACAGAAAACACCCAAGGCGAAAGAGGACTAATAAGTCGCTGATATGACGGTCACACCAACTCCATCCGAACTCATCCCCAGAGAACTACAAAAATTCCGATGGAGTTGTAATTTCACACACAAAAATTCGGGTGACCAAACGTCTCACGAATTCACAAAAGTCCCATAGAATTTGGGCGCCAACTGTAACAAAATCAAAATACTTAATTGATATGTTAGCTGAAGGTAAGTTCGGAGGAGAAGGGTTCGGAAGCTGAAAGCGTTGGGCGTCAGGTCTGAGTGACCTAGCCTCAATCACTAAAAAAAACAAGACCAATTTTTTTCTCTTTCAGCTTCCAGGATCATTGGGATTTCCTCCTTATTGCCGGCTTAGCAAAGTCTTTGGAGCGTGGGTCGACCAATGATCCTACTAACCATCATATCAACAACAACCATTCTCTTCAATCCATTACATTGGTTACCTCATAACCAACGATGGATCGAAGAAAATAGCGAAAGGAAATTTCTACATACTCCGGATCACTCACTGTTCCGATTTGTTCCTACATGGAACACAATAACAACAAAAATCAAATCTCCAAAACCAAAACAAATTTCACCCAACGTTGATTCACAAAAAAAAATTTGGCACGAAATAGAAAATAAATAAATAAGTACACAAACACCAATAAATTAATTTATAAATAACAAAATTGGTTTTTTTTATTCAGTAAAAAAAAAAAATTGATTGTAATAAAAAAAAAGTCATTGGTAACCCCAATTCGAATGATAATAAAGCGAATAATGAATGATAATACATTCTGATAATTTTAAATATATGTATATATATATATAAATAAATAGATTTAACAGGAGCTCTGCCTCCAACAAAATTTATCATTTATTCAAAAAGAAAAACAACATACCTTTTTATTCCTTTACCCCGTGGGTTCGTGGCTGCTCCGGACATGTCAGGATTCTCTGAAACCGCGACTCATTACAACTCTGAAACCGCGACTCATTACAAACAAACAAAAATCCTAATAAATATTTATATATATGTATATATAACTTAAGAAAAAAAAATTATTAATTAAAAAAAACTACTCTACAAAAATTACAAAAATAATTAACAAAATAATTTAAATAACAAAAAAAAAATTCCCACGACGACTCAGATTCTCAGACACAGGACTACGGACGATGACAGGAACTCTGACTACTCTGGAACACAGGATTATGCAGAAACAACAAAACAGGAACAACATTTTTTTAGACGGATTCACCCAATTTAACGACTCGCGCGCGCGCTGGACACCGTAATTATTATTATTTAACTAACTTATTTGATTTTCCTTTCTTTATCATAAATTATAACTCTTTTCATGTTTTTTTTTCAGGTTTTCATTTTATAAATTTTTCTATGTTTTTTTCACCAATTTTTTTGTTTTTAAAAACAAAGTTTTGTCTTTTCGCGATTTTAAATTAAAAAAAAAAACATTTTTTTTTTTATTTATAATTCTTCCTTTCTTTAATGTTTCTTTTCCATTATTTTTTTATTAATAAATTATACTTTAAAAAAAAAACCAAAAAAAAAACGAACAAACAAAATTCCACAGAGTTAACCCAGGTGTCCAGCGCGGCGGTCAACATTCGACTCCCGATTTTTAACTTTCTTTTTCTTCGATCAAATGATCATACCCTTGATTTGACCCGAGGTCAAATCAAGATCATCATCTATTTTTTTCTCATTTTCGAAAAAAAAAAAAATTAAAATTACACCACCACCACGACATCTATGCGTGCACCACAAATTAAAACTTAACGATAACTACAACTAAACTACAAACTATGACCCCATAACCTGAACGATAAGAATTAACAATAAACAATAACAAACTTGACAGACCGGCTCACACACACGCAGAGGAAGTATTTTTAACAAAAAAAAATTATTTCTAATTTATGATTTTTAAATTTTAGAAATTCCTGGGTGTCACAATATTATTCGAAATTTTTACCAAACAACTCAACAGTTACATATCCACTTAGACAACTTATTCGAAAACATCAAAAATTTAATTGGACAGCAGCATGTGAAGCAGCGTTTACATTATATGATCCAATATTGCCAGTTGTAATAACTTGTGATGCAAGTCCAGTAGGTGTTGCAGGAATTTTATCATATATTATTAATGGTCAAGAACGACCAGTTGCATTCGCATCTAGATCATTGACAGCAGCTGAACAAAATTATTCTCAACTCGATCGTGAAGCTCTAGCTATTGTATTTACAGTCAATCATTTTTTAATTTTTTATTTGGAAAAAATTTAAACTCGTAACTGATAATCGTCCACTAACAAGAATATTTCATAGAAATTCAAAAATACCACCAATGACATCAGGGAGATTGCTTCGATATGCTACATTGCTATCAGCTTTTGATTATGAAGTAGTATTTAAAAAAGGTATCGAAAATTTAGATGAAGATTGTTTGTCAAGAGCACCAATAGTACAAGATAAAGTATCGGAAGATATGTTAATCCATACCGAAATTAATCAAATTTGCTTATCAACAGTAAACGTCATATCAACGGATATAATAACAGCTGATGTAATTCGAAAAGAAATTAAAAGTTATAATCAATTATTGAAAATTGTTCGAGATTCAAAATAATAGATGGTATGTTATATGAATACATGTATGAAGATGGTATGTCATATTAAGAAAGTATGCTTACAAACATTATTAGCTGAAAATTCAAAAAGTAAATCATCAAATCAAAATAATTCAAATGAAATAGAAAATGTAGATGAAGTTTTAAGTCGTTATGGTGTGAACCAAATTATCGATATTTTTCAACATCAAAAACAAGATCATGACAAATATTTTTTTAAATTAGAGATAGAAGGTCGCTTACAAAAGTTTGAAGTAGATTCTGGTGCAGGATTTACTTTTATGCCACGCGATAAATTTCATAATCTAAATATTTCAGGAGAACTTAAAAATTCAAATATTGCATTTAGATCATATACAGGTAACATTTTTATGCCAGATGGTAAAGTAGAAGTAAATGTTCGTTACAAAGGCAAAAATTTCATAGAAGAACTTTACATTGTACCAGAAGAATACGAAGCTCTGAGTGGTCGTAGTTGGATTCGTCATTTAAACATTTGTCTTCAAGAAATTGATATACAACATTTCGAAAATATAAAAATTGGAAAAACTCAATCGATTAGTAGTATTGACAGCATCTTTGATCAATATCCAGATATTTTTAATGAAAAAGTCGGTTGCGTTCCAAAAATAAAAGTCTGCTTAAAATTACGTAATAATAGTAAACCAGTATTCTTCAAAGAAAGAGAAGTTCAATATGCTCTTCGTGAAAAAGTGGAAAAAGAATTAAAAATGTTGGAAGCGGATGGTATTATGACAAAGATAGAAACTAGTGATTGGGGATCACCATTAGTGGTAATTCCAAAAGCAGATGGAAAAGTAAGACTTTGTGTAGACTACAAAATGGGCGTAAATGATCAATTAGTTAATGCAAATTATCCAATTCGTTCAATTACTAAAATATTACATTATCTAAGGAGTTCAAGATATTTTTGTCGCTTAGATCTATATAAAGCATATTTACAGATACAAGTCGACGAAGAAAGGAGTAAAATTCAAACTATATCAACACATCGAGGTACATATCGAATGGAATCAAAACAGCTCCAAGCGAATTTAATCGTATAATAGACCAAATTCTGCAAGGATTATCAAAAACATTATCTTATTTCGATGATATTAATGTACATGGTTCAACCAAAGAAGAATGTGAAATAAATCTACATTTGTGTCTTCAAAAGTTAAAAGAATACGATTTACATTTGATTTGAATAAAAATAAATGTTAATTTTTTCAAAAAAAAATAGAATATCTGGGACATAGAGTAGAATTCAACAGGTCCATCAAAAGTAAAAGCAATTATCCACATGCCAAGACCTAAAAATTTAGAAGAACTCCGCAGATTCTTAGGAATGGTTACATATTATTCGAAATTTTTACCAAACAACTCAACAGTTACATATCCTTTTAGACAACTTATTCGAAAACATCAAAAATTTAATTGGACAGCAGCATGTGAAGCAGCGTTTACATTATATGATCCAATATTGCCAGTTGTAATAACTTGTGATGCAAGTCCAGTAGGTGTTGCAGGAATTTTATCATATATTATTAATGGTCCAGTTGCATTCGCATCAACGACCAGTTGCATTCGCATCTAGATCATTGACAGCAGCTGAACAAAATTATTCTCAACTCGATCGTGAAGCTCTAGCTATTGTATTTACAGTCAATCATTTTTTAATTTTGTATTTGGAAAAAATTTAAACTCGTAACTGATAATCGACCACTAGCAAGAATATTTCATAGAAATTCAAAAATACCACCAATGACATCAGGGAGATTGCTTCGATATGCTACATTTCTATCAGCTTTTGATTATGAAGTAGTATTTAAAAAAGGTATCGAAAATTTAGATGCAGATTGTTTGTCAAGAGCACCAATAGTACAAGATAAAGTATCGGAAGATATGTTAATCCATACCGAAATTAATCAAATTTGCTTATCAACAGTAAACGTCATATCAACGGATATAATAACAGCTGATGTAATTCGAAAAGAAATTAAAAGTTATAATCAATTATTGAAAATTGTTCAAGAGATTCAAAATAATACAGAATTAGCATATGAATACACGTATGAATATTAAATATTAAATTATATTAAATTTTTATATTATTATTATTATTAATACATATATTAAATTATTTAATAGAGTAAATTACTTATAATTATTTAAATTACAACAAATTCAATTTTAAATATTTATTAATATATGTATATATTATTCAGAAAAGTGTGATAATTATATCAGAAAAAATTGAAATATTTATATAGGAGATTCAATATAAATTTTGATATAAATTTTTTACAATTGATTTTTTATTATACAATTTGCAATCAATATTTAATTGCTGATTTTAAATATAATAGTTGAAATGATTTATTATTTTTTTAAATAAAATTCTACTGCTATTGAACAGTGCCATCTGTAATCTGTACAGAGATAATCAGCCATTTTATATTCCCTTGTCAAAAAATAAATTCCCTTCTGCAGCGATCTACTTTTTTCTCATATAAAAATACAATATACTATCTCGTTCTATTTTTCCTGCACAAGCGGCAAATTTTTATCATTAAAACCCAGCATAATAATCAGCGTGTTTTATTGATCCACCAGTAGAACACTTACCACTAAACTGCTTACCATAATTTCATTGGCCTTATGATTATTATGATTCCATTTAATTATACGGTATATATTATTACTATTGTTTCTATTTGTATTTATGTTGTTTATATAGCGACTTGAAATATGTTATTTTGGCAAAATTGTTTATCGCAAAAGTTCCAGGGCCTCCCCATAGGGGCTCAAACTTGTATGGCTGCTTTCTAGAGGGTGGCGGGTAGTGTGAACGTAAAATAAAAATATAAATTTTTGTGCAGGGCCGGTGGTCCAGCTGAGCTATCTAAAAGAGAAAATGGGTAATTTGGCCATTTTTGACCAACAGAGCCCAGAGGGACATAAGGTGCCTGCTAAATTACAAACTGTATTATATGTGGACGTACGTACTTCCTTTCATCCGAACCGAACCATTCAAAAATTTGCACTCTTCACGTAGTGAATGAGTTTGATTGTTCCGAATGAAGCCAGGCAATAAATCTAATATTATACAATGAAAACTAAAACTGGATATTAAAAAAAGAAGTCTACTTTATTATCATGATCTAAATATATGTCTGCTTGACAGTTCAAATTCTATTTACTGTGATGTCATCGGCAAGAAATTTTATATGAAATTAATGGTGTGTTTCTTACTTGTGCTCAGATCGATCTAATAAGTGGAACTGTTTCCTATTTTGACTCAGATCAATAAATTTGAGAATCCCAGACAAGCCTACCAATATTTTTATTCTACCCGGCAAACATTGTAGCATTTTTTATCTGAAAAATCCAACGAACTATATATTATAGAAGCCTAAAGAGGTTATGTTTTCATATAAATGATTGGCCCCAACATGACAGTGACGCTGGGGTAAACTGACAGTTGGCGGATATAAATTTTATGCTTAAGCCATGTACTATTTGGTGTAATAATTAAAGTTGTTACGTCATTCAGGGGGGCTACTATGAAACTATTCGATCGCCGCGCATATCGAATATTATGCGCAAAATAAGAATTCGATCCGCGTCGAATTACCCTACTATGAAAATTAGATATCGAACAACTTTTTTGACGCTTTATCCGAGACACATTTACAAAAAACATTGGCGCTTTACCATTTTTTATAGGCGCATTGCCATTTTTTTGGGGTATTTAGAATAAAATGATCAGCTGATTGTTTAAAAACATAATTTTTGACATTTATAAATATAAACAAGAAGTTTATTTTGGTAAACTTAAAGTTATTAATTTAATTTTGAACTAAAGAAAGTAAAAAAAAGTATAAAATGGATTTATTGCATTTTGCTTTATATCGAGGAGCATTTAAAATTTTTTTTAGCGATGTCGTCATTTTTTATTAAATAAATACTCCACTAATAACAAATTGTTTTGAATTTGTTGAAAACCGAAAATAAAAAATTGAAAAAATTTCTTACTTTTATTTAAACTACATTTATTGTTTTTTTTTATTTAATATAATTTATTTACACATTAAATAAATATATTTTTTAATTTAGAAATGCTTACATTTTAAAATAACTACCGGAAATAAATATCCGTCATCAATTTTGCTATCGAATATAAATATCCGTCATCAATTTTGCTATCGAATATAAATATTCGATCGCGCATAAAATGCGCAGGCGCGGCAATTTAACGTTCATGGTAAGGCGGATCATTCGACAGACGTCGAATATTTTTATTTCATAGTAGCAAAATTCGATATTCGATAGGCGCGGCGCGCGCATTTTTTTCATAGTAGCCCCCCAGGCTTGTAAAAATTTTTATTGGTTTCTAAGAACAAATTAAATATTATTTAAATTATAATTAATTATAAATTATAAATAAATAAATAAATTATGCAATAAAAATGATAAATTATGCAATAAAAATGATAAATTATACAATAAAAAATTTGAGAATAATGAGTGACGTCACGACTTCTATTTTTACACCAAATAGTACATGCCTTAAGCATAAAATTTATATCCGCCAACTGTCAGTTTACCCCAGCGTTGCTGTCACATCTTGGACCCCGAATTCTAACCTCTTAAGCCTTCTATAATATATAGTTCGTTGGAAAAATCTTACTGTTTCTTATTTTAATTTTATAAGTCAGATTTATTTGATTTAAAATTTGAAAGAATCTAGTTGATTTACAGATTTAAATAAGAAACACTAAATATAATAAATTAAATAAAAGCACAGCCAACTTAAATATCCTTAAAACTTTTACAAAGCAAATCTACGGCATTAAGAAGAAAATGGCGCGAGTGTCAAATTATATCCAGCAGACCTTTTATTATTAAATCAAATTGAAAAGAGCAATTATATAATAAATTAAAGCGACTTGCGACTATACTATTTAACTGATAAGCAGTGGCTAGTGGTTTAGAACGTATGATTACACGCCCAAGACAAAAAACAAATGTGCACAAAGTAAAAATAATAATTAGTTTATTCTTATTCTAAATAGATAAAGTACACAAAATATAAATTTAATATTATGCTAGTTTTCTGAGATTTTTTTTGTCCTAAAGTTTGAACTATATATCTTCTGGAACAAAATTTGAAAGTTTCAAATGTTGCGTAACATTGCGGGCATCAAAATATGCTGTATCAGTTGGATTAGCTGGAGCAGGAACAAAATGTGGCACTACTGCTTGAATATTTTTCCAGTCAACTGATTTAAAAAAACTCATTAGCTGAACATCCTTAGCTGCAGGACGATGCTCCGGTGCCATTGTGAGCATTCGCTCAACAGCTTCTACTGCTTCTTCAGATAAAGCTTCTTCACCTTGGGGCCATTCCATGTCTAAAAAGTTATATAACGAATTAATTCAATAGTAATAAGTTTTTTTTTGTGTGGTAATACTTCTATTAAGAATATTTTCAAAAACTTTCTGTGGAGTTTCATCGTTAAATGGAGGTATACCCGTCATAAATTCGTAAAAGCAAACACCTAAAGACCACCAATCCACTGAAGGACCATGTCCTTTTCTGAAAATTAAAAATTAATATTCCAGTAAATTCTTTTCTTGAACTTACGATAGGAGAAGTTCTGGAGCTAAATAATCCGGTGTGCCCAAAATTCTTTCATCAGAAATTAATTCACCTCTCCGAACCGATTTCGGCGTTCGAAATGGTGTATGAATTATTTTTGGAGTTTTTGGAAGATGTTCAACGTTTATAGGTGACATTTGAATCTGTAATGGCAATAAATATTATAAATATGTATAACTATATTTGTATTTGTATATATATATATATATATATACTATATTTGTATGTATATATATATACTATATTTGTATGTATATATTAGCCCTGTTTTTTTGTAGACGGGTATGTTGTATTGCAAAATTTTTGCCAAAAAACGATCCACTGAACATAGGAGGCGAAAATTTTTTTTTATTTCATACACAGTTGAATTTATCAGCTGATAATTTTTTTTTAAATAACATTAACTTTGAGTTTTATAAACGTAAAAAAAAATCATTAAATGTCATTAAAAAATATAAAACTTGCTTTTTTTCTTTAATAAATTGCTATTTTTTAATGTAAAAAAAAACATAGGCTATGCCTTTTTTGTCCAATGTATTTGAAATAAATGAAATGAAATGAAATGAAATGGAATATTGACAACAGAGCCATCTACATGTCATATTATTAACTATTTATCAGTTACAATTCATTTGAGATATATAAATAACTACTGTAATTCTCATTTTTTTGCCAACAAATTGTTGTTGTTTTCAATGTAAAATTTTGAAATACAATATACCCGTCTACAAAAAAACAGGGCTATTATTATATATATATATCGATACCTTCCCGGAAGAATGTATTATTAAGCGACATTTTTGAAAATTTTCAGGAAAAGAAAAATACTTCTTAGCCAGTTGTTTTTTTATGTATTGTGTAATTATGTTCTAACCGACAGTTTCGGTTAAACTAAGCGTAATGTACAATATTTTCATTGAACTTTTTGTTGCATTATACATTAATTTTGCAGGATGATGGCACTTAATTTAATATTTTTGTCGGTTGATACAAAATCTCAGGCGATAGAATTATTTTACAGATCCATATGTCACATAATACATATATTTATTTTGCACATATCTTTTTTTATAGTTGGGATAGAACAATATAAATTAGATCAAAATGCGGAGTTTAATAAAATCACAGAGAATGATAAAAAGCTATTTTGAAAATATTGTCGCTTAATACATTCTTCCGGGAAGGTATCGATATGTATATATATATATATACCGGGTGAACCTGAAATACCTGATCACAGACTCATTACGGTATTCCTTGATTCATTGTGACCAAAAAATTGTACAGGCATTTTTTTGAAAGCGGGGTCCCTGGGGCGGTATCCCTTATTTTACGATTCCATGTTAAAAAAAAGTAGGTACATATTTTGGTTCATAGCTTCAGAATGGATCAATGGAGAATCGTGGTTCATATGTCATTTTGGTTGGTAATTAAACGCCCTTTAAAACAAACTAGAAAAGATTTTTGTTTTCTACGTTCTTTGGAAACTACAAGCACTCAAAGTTAAAATTTGCAAATATTTTTAGAAAATTTCACCAAAAATACCTCGCGCCTGAATTATTTTTCCTCCAAGTGAAATATTTTTTTACATAAAAAGTTGCACCCTTTTATTACTTGTCAAATAAAAAAACCCAAGCAATCTACCTGTCCCGCAACCCATTAAATTTAATATTTTCTGAAAAATCTGGCAATGGTAATAAGAAGATTCTAATGAAAAACAATTAAGTTTAGCTATCACAGTACTTTATTTATACATGATTTTATTACAAATATCACTTACAATTTAAAGTAGATGCTCGTAGTGCATACCATTCTCTTGAATGCACATTTTGATCCGCCTGGTAAGAGAATTGTAAACTTTTTGAAAAATTCCATCCGTTGCTTTAATTTTGTGAACCAAAATATGTACCTACTTTTTTTTAACATGGAATCGTAAAATGAGGGATACTGCCCCAGGGTCCCCGCTTTCAAAAAAATGCTAGTACAATTTTTTGATCACAATGAATCAAGGAATACCGTAGTGAGTCTGTGATCAGGTATTTCAGGTTCACCCTGTATAGTGTGACCACTAAAAAAGTTTTTGACGGTTAAAAAAAATTTATCGTAGGAACATTAAATTAATTATTTTATGTTAATTCCAAAAGAGGGCAGTGTATTCTACATTATTACAAAAATAATATAATAATTTAATAATAATATTAATAATACATAATAATAACAATGAGATATTCAGTGGATCAGCGTAAATTTATAGTGGAACTATTTTTTGAAGATGATTTAACATTCGAAAATATAAAAGTTCCAAGAAAAGCTTGGCATAGTGGCTCCTTCAATTGCCAATTTGTGGAATGAAGAAAATGGTACAAAAGTTGAAGAACCATGGTACTATGTGGAATTTTCATAAGGGAAACTCTGGACCCAAGAAGACTGTGAGAACGTTAAGGAATACTGAAACTGTTCGTAACTTGTTGGCACAAAATTCAAAATTATCTGCGAGTAACGTTTTTCAAACCATAAATATAAAATTGGAAACTATTAGGAAAATTTTGAGAAATGAGTTGAAATTGTTCCCTTATAAAACCAAAAACACTTTCAAATTGACTGTTGCATCAAAAGAAATAAGAGTTGCATTTTCAACTTTATTTTTAAATTCAATGTTACCACAACAAGCAAATATATGGTTTTCTGACGAATCATATTTTCCTCTTCATTCAAAAATAAATACGCAACATGGTAGAACTTGGTGTGCCGAAAATTCACATATTATTAATGACATTCGCGCTCATTCACCAAAAATCATGTTTTGGTGTGCAGTGACAGTGACTAGCCATGGCATGAAATTATGCGCAAAGGAACCCATCAATCAGCATGTATATCGGGAACTGTTGGAGGAAAATTTCATTCCAATGCTCGACGGAAGTGATTTGTTGGCATCTGATTGGTTTATGCAGGATGGTGCTACACAGTGTGTGGGCGAACATGAACTTAAATTATTTAAGAGAGAAGTTTGACGGAAGATTACTGATATTACAATTTATTTAATAGTGGTATGGAATGCCCACCTTTTTCACCCGATATAAATCCATTCGCAATATTCTAAATTTGGCTGAATTGGAAGATGCAGTTTACGAATCAATTGATGAGATTCCTTCAGATTTGATTGCAACAGCAATAAATTCGATTGAACCACTAAAAAAGTTTTTTACATTCAATATATATATATATATATATATATATATAAGGACTGTATCGAACAAAATTGAGAATTTTCAAATCGTTAACGGTTAACGGTTTTTTTGTGAATAATAACTATATTTGAATCATAGTAGGCTACAACCAAAGCCGTATATAATATAAAGATATTCAAAATGTAAAAAAGAATTAAAAAACTGAAAACATTAGGACGCCAATATGAGTAGTTCACCACAGCAAAATATTTTTGTTAAGAAAGTTGAAATAACGAGTTTGTTGATAAGACGTAGAAATTGTATAGAGACGACAGGTACACACACATTTTTCGTGGTGAAATTTAATAATATGAGCTCTTTTATTTTCTGTATACTATAATGATAGAAAGAAGAATAAGGACGAAAAAAATATAGAAAAATATGTATGAGATAGAAAGGGTAAGGAAATATATGTATATATTTCTGGTTATTTTGATCTATTTTAACAAAAATTTAGAAACTCATATTTGGATGGAATCTTATATTTATTTTCAATTTTGTTCTGGAAAAAAAAAATATTCTTTATTGAAGCAAAAATTCTACCTGTTTTGGGTTTTTTAAACCAAAGGATTTTAAAGGATACAAATTTCATTTATTTTTTCAAATTTCAATTTTGTATTTTTCATTATTTTTGGTTAAAGATCAACGAACTTGCGATCGTAGTAAAATTATGAATGATTTTTGATAATTTTATTTACATAAATAAATACTTTTTATGCTATACATATATTTTAGAAAACTTATATAGAATCCCAAAGTTAATTTTGCCTTATATTTTATATATTTTTAGTGCGCTAAAAAACTAAATATGTAAAGACATATTAATAGTGGAATAATTTTAAATAAAAAATCAATACCGTATACAAATATTGTTATTGTATTTGCTATCATTCATAATTTTACTACGATCGCAAGTTCGTTGATCTTTAACCAAAAATAATGAAAAATACAAAATTGAAATTTGAAAAAATAAATGAAATTTGTATCCTTTAAAATCCTTTGGTTTAAAAAACCCAAAACAGGTAGAATTTTTGCTTCAATAAAGAATATTTTTTTTTTCCAGAACAAAATTGAAAATAAATATAAGATTCCATCCAAATATGAGTTTCTAAATTTTTGTTAAAATAGATCAAAATAACCAGAAATATATACATATATTTCCTTACCCTTTCTATCTCATACATATTTTTCTATATTTTTTTCGTCCTTATTCCTCTTTCTATCATTATAGTATACAGAAAATAAAAGAGCTCATATTATTAAATTTCACCACGAAAAATGTGTGTGTACCTGTCGTCTCTATACAATTTCTACGTCTTATCCACAAACTCGTTATTTCAACTTTCTTAACAAAAATATTTTGCTGTGGTGAACTACTCATATTGGCGTCCTAATGTTTTCAGTTTTTTAAGTCTTTTTTACATTTTGAATATCTTTATATTATATACGGCTTTGCTACAACCTTTTAAAAATTAATGACGTACTTGGTTTTGCAAAATTTACTAATTTACTTGTTATATAATGAACGAGCAAGAACGTCGTGAATTAATTTTGTCCAAGTATTTGGACAAAATTAATCGCAAAAGATTTGAAGTTTAGTAGAAGTACTGTTACTCGTGTATTAAATCGTTATTGTGAGACATTATCGATTACTCGGAAACGTAAAAATATTGGAAATCGCAGGCCCCATGATGAAGAATTAAATAAAAAGATAGTGCAAGCAATTGTTCGAAACCGCAATATATCTGCTAGAGACGCCGCGAAAAAGTGTGGAACAAGCCATGCAATGGTACAAAGAGCCAAGAAACGTGCTGGGTTGAAAACATATAAAAACAAAAAATTCCAAAAACAACTGAAAAGCAACGGCAAGTAATAAAAACACGAGCTCGAAAATTGTATGGGTTGATTTGTAAGAAAAATCCTCATATAATCATGGATGACGAAACATATGTCAAAAAGGATTTTTCGACTCTTCCTGGTCCCCAGTACTACACGAAGTACAATAACGAGACTTCCAGTTTCTAAAACAACAATTGCCATCGAGAAATTTGGAACAAAATTTTTAGTTTGGCAGGCAATTTGCGATTGCGGCCAACGGAGCGATGCTTTTGTGACGGAAGGCACAATCAACCAAGAAATCTATATACAGCAGTGCTTGAAAAAACGTTTATTGCCTTTTCAACGAAAGCACAATACATCCACTTTATTCTGGCCTGATCTAGCTTCTTCTCATTACGCAGTAAATACAATAAATTTCATGGAGAAGAATAACATCACTTTTGTTCCTAAAGATACAAATCCACCAAATGTGCCACAGTGTAGACCAATTGAAAGGTATTGGGCTTTAATTAAAAACACATTGAAGAACACCGAAAAACCAGCAACAAACATGGCAGATTTTACTCGTAAATGGAAACGATCTACAAAAAAAAATAGAAAATTCCACTATTCAGAACCTAATGAAGGGCATTCGACTTAAACTAAAAAAAGAATTTAAATAATATTAGAATATTAAATATTTTGATTGAAACACATTTTTAAAGTATTATTTCACATAATAATAAAAATAAAATTCTTAAAAATAAAAAATAAAAAAATTAGAGTTGTTTAAATTTTCTCAATTTTGTTCGATACAGTCCTTATATACAGGGTGGACACGAAATAGCTGATCTACTATATACCACGCTATTGGTGGTAGTATTGGAAGAAAAAAATTATGTGAGCACTTTCCTGGATTCGGCCTCCACTTCGAGCTAAAGACGATTTGCTAGTGGGACCTATAAAAAAAATATGTTTGGGTCCTTAACTTTTCAAGGGGTCCACGGAAAAAACTAGTTTTGGTTTTGTTGGATATGTAATAGACAGGCCCTTAACATAAGCTATAAAGAGTTTTCGTAGCTGCAGGGGTTTGGAACCTACATGCCTCGAAATGTGATTGATTTTTTTTTAAATTTTGCTCTAAAAACGATTTTCTGAAAAAAATTTACACTAACAAATAATTTTTTTATTTGCTTTGAAATAAAATATCTTCTTTGAAATAAAAAAGCAATTAATGAAATATCTTCACCCTACCTCTCAAAATTTAATTTTTACCAAATATGAGCCCAATCCATCTAGAGGTACCAGAAAAAATTACAGATGAAAATATGAAAATATATCATTTCATCCAGACCACTAATTTGAATATGTTTACCAAATTTTAACACAATCCATGCAGGAGTGCCAGAGAAAATACCAGATGAAAATATGGCCATTTTTCATAAGTTGATTTTTCAATATTTAAAAAAAAAAAATTTGGATATAAATTTGAAAAACTATATTGAACATTATATATGAGATATTATATAAAATTGGCACCATCGTCAATGAATAATAACACAAAAAAAACTTTTTTAATTCATAAATTATTCGAATTCTAGAACATTCTAGAAAAAAATCTCATATATTTTCTTCCCCCATTACGTCGCAATCGCTAACGAGCTAAATGTTCTTGTGAATTTAAGAATTGAAAAATAAAAAAAATATTTAAAATTCTTAAATTAGTTAAGAAAATTATATTTAAATACGCATATTACATAAAAAAATCACATATGTTTTCCCCTTACGTCACAAGAACATTTCATCGCTAGCAATTTAACAAAAAATTCTCTTTCAATTCTAAAATTCATTCAAAATTATTCAAATACGCATATAAAATTTTTTTCTATATATTTTCTTCCCCCTTACACTTCTGTACCTAGAATAAGAAAATAAAAAAAATTACAATAACAAATATACACAAATTTGCCATTTTGAATTGTTTCAGTTATTCAGATATAGATGGCCATTTTAACTCAAAAATATGATTTATGTTCATATTTTAGTTAGCACTTTTTCCACGGCCATTTATCAAAAAAAATTGCTCAAGTGAGACTACTATGTAAATCTATATACAAGCTAGAAGCAAAGATTTTGAACTTTGAATTGACAGAAAATATTGTAAAAAACAGACAAATAGCAAATAACAGTACCAAATATAAAAAACTTAATACCTAATTATGTAAAAACAGGCAATTATATTATCGATAAAAGTACCAAACGAAATACTAAATATTATAAAACCCAATTAACATTGTTATTTTCATGTTTTAATATTTAAATGTTAATATTATAAATTTAAATAACAAAGTTATTAAACATTGGCTTTTAAGTAAAGTCTTTTAAAATGCCGTTTATAAAAATTTCAGTAATTAATTTATATGCCTTTATTTCATAAGTTGTACGCGGGAAAAATTTCTTAGTAATTAATTGTTACAATTTTTGAAACAAAGGCATATAAATTGATTAATGAAATATTTATGAATTGTATAGTAAAAAACTTTAGTTAATTAATGTTTAATAGCTTTTTACCTAAACTAAACATTTTGCAAAAAATTCAAATACATTTTTTAATTAATGTCGTTGGGGTTTTTATTATTTATTTACCGTTCTGTTAGGACTATTGATAAATGTGTAGGTATTTTATTAATAAATTTGTAAAGTAATTTAGATTAACTATATAACAATATTTTAAAATAGTACTTTACCTGTTTCTCATACATACATTGTAATGTTGTAAATAAAAAACTTATTTTATGGTATGCAAACTATTTATTACTAATAATAACCATTGATAAATATTTTTATTATTAAACGATATCGTCGGTCCCATGCCAAAACCGCGAATGTGCAATATTACAGTTTCGATAAAATTGCGTTTTAATTTTTGCCGATTTGTGAAATTCTTATATAAGCGGTATAGAAATTTTAACGTAGATTTTTAAATTTTACAATTTCTGGCATTAAAAACTCAATTTCATAAAAAACGCACATTCGCGGTTATGGCATGGGACCGACGATATATGACCATAGCCATAAAAATATTAATCCTAACAATAACTTCAAATAAAATCCTAGTAATCATAAAATATTAAACAATAATTATACTTCTCAATATATAAATAAAATAACACTTTTCTATCTAATATTTTCTAGTAATTTTTTTTACACAATATCATCTGATTTTAAAATCAATTAGATATACAATATGCTTTAAAAATTAAAAGAAAAGTAAATTTAATTTAAATTATGCAATGAAATCGCTGCAACCAAATATTAGTTATGTTTAATAAAACTATTTATTCATATCTGCTTACTTTGGTTTTATTTAAAATTTTGCTTTTTTAAGATATAAAGAATTTTATAGGGTGCCTAGTACTTTTGGCCAAGGCTGTATATGTATATTTATTAATTTTAACGTTCGAAATTCGTTTTGGACTATTCGCATGGAAAAAAATCTGCCAACAACAATGTTGTAATGCACCTATAATAAAACAAAATAAAAAAACCATATATTTATATCCATAGTAACCTTAAAGCTCATTAACCTTATATATACATACAAATATACATACATATTCAATTCCGTACCCGGCTGATTAATCGCAAGCAATTTATCGCAAGTACTTCATCGTAGTAGGAATTCATCGTATGTAAAATTCATCGCAGGGACAATTTATCGTAACTCTTCTCAAGTTCCAAAAAAAAATTTTAGATACAATTTTTTATTAACCAAAAACACATTTTTAATTTTCAGTTGCTCGCGATGAATTACTTGTGATAAATTGCTTGCGATGAACTATCCTATAATCATTCAATTCATATATATGGTTGGTTATCATTATCGTCATTCGTAAGCCGAGACTAATTTTCATATGAATATATGGAATTATATTCTGGTTCAATCCCCGTTAGAGACAATATTTTTTTTATAAATATATTTTTTAAATAATTTTTTTAAAATTTTTTTTAATAAAATTAATTTAATTTTGAACTTTATATACGCACACATACACCTGTTTACAGGGTTATATGGTTATCAATGCTTTTTTCATTATGAAAAATAACATGGCGGTTCAATCCCCATCAGACTATATTTTTTTTAATTATTGTTTTTTTCAATTATTTTTTTAAAGGTTTTTTTTAATAAAGTAAAATCAAAAACCCTGTAAAACAAATAATAAGCATTCATTATATAAAATTTTTTGACAAATAATAATTTTCTGTAACATAAAATATGAAAAAAAAAATTCCCTACATTGAATTTTTCTATTCTTCTCAAAATGATTTTTTTCTTTATATAGCAAAATAAAAATTCTCAAGGCCATAAAAACAACAAAAACGCAAAAAAAGGAATACAGTGGAGGAAATAGGTATAAAATCAAGTACAAGTTTCACGCTTTGAAGTTTTTGACTGCGCTAAATAAATCCGAATTCAATTTTTTCTCTGTATTTTGGTTATTGTTAAGTAATAAAAATAATTTAAATTTTTTACTAATTGTTTTTATTTAATACATATTTTTAGTTTTTATTTCAAGAAAGGTTGTAATATTTGTGTTAATAGTGGGAAATAGGTATAAAATAAAAACAAAGAATTTTTTTAATGAAAAATGAAATAAAAAATAAAACTAACACTTTGAAATAATTTTAAAGCACAACTAATATTTGGTGTAACTACCATTCTTTGAAATTACTTCGAATATTCGGTCTGGCAATGACTTTATAAGTTTTTTGTAAGTTTCTGATGGAATCTGCTTCCAAACCCTATTTATTTCCGACTTAAGTTCGGTTACATTTAAAAATTGCTTTCCCTGAGTATAAACTTGCTGAACCATTATTCCCCATAAGTTTTCTATGAGGTTTAAGTCAGAACTAATTGCTGGCCACTTCAAAACATTTATGTTTTTCGACAAAAACCCTAACTTTGATTTTTTCGGTGCAGGATGGAGGCATTGTCCTGTTGAAAAATTAAGTCATACTGCTCCCAAAAATTAATTAGAACTTCTTCCAACATTTCAGAGTAATTTTCAGAACTCATTCTTGTTGCGACCAAGCACATCGGAGTCCTGCCGCAATACCCAAAAGTCGCCCAAACCATAACAGAATCTCCGACAAAGAGACGGCTCATCATCGTTTCCTTTTCTTTTCGAAGATCATGCCAATAAAACTGCATTCCATCCGGACCATACAGATTGAACTTCTTTTCATCGCTAAAAATAACAGTATACCATTCCTTGTTCTAACACATGTTATCCTTTGCGAATTGTAGTCGTGCGTGTTTATGGTACAGTTTTAGTGCATGGTTTGGCATACGTTTGATCCATTTTACTTGATTTGAATCTTTTAACATTTGTCGCACTCTTCTAACAGTCACGAGAAAATTCAGTTCTGACCTTATTTTAATTGCAGGTATGTTTTTAGATGCCGCAGTGCAAATTATTTTCAATTTTTCTCTGGAACTAAGTTTAGGAACCGGCCCTTTTTTTAGTTGCGCAGTAATTTTCGCCAAATTTCAGTAAATTGTGAACCACTGTTACCGGTCGACCAAATTTTCCAGCTATACTGCGCATTGTTAATCCACATTGCCTAAAGGAATGAATTTTTGTACATTTTTCCGGAGCAAGCTTAAGACCGAGTGGAATGTTTAAAACTGTGAATAACTTTAATTTAAAGTGATTAGCTTTAAGGTGACTTTTATTATTGCGGAACTTACTTTAAAAAGCAAAAATTGTATGTAAATATTTACTTCACACACCTAAACTAACTAAAATTGAATTGTTTTTATAGCTATTTCCCACGAAAAACAACACAAAATTTGCAAAATTTAATCACAATCATATAAGAATATAATTATTGCACACTGAACATGTCAAAACATATTTTAATGCAAAATACAATTATTTGGAATCATTAGTAAAAATTTATAGAGCCTAGATTTTCTGAAATAGAAATTATTGTATGTGTTTTCATAGCTATTTCCTCCACTGTATACATAAAAAAAATTCTCACTGATTCTCAAATATTCATAATCCGAAAATTATTAAATATCAAAAATATAAAAGCACACTTATTAGAGCATTAAATAAATTATATAGATTAAATATAATTTATTTAATGCTCTAATAAGTGTGCTTTTATATTTTTGATATTTTAAATATAATTTATTTAATGCTCTAATAAGTGTATATTTTTGAATATTTTTTAAAAATGATTCTTTCCTTTGTTTAGGTACTATAACTTCAATTGTTTTCGTTATCATATTGTTAAGTGATTCTACATAAAAATCAAGTTTATCATTACTTAGATTACGGTTATTAGGAATAAATTCAGATCGATCTCTTATTATATAAAAATGACCCAAGAATATTACGTGTAAAATAAATTATCAATAATCTAAAATCTCTAGTCAAACAAAATGTCAAAATATCAATTAATAACTATTGGGAATTAAAAATAAGAAAAATTTCACCATCAAATACAAATATGTTTCCTACTTTAAATAAAATATTTAGAAAAACAGAAAGTTTAGATATTAAAAACCTAAGAATACACCCTAATACAGATAGTTTTTTAAGACAATTAGATATAAATATGATATATGAGCACAACTGAGAAAGATGATAATAATTATTATATAATTGAAAATAAGAATGATATAGCAAATATCTTAGGCAATACATTTGCAAATAAGCATACTTTAACACAAGACAATTCTAATGCAATTATAAATAACAAAGTAGAAGATACAATTAGAGAATTTGAATTACAAAACGAACAAATAATTTACTTTTCAGAAGTTTTAAAAGCAAATGACTTAAATGATGGTCAGACTAAAGGGAATTTTTCTATTACATGCAATAAGTTTGTCTGAAATATCCATTAATCTAGAAAATAAGAAATCATCTGGTTCTGATAAAATACCAAATACTGTACTAAAACATCTGCCATATTGTATTATCAATCAATATTGCACAGTATTTAATAATGCATTGAATAATGGATATTTTCCAAATTAGGATCCAGAAGATCCAAACAATTGTAGGCCAATCAGCTTAATGCCAAATATAAGCAAAATATTTGAAAAAATCATTAATATGTCAAGAATTTACTATAAAAGTAAATAACGAAAATATTAAATTAAAGAAAAGTGTAAGATATTTAGGTATTTGGTTGGCTACAACATGATATCAATTTTTCCAAACATATTAATAACCAGATTGAAAAAGCCAATAAAGTATTTTACATAGCAAAAAAACATTTTTACTTAAAACAATTATTACCACGTGTAAAAATAATAGCTTATCAGGCATTAATTAGGCCAATACTAAGTATGGTAGTCCGATATGGTTCAACGTAAGCGCATCATTAATGGAAAAATACAGAGTATTCGAAAGAAAATGTATTCGAGTATGCATAGGGAAATGGAGAAAACCGGAAACAGAATGAATATAAACATTATATTTCAAATAAAAATATATAAATAATGATGCAAACATAATTCGTATTGACAATTTCATCATATCTCTGATTAGAAATCATTTTTTAAGAGCATCATTGATAGAAGAAAACAGTCTAATTAGCCACGTAGTATACCCAAATGAAAAATATATTCAAGAGCATATGGAAACAGGTTTTGTCCCACCAGAAAGTTTTATATTTCTTCATCAAAATGGTCTAATTCAAAATGAAAACAAGGTTCCTATTTTTTACCATATCAAGAGAAGATCTATAGATAAAAAAATTAAAAATTTGATTACGGAACGAAATATATATAAAATGAATCTTTCAAATAAAGTTATACCTTTATTATATAAAATAATAAATTACAGATTTTTCTGGTGGTTATGAGTAACTGTAATGAATTCAGTAAATATTAATTATATTGCTATCGTGGATATACTACTTGTGTTGTAATATGTGTTTAGTTAGTTTAAGTTTTATTAGATTAAGAATAGTATTAGTTTAATAATAATAATATAAAAAAAATAGTATACTTGTTTTCAATTTTTTCAATTAATTAAAATAATAATGAAACATATATAGTTCAAACAACAGTTTTTAAAAAAGAATTGTGAAAATCAATAAAAAATAAAAAAAATTGTTTAATTTTTAGAGACATCCTTGTTGATGTGTTAATTTAAGTTTAACATCAATAAAATTTTTATTTTTATAAATTTTGTTAAAACTATATACATAAATGAAATGGAATAAATAAAAAACAAAATCTAAAAAAAAAATCGCTAACGAGCTAAATGTTCTTATTAACTTAAGAATTGAAAAATAAAAAAATATTTTTCAATTCTTAAAAAAATTTAATGTCTCCACCATATCATCCAGAATCATATATGGACAAGCGGAACGTAACGTACAAACCGTAAAAAAATCATTAAAGAAAATTCTTATCGATAATCAATATAAAAACATGATGTACAAAAATTAATTTCAATATTTTTATTTATGAATCGAAATACTATTAATACAACAAATAATTGTATACCCGCACATTTAATTTTTAGTTATAAGCCAAAACTTTTATTAGATTCATTAATGATAAATAAATAAAATATAAATGAAGAAATAATAATGTTAAAAATTTAAATTTAAAAGTAAAATTAAAAATAATTATGATGAAAATAAAAATATTTTGCCTGTGTACAGGGCCGGAGCTACCATAGTTGAAGAAGGAACACTTGCGCCAAAATTTAAGGGCGGAATAAATTACATTTTCATAAAATATTAAAAAAAAAAATTCAAAAAATATTTTATTTTTTTCAAAAATACATTTTTTCAAAATTTTATGTATTAAAAAAATAATATAACATAACGAATTTCTTTTTTATATAAATTTCCAGCAAACATTAAATTAAGCTAAATAGTTCATTAAAAAAAGATCTCATATGCATAAATAATATACATATATATTTCTTGGGTCAATGAAAAAACTATGCACCACTCAATGTTTGCTATCCATACAAAATAATTATAATTATACAAAATAAAAATAATCTTCTATATGAAAATGGTGCAATATCCAACTGCCGCCCCAATTCAAACAAAACCGCACCAAATTCCATCAAACTAAAAAAAAAATTTCTATATATTTTTGGTGCAAAATCAAACTTCCGCGCCATGAAATGTTCGATAGCCATACAAAATAATTATATTTCATCAAACTTAAAAATTTTCTTCAATATGAAAATGGTGCAGTTTCAAACTTCTGCTCCATAAAGGAAATATATGTATATATATAGAGAAAAAAGTTATATAGTCATTCGTATAGTATTTATAGATTATAATATTATGGTATGCACAAAGTATATGTATAGTATAGAGAGGAAAACGCTTCTTTCGGTTTGGTTAGTTAAGAAATAAAAAGAGTTTAAATAAAAATAAATAAAGGTAAGTCTGTTATAAGGGATTTCTATAAATATTTCATAAATAAAAAGGAAGAAGAATTTTATATTGTGTTATTGAGCTTTATAAAATATATAATTCCAAATTATCAATTGGCCAAATTTAATTAATTAATAAAACCAAAGTAAATCTTAGTTACCGCAACAATTAATGAAGCTGTAATTGATTGAAATAATGATTTTCAAAGAAAAGTTTCAATGTTTTTAATTAAAACAGCCTGGGTAACTATATTTTAACAGGACAAGCAAGCGGAACGTAACGTACAAACCGTAAAAAAATCATTAAAGAAAATTCTTATCGATAATCAATATAAAAACATGATGTACAAAAATTAATTTCAATATTTTTATTTATGAATCGAAATACTATTAATACAACAAATAATTGTATACCCGCACATTTAATTTTTAGTTATAAGCCAAAACTTTTATTAGATTCATTAATGATAAATAAATAAAATATAAATGAAGAAATAATAATGTTAAAAATTTAAATTTAAAAGTAAAATTAAAAATAATTATGATGAAAATAAAAATATTTTGCCTGTGTACAGGGCCGGAGCTACCATAGTTGAAGAAGGAACACTTGCGCCAAAATTTAAGGGCGGAATAAATTACATTTTCATAAAATATTAAAAAAAAAAATTCAAAAAATATTTTATTTTTTTCAAAAATACATTTTTTCAAAATTTTATGTATTAAAAAAATAATATAACATAACGAATTTCTTTTTTATATAAATTTCCAGCAAACATTAAATTAAGCTAAATAGTTCATTAAAAAAAGATCTCATATGCATAAATAATATACATATATATTTCTTGGGTCAATGAAAAAACTATGCACCACTCAATGTTTGCTATCCATACAAAATAATTATAATTATACAAAATAAAAATAATCTTCTATATGAAAATGGTGCAATATCCAACTGCCGCCCCAATTCAAACAAAACCGCACCAAATTCCATCAAACTAAAAAAAAAATTTCTATATATTTTTGGTGCAAAATCAAACTTCCGCGCCATGAAATGTTCGATAGCCATACAAAATAATTATATTTCATCAAACTTAAAAATTTTCTTCAATATGAAAATGGTGCAGTTTCAAACTTCTGCTCCATAAAGGAAATATATGTATATATATAGAGAAAAAAGTTATATAGTCATTCGTATAGTATTTATAGATTATAATATTATGGTATGCACAAAGTATATGTATAGTATAGAGAGGAAAACGCTTCTTTCGGTTTGGTTAGTTAAGAAATAAAAAGAGTTTAAATAAAAATAAATAAAGGTAAGTCTGTTATAAGGGATTTCTATAAATATTTCATAAATAAAAAGGAAGAAGAATTTTATATTGTGTTATTGAGCTTTATAAAATATATAATTCCAAATTATCAATTGGCCAAATTTAATTAATTAATAAAACCAAAGTAAATCTTAGTTACCGCAACAATTAATGAAGCTGTAATTGATTGAAATAATGATTTTCAAAGAAAAGTTTCAATGTTTTTAATTAAAACAGCCTGGGTAACTATATTTTAACAGGACAAGCGATCGGGATATAGTTTATTCTGTAATGTACTTTCTTCTTCTTTTGTTTTGAAAGTTTACGCAATAAAAATTTAATTTTATACTTTTTAAAAATAGTTACTTATATTTATTTTGAAATATAATATGCATAACTCAATTTTAATTCATTTTATAAGTCTATAGTATGTATTAGTACGTTCTTTGTAATTAATGTTATTTTGTTTTAATTTTTAAATATTTATATTTTATGAGGAATATACCTCTTTGGGACACCTCATAAAAAATGCATCGAAAGACCTACTTCTTGGCTGATGTGGAAACGGTTTTGCAGGGCGTTTTTTTTAGAAAGTGCACCAGGAGCAAAAATCTCTAGCTCCGGCACTGCCTGTGTATGTCGACATATTTTTTTACGGATTCAGTTTCTCTGTTGTCGTGGGAAATCGCGAGATTCAAATAATGAAATTGATAAATTTTATAAATCCATAGTACAATCAAAACTCATAAATGAACTATAGAAGTAATATTAAAATTATTCAGAGGCAAATTAATACAATTATTCAGAGTAATCAACGCTCGTTGCTGGGCTCTATAAATAATATGACTAAAACATCTCGAAAAATAACGATCGAAATTTCTACCGCACTACAAAGCTTCAAATATAGAGAGATGCAGGCGTTTTTTCACATTTGTTATATATACTATTAATTGTGTTCTTACCATTATTCCTCCTACTAATTGTGTTCTTACCATTGTATTTTTATTGTCTTTCATTTGCACTGCATTTTTTTTAAATTCTGCGGACATAGGGAGGGTAAATCGAGTATTTTTGTATTTATTTGCTATATCTGAACTCCTTCTTTGTATTTTTTGAGATGAAACTGGAGTGGAAAAAACGACATTTTCATTAGGATCAGTAATTGCTATTTCTTCATCTGACAGAGATCTATAAATATAGGAATTTACGATATGCACGTAGTTATATATATTGTATATGTATATATGCATACACATACATTTATATATATATATTTATATATATATATATATATACATATACATATATATATATAGATATATATATATATATATATTATATATATAATATATATAATATATATATATAAAATATACATGGTGTTTGGTTTGGGTTTGTGATGCTATTCCATTAAGGAGTGATTCCTTGATTCATTTTAAGAAAAAAATCTATTTTGAACACCCAGAAAAGTAGGTACATATACATATTAAATCATAACTAATATGAAGTCGTGAAAGTAGGCTCGGTACATATACATATTAAATCATAACTAATATGAAGTCGTGAAAGTAGGCTCGTTTATTAGGTAATTGCTTTACCCTTATTTTAAATTTACCGTTATTTCCATCTATATTGCTACATCTGAGTTAATTTCTTTAAAACTCCAATGTGACCCTCTGAATACAAGCAAGTACTCTTCTTTGAATTGCTCTTATAATACCAATACTCGGAAATTTGTCCCTAATTTTGTGCGCTGCTAATTGAATTCGTTGCTTCATTTCTTCTAATGTTGATATTTCAGTTGAATACACCTCTTATTTCATCATCCACCAAACATAAAAGTCCATAACTGTAAGGTCTGCTGTACGTTTCTTCCTTTCCAACGATTTCGGTAGTTTGCATTCAACCATTCCGTAACAATTCCGCCATAGTGACTTGGGGCACCATCCAGTTGGTAGAAATATTTCTTCTTTGTGCAAGGGAAACATCTTCAAGAAATCGTGTTAAATCATTCTGTAAAAATTCTAAATAACTTCGGCTATTTAATCTCGATGAAGAGAAAAAAAAGGTCCGTTTAAGATATCACCAATTACACCAGCCCACACATTTATGGTAAATCGATGTTGAAATGATGTCGTTCTTATTGTATGCGGATTTTCATTCGCTCATGTGTGCAAAATAAGGAAGTTTGTAATGCCATCTCTCGTGAATTGACTCATTTGTCCATAAAATGTTTGGTATAAATGTGGGATCATCGATACTTCTTCACATCGACCAGTTGCAAAACTTCTAAACGTTGAAACCTATCTGCTTGTGTTATGTCCTGAACAGTTGTGTGATGATGAAGCAAAATTATAAAAGTATTATGTGTTGAAGGATGAAGCAAAATTATAAAAGTATTATGTGTTGAAATTGAAACATTCTATTGAGAAGAATGTCGGCGTATAGTTACTGTAGGATCTGCTCTAACTGTGTTAAGTATCAACATATCAGAATTTAAAAAAGAGAAGTTTACTCCTTCTCCTTGGAATCTAATTTGAGGAACATCAGATATCGTTGGTAAAAAGAAATATTTCAAAAATATTAAATAATAAAAGAAATTATTGGTAATTAGTTTCTTTTTTATCTTTCTATGTAAAATTAGGTTGAAAATTTATAAATAAACAAAATTAAAGAAAAATATGTTTATGTAATTTTTTAGGTAAATTTAGGTAAAATTTTATCAATGAATACAAAAAATAAAGTCAGGAAATTTGCCATTAAAAACTGAATGAATAAAAAAACCAAACTATTTCATGATAAAAAACAATGAATAAAAAATAATTAATGGGAAAAATTTCCCACTTCTGGGAAAAACCACTTTCAGTAGAATATAATTTTTGGAGGAGGTCACTTTGAGTAAAATGGAAATTACGATTGAAAATAAAATTAGTTCGTGAAAGTAGGTTATTCCGGTAAAATTTTAAGAAAAATTGCATGTTTGTAAAGTCTGAGTGATTTTTAAAAAAAAAATTGGAATTTTATTTTAAAACAATTAACTTAGATGTAGCAACATAGATGGAAATAACGGTAATGAGCCAAACAGAATATGTGGTTGTCGCTGTCGCCTGTCGTCGTGTTTTTAGCCAGCGATGATATCGCTGTCGTTGTCGCCCCTTAACTAAACACAATATATCGTCGCGAATAATTGTCAATTATCATAATTTAATTTGTGAAAATTATATTTTCATTATAGTGTGCCCTGGAAAATAATTTTTAAATAAATTCAAAAAATGTCAAAACATAGCGACGAGCGAAAATATCAAATATCAATTGAAATACAGCGACAACGACAACGACAGACGACATCATTGTGGTTCAATAATGCGATATACATACTTTTGATTTTTCATTTGACATTTCACGACGACAGGCGACAGCGACAACCACATATTCTGTTTGGCTCTTTAATCTAAAATAATGGTAAATGCTTAAAATTATATTTTCTCGAAAACTATTTGCGTGGAAAACATTTGCGTTTAACTCCTATTAAACGAGCCTGCTTTCACCTCTGGCTTTAATATTTTATTATGATTTAATGTAGGTATGTTTCTAATTTTTTGCACGACTTTTTAAAACAACCCTGTAGATCAGCGGGTGTTTAAAATAGACCCTCCTTCCCATACAGTTTTCTCTTAAAATAAATCAAGGAATCACTCCTTAATGGGATAGCATCGCAAACCGAAACACTGTGTGTGATCGAAAATCATTTGTTCGAAGAAAATGCATAAAGAGATATTTTCTCGAAAACTCGAAAAACATTAGCGCGAAAAAAATTTCTCGAAAAAAATTAATCGAAATTTTTTCTAATTTTTTTTTTAAATTTTAATTTTTCGAGCAAATGTTTTTCGAGTTTTTGCGCAAATAGTTTTCGAGAGAAAATATTGTTTTATGCATTTTCTAACAAATGATTTTCGAGAAAAAAATAATTTTAATCAAGTAATTCTTGGTTGTAAATATTATGAAAATGATGCTTTCGGTGATATTGATGTGAGATGATATCCATTTTGGATGTTGACAAAAATGATGAATTGGTTTTTATAGATGTTTGAAACATTAATAAAGTAATTCTTGGTTGTAAAGAATTAGAAGACATCGATGATCGCGATGTTGAACGTTGACAAAAGTGATGATCAAATATATTTTACAAAATATATTGTATATTTTGTGTCGACTTGTATATGTGACGAGTTGTATTTGTGTCGAGTTGTATCAACAATTTTAAATTTAGTTTTTGAAATTTTAATTATTTCAAATTTTGAATATTTACAGTAATGATATTAGGCTGTGTGCCCAAAGGGTTTAAATTTGTAGTTTAAAATTAAATTATGGCTGATGAAATTAAATTATGACACTAGCGTATATAGAAGTGAATATAGAAAGTCAAAATTTAACAACCTTCCAGACCTCGTTAAATTTGACACTTCAGATTAAATTTTGATTTATTTAATATTCATATATCAGATTTTTTATTTACGAGGCCTATCTCATATGTATTGATACATTCCAATATTTTATGATTTTTTTTAATGTTTTATACTAGAATTATTAATAAAAATAAATTTATTTTTTTACAGGAAATTAAAGAAATATTAATAATAATAAAAAAGGATTAAAAAATGTTATATCAATAATAAGGTATTGTAATGGATCAATATATAAGAGATAGGGCTCGTACATATTTATAATTTTATTTTTAAAAAAAAAGAAAAATTTCATCCATCTTTTTTTAAAAATTAAACCAATTGGCACAGCAAACTTGATAGTAAATATTAAAAAAACCTCACCAGCAAAAAAAATTTAATTTTTTGTGTCAAAATTTAAAATTTAAACTCTTTGGCACACAGCCTTAAAGTATAATAGCTGCGTTTTTTTCGAACGGGTCATGCTCAAGGTTTGAAAAAAACAATAAGGATCATATATTCGGGTTTCTTAAATTTGAACAGGTGGGATCGGTTTGTCATAATTTTAATTTTATGTACAATAATTTCTTTATTCGTATATGTGAAGGCTAATAACATCTTAGCAACATATTTTTAAATTTTTTCATATTTTTACAGTATGTATTTGTAAAAAAATAAATCACTAAAAAAGGCACTAAAAAAGTTTTTCTGTAATTTTGTTTGTACCGCCATCTGTTTGTAAATTTCTACATTAAATCTATTTGGGTCGCATTTTGCTGATCCAGATAAATATTTGGGTTATATTGTTGTTGTTTCTATAGCTGTGTTTTTTTATTCCTACTCTGTACTATACGAGTAGAGTATCTGTATGGTTGTTGTTGTAGCTACTCTACATAATTATCCAGTACAACATGTAGAGTAAAAGGGAAATTAATGGGAAATTATTAAATTTTAATATGGCAACTATAAATTTGACAAGAAGATACTTCATTTCGTATATTTGAATATTGAAAATTTGATTTTAAAAAAATATCAACAAAGTGGGCAAATTTTTTTTTGCTTTTATATCGAGTAGTACAGAGTAGGAATAAAAAAACTCAGCTAATATAAAGCTGTTAGGCTGTGTGCCCCTGTGTGTTATAGTTGCCATATTAAAATTTAATAATTTCCCATTAATTTCCCTTTTACTCTACATGTTGTACTGGATAAATTATGTAGAGTAGCTACAACAACAACCATACAGATGCTCTACTCGTATAGTACAGAGTAGGAATAAAAAAACACAGCTTATATAAAAAATTAGACCTTGATCCTAACTCGATTGAAAAACACACAGCTCATATTATATTTGATGAATAGTATAATCATGCTTATTCTGGAAAACTTCGTATTTGAAATACGGTCGTATTTGAATTTTTTTTGTCAACAAAACGTTCGAAGGGGAAACTATTGTTGTATTCAAATGTTTAGGATATATTATACTCTGGCTATAGCCAATCTATATAATATATTTTCCTATTGAACTGGGAGCGTAATAATTTAAATTATGAAACCTGAAGCAAATTTATGTTCATTTCAACCTTGTAGTAGTACCACGCTTGGGTACTACCCAAACTATTTAGTATTGATGAATTCGGCATTCAAAAAACCAGAATTAAAAGAAATGGAAAATGAATTAAATCCAGTAAATTTTTGTGGAGAAAATAAATTAAAAGATAACGATGTAATAAATAAAATGAAGCAATCCGAAGTAGTAGAAGAATATAATGTAGTAGAAGAGAGTAAAAACTTGGACGTAGAAAAAATAGAATTTGGAACTGTTATAGAAATACAGCATAAAAAAACTGAAACTATAAGCAACGTAAAAAAACAATGTGGAAAAAATAAAAGTAGAAATAAAAAGATACATAAATATGAAGAAAATTCGGAAGAAGCATTAAGTCATATTAGACATTTATATAACAATGAAGAAGTACAGTATAAAAACGAAGAAATGTCAATTTCGGAATTTGAACCGAGTCTAGTTCCACATCAGGAAAATTATCAAATAATACAATTTAATGAAAATGCAGAAAATTATTTCGAAAAGCACGAAGAAAAAATAGAAACAGAATTGATTCAACAAAAGGATAAGAGTCAAGTATGGACCAACTTGAATACAAATTATGTTGTAAAAGTAAATAATTTAACCCAATATCCTGAAATACAAATAGTAAAGGAAAAACAGACATTTAATGAAAATTGTACGCTAGCAAATGCGCACAAAACTCATAAATACTATCCTTCTATAATTCCACGGAATTATAAATATTTTAGGAAACATGCATAAAATTAGGAAATTCGAAAATAATGATTTTTATAACTTTATACGATTAATATGTTAAATCTAGATTAGTTTTTTATATTTCAATAAAAATTGTTTTGTCTTTGATAAGAATAATTAATCTATTTTAGGTGCATATTTTTAGGAGAAAAATTTAAAATCAAATTAATTTTTTTATATAAATGTAGTTTTAGCAATACAACATAATAAATATAATTTTAAGTTTTGGGGGTATAATATTCAGTTTAAAATGTTTTTGTTAGTACTTAAAATTAAACTTTTAGTAAATTTATTATTATAAATTTTAACTTTTAGAGAATAATAATTAACTAGCCAATTACAGTAAAAAAAAAAACGAAATAGAGTTTTATTAAAAAATAAATGCACTTGTAAAAAATATATATATATAGTTGAAAGTTATTAAAATAATCTAAATTCGCATACATTTATACTGAGTTAAATTAAATTAAGAAATTTAAATGAAAGAAAATGTACATCCAATGGACATATTTAAAGTAGAGGAAATAATAAAATAAATTTTTGTTAATAATTTAGATAATTATATTTGTACTAAAAATTAAAACGGAAATTGTAATATATAAATTAAGGTAAAAAAATTTGTTAAAAAAAAAGGGGGAGTTATATGTAATCCGTAATAAAATTAAAATAAGAAAAAAGTAAGAATTTGAAATAAAACTTTATGACAAAATAAATCGATTGTTAATATGTAAATGAAAAAAAAAATAAATGTAAAAAGGAAATATTGAAATACTTGGTATGTAATAAATTATAAAATTGATGAATAAAAAAAAAAATATACTTTAGTAAAAGTAAAAAATTAAAATTAAAAAATTGTAATTATCAAAAATTTATAAAAAAGGATAATAGATTGTAAAATTGATTATATGAATGAAAAAATAAATAATTATTAAAAGAAAAAATTGTAAAAAATAAAATAATACATAGCAAATGAAATAAAGATATTGAATTGTTAAAAGTTAATATTGTAACAATAATAAGTTGGAAATTGTAAAAAAAAAATAAGGATTAAAAATAATTATGAAAGTTATAAAATTATGAAAAAGTATGAAAAGTTAAATTAGAAAAATTTAAGAAATGGTAAATATGTAATTGAGAAAAAAAAAATATTGTTTAAAAGAAAAATGAAAATTATAAAATAGTTTGAATTAAAATTGAAAAATTGTAATTATCGAAAATTTATTGAAAAGGAATTAAAAATGAAAAAAAAATGAAATGAAAAAGTTATAAATAAATGAATTGTATTGTATAAAATTAGAGAATAATTGATATATAAAAGGTATATATAAAAATAAGAAAAAAAAATTTTTTGTAATTGTGAAAAAATTGAAAATAAAAAATGTATAACAAAAATGTATAACAAAAGCTGAATAAATTAAGAACTTCTGAATTACCATATATAAAAACCGCATTATTTATACACACTTTTTTACTTCTCAGCTTTTTGTTTACATTAAAAATGTAAATAGACTTTGTTCCAATAATAATACAATTAATCATTTTGCGTAATCATAATTATTTTGCGTAATCATAATTAATAATAATTATTATTATTTGTATTTGTTGTTACCCAAAATTGCATACATTGCATAAATGCGCACTAAGCATTATTTATTATATGCTAAGTTTATTAACTTTATGACATAGTTAATTAATTTAAATAATATTTTTTAATATTATTTCGCAATGCGTAATAGCTGATTCACAATGTAATTTCGTCAACGCAAATCACAGCAAGCGCAAAGCAAAGCGACGGTATAATAATTTTTCAATTCACAATGTGTTGGTATTTCCAGCGTTAAATGACTTTTGATTTTCATTTATTTCAGTCAATTGTCCATTTATCCATTTTTTCCACAAAAAAATAATAAAATAAAAAAAAACATATTAATAGTACTACTAGAATTGGTATATTTAATATACAAATCGTCACCTCAGTTGTTAAGTGTTCTATGTCCAAAAATAAAAATGTTGAGAAATTGAAATTTATGATTTAGCATAAAAGTTTTAATACTTCTTGCAACAATTCAACAATTGTAATTATTTTTTATAAATATTTCATTTCTTTTTTTTATATAAAAGTGATAACAAAAATATTTATAAATAGTTATAATTTATATTTTTTTTTAAAAACTAGTGATCGATGTCGAATTGGATATTAACAGTATATTATATGTAGACCGGTAAATTATAAATAACTTTTGAACATAACTTTTCAAGAATATCTTGGAAACGATTTGTGATAGAACAAAACGTTTTACGCCAATCGAAAGATCGTAGTCAAATTAGTAAAACTGCATATTTAACTCATTTTGTCAAAAAATGGTCTATTGAGCACTTAAGAACTGAGGTGACGAATTAATAATTTTTTAAACTATTATTTTTAAATTAAATTCCTTCGATCTAGTTTTCCACAAATACTTTTGAGAATGAGAAATATTTTTATTATTATCTGTCAATTACTCGCGTTGATTATCGCAAAAGTTGAAAGTTGGCCAACTTTTGCTTTGTTACGCGTCGCGTCGGCTCTCTCTCTCTTCATTGTGAACAGAAGTATTGTTTTCATATAGTTCAACTTTTTAACTTTGATTTGCGTTCCGTTGCTTTGTGCATCGTTTCTCATTGTGAATCAGCAGTAATGCAAAATATTTTGGGTTCAAATATAACAAAAATACAGGGACGGCGTGTTTTATTCCACAACACTATATTATCGATTCAAAAAATTTAACATTCTGTAATTCTGTCAAATCGAAAAGTGAAATATAGTAGTTATAGCAAATAATAATTAATTTAATTAGTTTTTTCATGTACAAGGATGTAAATAATTAATATTGGACTGTACCGTTAATTTATTATTTCCAATTCTTTCAATGAGTTTATTTTTATTTATTTAGTAATTTCGTATTTTAAAATATTATTAACGATTGCTAATCAAATTATTTCCAGGTTTTTGTAAAAAATATATACGTATATTTTTTAAACCTTTAATTGATTGAATGAAATTGCCACAAATGCATCACAATAATATATTAATCAATAAATTTTAATAATAATAATTAACGAACTATAATTGTTCGTTGATAATAATAATAAAAATTAAATTATTTATTAATGTTCGTTGATAATAATAAAAATTAAATTTTTATATTATTATTATTATATTATTAATAATAATAACAATAATAATAAATTGATCTTTATTCTTCTCTCAAAATTTATATAGGTACAATTAATGAACATATATTGTTTGTTTAAAATAGAAAAAAAACAAGTTATTAGATACAACTATTTTATGATTTATTAAGTTACTTTAGATATTATGTTACTGTTTACTTTAATAGTTATTTACAATCTATACTTTAATTCATTTTATAAATGTAAAAAATCATAAATAATTAAATATTTCTTTAAAAGTGTCTTTGAAACAATATACAATTATATTTGATGTGAGGGAAGAAAAAGTTAGAGAGCATTCTTTATTATGAAAATAATAGTGGCGAATGCCCCATCTGTTACTTTAAAATATTAAATGAAGTGAAATGGGGTGATTCATTTAAAATTTTTTCAAATGTTCTTAGTTTTATAGCAAGTTTTGGAAAATTAATAAAAGTATTTCAATTCTTAATCAATAAAATCAAAAATTAGTTGAATTTTATATTTAAGAATATGTTTTTTAACATAAAAAACAAACCAGCAAATAATAAAATTAAACAAGAAAAATATCATTAAGCGACAGTATTAAGCAAGTGTTCAATGCGATTATGACAGATATCAAGAAGCCAGGCCCTGACTTCACGCAAAAAAAGTGACAATACCCGAATTTGTCTAACCTCAAATGGCAATTTGTTAAATAATTTGGGAGCAGTGATGGTAAAGAAGTTACTGTAATGTATAGTACTAAATCTGGGAACCATTGCAAAACTTCCACTATTAATCCATAGACTATAAGCAGTTGAATATCTATTGTGGAAGAAACCACCCATGATAAAGAAAATTCTTAAAGTTTTATAAATATATAGATGCCTAATCGAAAGAACACGTAACCTGTTAAACAGTTCAACACTACTGTAACGCCGGCTTTTCTTACAAATTATTCTTAAAATATGCTTCTGTGCAACCAGAAGTGATTTGATTTGATTGAAATAAGCACCACCCCAGCAAACTATACCATAATGCATTTTAGAGTGAAATAGGCCATAATAGATCATTAACAAAATCTTCTCCGAACAGTATTTTTGTAGATGATAGAAATTCCTTATAATTGTTAAGCTGTATTTTTTCAAAATATCAGCTTGAACAGACCAATTTAATTTACCATCAATCGTAACCCCCAAATATTTGAATGAATCCACTATTTCAATTTTAAAACATTCGGGCGTGCAATCATAGTTCTCACAAAAAGAAGGTTCAAGGGATACGTGCCGATTACATTTAAGAAACTGTTTTGAAAATCTCCTACACGAAAGCGAGTGAAAATAGAAATCAAAATCAATTTTATTAATTCCAGATATATTAAAGAACATGATTTTAGTTTTACTGCTTAAAACCAGCTTATGCCTATCAAACCATTTCCTCAGCACATCTAAGTCATAATTAATTTCTGCGATTATATTTAGGGGGCTAACACTGGCGTATGCACACGCTAAATCATCAGCAAAAGCTGTAGTTTTTGATTTATATAGCTGTTTTAATAAGGAATTAATAAAAACTAAGAACAAAATTGGACCCAATACTGAACACTGTGGTACGCCAATAGCTATATTTTTTATTTCACTAAATTTACCATTTATTTTCACTCTTTGTGATCTTGAATTTAAATATGAACGAAACCAATCGTGAATGAAACCTCTAAAACCAGCATTGTATAGTTTATCAAGCACTATATTATGATTTACCATATCGAATGCTTTGGTAATATCTATAAAGAGAGCTGCTGTAATTTTTGTATTATTAATTTCCTCGTAAATATTTTTGCAAAAATTTAGAAGAGCATCTTCTGTAGATTTACCTTTGCGAGACCCAAATTGTTTTTCACTGAAATAGTTTAATTTATTTAGAAAAACAAGAATATGTTTTTTAATGGCCTTTTCAAATATTTTGGAGAATGGTGGCAAAATAGAAATTGGTCATGTTTTTTCTGGTTCGGTGATAAATGCGCACACGAAATTTGCGCACACGAAAAATGCGCACACGAAATTTACGCACATGAAAAATGCGCACACGAAAAATGCGCACACAGAAATTTGCGCACACGGAAAATTGCGCAAACAGAAAAATGCGCACACAGAAAAATGCGCACAAGGAAAAATGGCCACACAGAAAAATGCGCACAAGGAAATATCCGCACATGGGAATAATAAAGGATTTATTGTTTTATTAAAATATTAAACATAATTAGAGGCAATTTACAATAGAAGGATCAACATTAATACTATTATTATATAAAGAATTTTCTTCAGAGTAAACACTTTCCCAAAATTCATTTAAGAGAGAAGCATTTAATTTCTCATAATCTATTTTTTTTGTAGTTGGAAAAGGTATGTACTTTTGCGATAAGTTTTTCGAAATATTTTTCATTAATATTCCGGTCATGTAGTGATCGGTAATTTTAAAATCAAAAGTAGAACTATCGTAAGAAAATTTGTTATTATTACAAAATCTAGTAAAAATGTGATCTAAACATGTACCAGATACGTGTGGGGTTATTAATTGCACTAACTAAACCGTTTGACGCCATCAAGAATAAATAATTGTCAATAAACTGAGATCTAGCCAATAAATCAATATTAAAGTCAACTAATAATATTAAGTTTTTGTTCATTTCAGTATTTAACAAATCACTGAATTCTCCCAGAAAAACATCTAAACTTATTTCATGCAATCTATAAATACACATAAAAACAAAGCTCTCTTTATCAAATTTAGAGACATTAGGAACTTGTACTAACCAATTAAATTTTAAATCAGTAAATGTTAAATATGATTTTCACGTAGTTTCGGATAATTTTCCCGTACCAGTAGATGGTATTTTGGCAGCAAATTTCTTAAAGGATTTGCAAGCTAAAATAAATCTAGAAAATTTTTATCTCGAATTAACAATAGAGAATAAAAAGGTAGTTTTACCTATACTAAATAAAGAAAATTTAAATACAATCACACTTTCACCACGATGTGAATCCACATATTGGTTAGATACAAAATTTCAAAATGAACGCATATTCTATCAAACGGAATTATGTGAGGGGGTTTTCATGGCTGGATCTATATCCAAACCCATAAATGGTAAAATACCAATAAAAATTTTAAATACACGAGAAAAAGAAGTAAAATTAAAATGTATTGAACCCGAATCCTTTAGTGTAAAAGAACATTATATATTAAATTACGAACTATCGAAAGAAGCGTCTATTACACGAATAGACAAACTTTTAAAGGAAATTAATTATGACACATTAAATATTGAGGAAAAGAAATGTATACAGACAATCTGTACAAAATTTAACGAAATTTTTCATTTAGACGGAGATGAATTGACAGTGACAAATATTGGGACAGCAAATATTAAAATAAAAGAAGGAATTGCACCAAAGTATACTAAACCATATACAGTTTTTACACTCCAAATTCAACCTTTTACAAATCAAATTCAACTTTTGTAAATCAAATTCAACCTTTTGCAAATCAAATTCAACTTTTTGTAAATCAAATTCAACTTTTTCTAAATCAAATTCAACTTTTTGTAAATCAAATTCAACTTTTTCTAAATCAAATTCAACCTTTTTAAAAATTATTTTAAAAATTAATTTTTTATAAAACAGCAATTGTAATAAATATAAATAAAGGTTATTAGTCGATAATAAATTCAAAATTAATATATAAAGCTAGGATATTCGCCTATAAGACTTCTCCTGCCGCAAATCCTACCAATTCCACGCATTTGAGAGATGTAATTGAACAAGCTACTGCAACATTTAACAATACAGATTGTATCAATTACTATACACGTATGTATATGCAATTGCCAAGAACTGCACCAGGAGAAGCCTTATAGGCGAATATCCTAGCTTTATATATTAATTTTGAATTTATTATCGACTAATAACCTTTATTTATGTCGGAACAACTGGGAGGTGTTCGGCGGTACCTCAAAAAGTATATATATATAAAGACAATAGTTTAGGTTTTCAGAGAAACTCCAGAATTTATTTAAAAATGCTTCCTTTTATACTTATTTTTGTTTCATGATACACAGTAGTCTTCTAGTATCAGAGTGGTGTATCAAAGAAAGATTAGCAATTGGTGCCAATCAAAAGACCCATCACTTCCCTAAACCTGTAAAAGTACCTTTTGGCGGGATTGCACGACAATTTATATTTATTAAAATTGGTGTTTTATAAAAAATTAAAAGTTTAAAATTATTTTTAAAAAAGGTTGAATTCGATTTACAAAAAGTTGAATTTGATTTGCAAAAGATTAAATTTGATTTACAAAAGTTGAATTTGATTTGTAAAAAGTTGAATTTGATTTGTAAAAGGTTGAATTTGGAGTGTAAAAACTGTAGAATACCGCATACACAAAAACAAAATATACAAGAAGAAATAGACAAAATGTTAAAAGATAAAATAGCTGAACCATCAGTTTCGGCTTGAAAACTAATTGTACCAAAGAAAAAGGATCCTGTCACAGGATTACAGAAATTTCGAATGGTCATTGACTGCCGGAAAGTTAACGATATTATAGAAGATGATAAATTTCCACTACCAAATATCACAGATATATATGATATGGTAGGTGGTGCAACATATTTTTCGACTATAGATCTTAGTCAGGGTAATAATAACAAATGGAACTAGACAAAGACAGTAGACCGTGTACCGCATTTTCGACTGAAAACGGACATTTTCAATTAACACGTTTGCCAATGGGTTTGAAAATTTCACCCAGTGCATTTTCACGAATGATGTCAGTAGCAATGTCAGGTTTAACATATTCGAGATGTTTTGTATATTTAGACGATTTGATCATTTTTGGAAATAGTTTAGAATCGCATAATAAAAATTTAATAGAAGTTTTTCAACGACTTAGGGATGTAAATTTAAAAATTCATCCTGGTAAATGTAGTTTTCTGAGAAAAAAAGTACTATATTTAGGCCACATTATTTCGGAGAAAGGCATTTTGCCTGATCCATCAAAATCAAACGCAATTAAAAGTTTTCCACAACCAAGCAATACAGACGAAGTTCGGAGATTTGTTGCATTTGCAAATTATTATAGAAAATTTATTCCAAATTTCGCTTCTATAACCATTCCACTAAATAAATTATTAAAAAAAGATGCTAAATTTAATTTTACTAAAGATTGTATAGAAGCTTTCGAAACTATAAAAGAAATTTTAATAAGTCCCAAAATTTTACAATTTCAAATTCTGACGAAGAATTTATTTTGCGAACTTACGCATCAGGGTTTGCTCTAGGAGCAGTACTTTCTAATAATGTTGATAGACCAATAGCATATGCTAGTAAAACTTTAAATAACGCTGAGAAAAATTATAGTACAATAGAAAAAGAATTATTAGCCATAGTATGGGCTATTAAACATTATCGACCATATCTTTTCGGAAGACGATTTAAAATTTTAACTGATCATAGACCATTAGTCTATTTATTTTCATTAAAAGAACCTTCGTCTAGATTAACTAAATTTAGACTTTTACTGGAAGAATATAATTTTTATGTAGAATATTCACCAGGAAACGAAAATTGCACAGCAGATGCATTAAGTAGAGTAAAAATTACATCTGACGATTTAAAAATTTTAGTTATAGCAGTAATGACTAGATCAAAAACAAAAACAAATGAGGAACAAATTGACACACCAAAAGAAACGGATGAACAAATTATAAAAGAATTATTACAACCACCATCAGAAGGGTTAAAACTAGTTGAGTTAAAAATAGTAGATAGTTTTGATGAAGAAATAAGCAAATTAAAAAATCAACAGGATATTATATTGGGTCCAAATAAAATATTAGCTTACATTCCAAAAAGGAATTGTATTATAATGATTAGACCAAAAGATAGCACTACAGACAAATCCGTATCATTCGGCAGACTGTTATGGAGGGACGTGCAGAAAATCACTGGTCCATTAAAATTGAAAAAATTATATATTACGAAGGGAGAGTTATTAAAATTATCAGACGGCCGTCGACAAAATAATATTAATAATATAAAGAAAAAATTGAATGAAATATTTAAAAATACTAATATAAAAGTGCACATAATGAAAGAATTGAAAGAATTACTGACCCAGGGATGAAAAAACTATTACTTAACGATTATCATATTATTACCAACTAGTTGACATGCAGGAATAAGTCGTATGATTAAAAATATAAAATGCAAATATTTCTGGACAGGAATGCAGGAAGATCTCACAACATTTGTAAAACATTGCGAATCTTGTCAAAGAAATAAACATATAAATATGAAAAGACAACCAATGATTATAACATCAACAAGTGAAACAAGTTTTGAGAGATTTACGTAGATCTTGTAGGCCCATTAGATGAGTCAACAGAGGGTTATAAATATATTTTAACAATACAAGATGAGTTAACAAAATTTATAGAAAATATACCTCTTAGAAACAAAGAAGCTAATACTGTAGCAAAAGGACTCGTAGAACACTTCATATTAAAATATGGTGTTCCAAAGAAAATAGTTTCCAACCAAGGAACGGAATTTATGAGTCATGTTTTTAAGGACATGTGTAAAATGTTAAAAATAGAACAACTGTTCTCTACAGCATATCACCATGAAAGTATAGGAGCTTTAGAAAATTCACATAAGGTACTAGGAACGTATCTCAGGACATACGGAACTGAAAACCATACAGATTGGGATAACTGGTTGCCATACTACACATTCTGTTATAATACATCAGTACATTCAGAAACAGAATAAACACCATACGAACTAATATACGGAAAGCAATGTCAACTACCTTCAAGCTTATTAAGAAATGTTCAGCCAGTGTACAATTATGAAGATTTTATAATAGATTTGAAAAATAAATTACAAATAGCACATAGAGATGCTAGGGAAACATTACTTAAAAAGAAACAGGATAGAAAAACTAGGTATGATAAAGATTTTAGAGTTAAAGATAGTAACTATGAAGTAGGTAGTTTAGTTTTATTAAGAAATGAAAATAGGAAAAAATTAGATCCAATATACATTGGACCATACGAAGTTATAAGTAGCACAGGAGTTAACTGCGAAATAAAAATTCGATAAACAAACCCCGGGTTTGTCAAAAGCACATTTCCTCAAAATCGCCTCATGTAGAACTATGAGCTATTCTAAAACAATGGGAATTCCTATACATACGTGTATAGTATTTTTTAGTTGTATTTTCAATGTACTATACATAGGAAAGATAAAAAATTATATGGTAAATATATGCCCTTATTCCGACAGTCGTATTTGCTGGCGTAAGATACGACTACAAAAATTTTGTATCACGAGAGTCGTATCAATACGAAATTAGTCATATTGATACGAAACAGCCACAAAATCTTGTATTCTTGGAGGCGTACGACTTGAATTTATTTGTCAAAAAACTATAATTTTTGTCGTAAGCAATTTTGCAATTGACTAGAACGAAAATGTAGTATTTTATTATTAATATCAAGTATAAATAAAAAATATAAAAAATAAAATAAATAAAAAAAATAAAATCATTGAATCATTGAAAAAATAATTTAAAAAAAAAATCAAATCATTGAAAGTCAAATCAAGTATAAATAAAATATAAAAAATGAAATATAGTAAAAAAAAATCTTTAAAGCCATCTATTGGAAATAAATAATATTAACGAATAAATCAGTCGTTTCGTACGCCTCTGAGAATACATTTTTTTAGTCGGTACGAAACGAAATTATTTTACGGCGTTAAATACGACACGACTGTCGGAATAAGGGCAATAGGTAAAAAATGTGTCCCTGTTCGATTTTATTAATTTTTTTTCCTTCCAAGGTTATTATTCCAGCAAAATATATATAAACTTATGATTTAACTTTTCTTTGATTTTGCTTAATTTAACATGATGTGATATGAAATAATATCCAATATTCAATTTATATAACTCCTAAAAATATGCAAAATGTTCGTTTTTTGCAAAATTTTACATGATTAAGCATTTTGATTAATTATAAGTGTGAGGCAAATGATTATAATTTATTAATTAATGCACTTTAAAGAAATATGATTTTCGAAAGTTTTCTCAATATTTGTTTTTAAAAATATTGTGCAGTTATAATTTTACAAGTGAATTAAAAATGTAATTTTTTGATTTTTGAAGGGCCACAAAGGAAAGGGCAGGGGAGATACGAATACAATTTCTTCAGAGACTCAAGCTATTTTTTGGATATCTCTTTGGTACATAAATTTCAGCCTTCCATAATAAGCCGTTTGGGAAATACAGGGAGTTAAAAAAACTAAAAAAAGTTGTATGAAGATAACGGTATTTTTATACATCAAAGAATTAAATTTTAAAAAATTTGTTAATTTCACAATTAAGATAAAAGATTTTCCTATCTTATAGTTTTTACAGACCTCAAAAATTTTTATTGGTTTAAAGGTCAGAGGGGAAAAGAGATAGAAGAATATTTTGTTTTACTGGACCTATTATTTTATTACTATCTATCTATGGTCAATTTTAACACTCTATCTTAATAGATGTAGAAGTTTGTGTAAACGGACGGACGGACAGACAGACGGACAGACGGACAGACAGAGTGAAACTAATATACACATTTCTTCCAATTTGGTTGGAAATGTGCTAAAAACGGAAAATAAGAAAATGATAGTACATAAAAATAGATTAAAACCATATTACGTATATCTAGCAATAGTATTAGAAAACTAAAAATTTATTAAGGGGGAAGGGGACGCCTGGAAACCTATAAACCTATATATATATAAAATAAATTAATAAATAGAATAAACTAGATAATTTAAAACTAATAATAAATAGATAATAAATATAGCTAATAGTTAAGATTAGCTAAATAAATTTTTGATAAATTTTCTTAAACATATTGATAGTTAATAAAATAGTAAATAAAATAAAACAAAGAATGAATAAGGTAATAAGGCGAAATAATTTAACATGAAATAATTCAATAAAATTTTTAAAAGAAGAAAAAAGTTGAATAGATATATATATATATAAATACAAAAATTGAAAATTATACAAGAATTTGTATCTAGGAGACAGTTGGAAAGAAGGAACCTTTTTACCATAAGATTCCTCCTTTTCCGCTGGGAAGGGTGGTGTGAAGGAGTTAGAAATCTCCCATACTATAGTATAGTATATTATAAAATAAAATAAGATTGTTATTCTTATTAATATATAATAATTGTAAACATAAAAGTAAAAGCAAAATACTTTATATATTGCGTACGGTTAGTTAAATTATAAATATTGTAAACAAATGTGGAAATATTTATAATTCAAAATATAAATAATAAATTAATTAGAACACGTGCTATATGCATAAATATATATATGAAATTAGGTGTAAATATATATATTTATGTATATGCAATTTAAAGGTAAAGAACTTTATAATAAATAATAATTAAATATTGAATATTTCCACATAAGTATATTTTTGCTGAAATAGCAAAATAACCATTAGCCCTAAGAATCAATGTAATTTTAGGGTATAAAAGAAATGGGTTTTTAATAAAGAAATATCACTTCAACTTGAAACTTTGTGTTTTAAACTACCTTATCGGCTAATCGCTAAATAGGAAATAAAGCACCAAAATCAAAAGTAGAAGTTCACTGAAGCAACTGAGGCTCACGCTACGTTGTACACATTCGGCCAACGGCTATTGTTTTCAGTGTAACTTGAAGTCTGTTTAGGGGAAACTAAATACGGGCAGACTTTACAGTCTCTCGCAGTACCCTCATTTAAATTTACTCTTGACGATCTTTCATTTGATACCCCAAATGACTTTTTGTATAATGGGATCACATGACCCACTTTTGGGTTCTCGTATAATCCAGGGTGAAAGATTTATTGTTTCAAATGAAAGATTTATTGTTTTATTAAAATATTAAAATAAATATTAAAATAAATAAAATAATTATATTTTGTGATTGGAATATATGAAAAGCTTTTTTTATTGGTATTATATTTCTTAAAGAGATATAAGAAAAAATTACGAAAAGGAAAAATTCATATTTACTGTCAATATTAAAATTATTAGTTTTATTTTATTTTCCTCAATATCTTACATATGAGGAAAAATTAAATTTAATTTTAATATTTAAATAGTTACATAAATTATTCGTCAACATTTTTTGTTTTTATATATTATATTAATTGAGAAAATCTAAGTTATTTATAAAAAAATATAAAATATTGTTTTAAAATAAGATCAAAATTAAAAATAAAATAAAGATTAATTAATTTCAAAATATTAAAACGCTTTTAAAAGGACTAAATATTAAATCTCGGGTTTTTACGTTTTTCAGATAAGTAAAATTTAAAAAAAAAGAATTAAAATATAAAAAATTAAATTAAGACAGGCAATTTTTATAACAAACAAAGGTAAAATATAATATTATATTAGAATTAGAATATAATTTAATATATACATATATTGATATATTAGATGCATAATTTTATATCCAATTAAATGTAAGTTTATTATCTTCCTCCGGATAAGTTGCAGCAAAGTTATTAAATATAATTCTAACCTCCGATGATGGAACGAACGCTAATGCTGCTAAAGATTTAAGCTTTAATTTTTCGTCTAAGCTTGCTTCGAATGTTGCCTTCAGCCCGACAGAGTTAATTTTCCTAATCAAACTCTGCGATAAGTGAAAGTGACAACCTTTCACCTTTGCTGTTGGAAACGCAGTTTTGGCTGCATTCATAGCTGCTTTCTCGAAGTCCAGCAAAATCTTTTCCGGCGACATATTTGGCAGCAATAATTTCATTATGTTAAACATCCTATTATATGTATTTGTTGTTTTTTTCTGTAATAGAAAATATACACATGGTGGATATGAGTTTCCAACTTCAGCATGCCATGTGTATAGTTGGTAAAACATATTGGTAACTTTATCAAATGTTCCATCTCCAAATATAATTGCCTTCTCCAGCTGTTGTAATAAATCGTTGCTTCCTAGAACGAGGATTCTTTCTGGATCATTGCATCCAGAATCATGAAGAATTAAATTTTTATATTTTTCTGGAATTTCAAAATTGATTGTTGTTGGTGCCGGCGGATGTCCATTACTCCTATAATACAACAAATTTCTTGATAATGATGATTTTTTTGGCATATACGCCAATGCTTCGTCGCTAACGCTGACTAAAACACTACCCATTACATTGCGTGGTGTTGCACTAACGGCTGTCATTGCCGCCTGCATTCTTCTTTTTGCTGCGTTTACCTCAATTTTCTTGGGGCAAGAATCATGGCAATGCTCTGTTGATTGTTGTTCAATATTTCCATCTTTTGTTTTCAAAAGAGAATGGCATCTTGTTACACGATTTTGCCTACATCTCCATGTAATTATTCCGTTTATTATGCGAAATTGAAGATATTCATATCCCTTGTAGATTAATACTTGATTTCCTTTGTGTCATCGAGTATTCCATTGTGGTATTTAATCTATAAAATTTTTTTATAAAAATATTAATAAATTATCTAACTAAATAATTATTAAAATAAAATTTAATACCAACCTTTTATGAATGTTTAAATTTGTACATTTTTGCTTTGTAAATTAGCTTTTCGTCCTTAATTATCCTTAATTATTTCACTTAATTATCCTTAATTGTTTTACTTTTACGTCTGCTCACGATAATATTCACTTATGAATTAATTAGATTTTTTGATATCAATTAAAAAAGTTAATTATTTGAATATCCAGAGCAAAAATTTTTAAAAAATATACTTCGTTGCCGTAGTTACTTCATTTTACTTACATTTCATTGGATATAAAATTATGCATCTAATATATGTATATATTAAATTATATTCTAATTCTAATATAATATTATATTTTACCTTTGTTTGTTATAAAAATTGCCTGTCTTAATTTAATTTTTTATATTTTAATTCTTTTTTTTTAATTTTACTTATCTGAAAAACGTAAAAACCCGAGATTTAATATTTAGTCCTTTTAAAGGCGTTGTAATATTTTGAAATTAATTAATTTTTATTTTATTTTTAATTTTGATCTTATTTTAAAACAATATTTTATATTTTTTAATAAATAACTTAAGATTTTCTCAATTAATATAATACATAAAAACAAAAAATGTTGACGAATAATTTATGTAACTATTTAAATATTAAAATTAAATTTAATTTTTCCTTATATGTAAGATATTGAGGAAAATAAAATAAAAATAATAATTTTAATATTGACAGTAAATATGAATTTTTCCTTTTCGTAATTTTTTCTTATATGTCTTTAAGAAATATAATACCAATAAAAAAAGCTTTTCATATATTATATTAATAAATAATTATTTTATTTATTTTAATATTTATTTTAAAATTTTAATAAAACAATAAATCCTTTATTTTTCCCATGTGCGGATATTTCCTTGTGCACATTTTCGTGTGCGCATTTTTCTATGTGCGCATTTTTCTGTCGTGTGCGCATTTTTCTATGTGCGCATTTTAAATAAAATAAAAGTTAAATAGTAAAAATTACAACATTGTAAAGTTAAAAATTGAACAGTGGGTTAAATTTAAATGAGAAAAAAAATAACAATGTTTATTAAAATAAAAGATATATAAATTTTAAAAGTTAAATAAAGATTAATACAGAATATTATATTTAAAAGGTTAGAAGTGTTTTATTTATTTTGGAAAAGACTAGTTAAATAAAATAAGAGGTGAGATAAACAGATAAAACAAATAAATTAAAGATAAAAATGTATGATTGTAATATTCATTATTACAACAGCATAGAGCTTCCACTTGGCATCGGTTGGCAGCTGTTCTTTTTGCGTCCTCACAGTTAAGTTGGCATCTTTCAAGTTGTAGGAATACTGAGCGTCTCCAGGTGTTCTTGGGACGACCGCACCTTCTAGATCCTTGCTGATTCCATTCTCCACATTGGAGATTGTGTTTGACCAGAATATTCTACATATGATCCTGAGGCATTTGTTGATGAAAACTTGTAACCTCTTTGTTATTGTGTGTGAGATTAACCAAGTTTCAGATCCGTAGAGCAGGGTGGTTTTAACACATGCATTGAATATTCTTAGCTTTGTTGCTCTCGACAAGCGATTATTCTTCCATACTGTCCACAATTGTGCGAATACTGCTTTCGCCATGTTGAGTCTGTGCGTCACGCCTGCTTCACCGACCACCGTCAGTTGTTAGTAGACTTTCTAAGTAGCAGAAGCTATTTACAAAGTCGACTTGTTGTTGCTGTATGTACCTAACAATGTTCAAATAAAAATATAAATGTAATGCAACTACAACTATAATTGTAACATACAACTATAATTTAGCGAAATGGCCAGATTACTGCAGTACAAATATTAACTTCAATGTAACAAGTATTGACAATTTCTACAATCCTCAAGAAATTAATTAGGCGAATCTTTTACAGATTGCTAAAATTGCTACAGGATATTCCATTCCTAAAATACAACAAAAAACTCACCTAAACCACATGTAGGTATTCCTGCTGTTCTAAAAGATTTAATTTCATACAAAAACGCGTTAAGTCGTAATTGGCAACGTCATCGACTACGGGCATTACGCAGAACCTTAACTACTTAACTTAAATTTATAAGCAATATACTAGTAAATAATAATTGGTCAGCTAAACTGAAATCCTTAGAAAAATGCAGTAAACCTTTATGGAATCTAACGAAGCTTTTAAAAAAGAGAAATTAAAATTTACCACCAATCAAAATAAATGAGTCCCAAATCTTAATTACAAATAATGAAAAATCAGAAGAGTTCGCAAAATACTTTGCAAAGCAACACCAAATTAATTCAACTTACGGGGACCTTCATACAATTAACTTAGTTGTATAAATTCTTTAAGTGGAAAAAAGCTAAAGTGTAATAATCCCGAAACAAAATAACAATACTTCTAGTCTGGAAGGTTACAGGCCTATAAGTCTGCTAAATATTTTATGTAAGATTTTTGAGAAGTGCATAAATAACAGAATAAATTCGTTTATCGAGAATATTATACCCCAAGAGCAAATGGGATCCCGAAAAGGTTATAGTACCAATCACCAACTAAGTAGTATAAAAATAATTCATTAAAACCTAAGCTTAAAAAAATTAATTGGTATGTTAGTTTTATAGATTTGGATAAAGCATTTGCTTAAGTGTGGCATGAGTATGAGGTACTTGTTCAAAAATTGTATGTTTTAAAATTCCCCATGTATTTACTACTAATAGTTATATTAGTATTATTATATATTCTTTGCTAATATCATTGTTTATGTATCTTATAGTTGTCCAATCAAGGCATTTTTTGAGTTGTTGCGCCGAGATTAGAAAATTATAGGAGGCAGCACCATCGATTAGTAATGGTTGAAGACTCTGCTATGAATTTCACTTCACACATGTTCTTTCAAAAGAGCTTTAGAACATTTACTGTGTAAATCAATATAAAAAAAAACTTTAGAATTTAAAAATTTTTTTTTCTTTTATCATCACTTAAATAATATATTATATTTACATATTTGGAAAGGGTATTAATTTATCTATCCAAAAGTAGAAGGTAGTATATTGTTTAATTTCATATTTTATTAGTTATTAACGATAAATTAAACACACCTTTGCAAATATCCATATAAAATTTTAAATTATGAAAGCTTTTCTTTTTTTTCGCATTAAAAAAAAGACGCGTAATATTTTTGTTTGCTTTGTTTTCGCATAAGTTTGTTTGTATTGTATAATCTTATGAATTTTTTTATAATTATACAATACAATCTCATGCGAATACCACCCAAAACTATAGTTTATAGTTTTTGGGTGGAATTCGTATGATTGTATTGTATAATTTTAATAAAAAGTTTTGGTGGTATTCGTACATTTGAAAATATTCTAATTCATAAATAAATTCTAATTTTAAATTTTTAGCAAAAAGAAATATAGTTTCTTATATATTGAGGAACAGTACAGTCGTTTGGGTTATCTGGTAATATCGATTAAAAAATGTATGGATTATTTTTTTTCAGACTAAATTAGAAGTCATAAAGAACATTTTTAAAAATATTTTATTCATCTATTAGTTATAATCAACATTTAATATTCTATAATTATAGAAAAAAACCCCAAAATCAATTGAATTTAATTTGAAAATTTATTAATTTAATTTAGAAAAGATTCAAATATTTTTAATAATGTGTTTGTGTTGAAAAATTTCTAATTTATTCCAGAAAAAAAAAATACATGAATTTTTTTAATCGATATTACCAAAATCCCCAAACGCCTGTACTATTCTTATAATATAGAAGAAAATATATTTCTTTTTGCTAAAAAAATATAAATGAATTAAGCGCGGCGCAGAATGTGAGCGTTAACTTACGATTGTACCTTTAAAAATGTTATTGTTAAATATATATCAATTATATTACACAAAATTTTGCGCATAAAATTATTTTGATATATATTAATAAATTTTTGTGTTTGGCATTGTATTTTGTTTGGCTTTAGCTTTTATGCTAGATAAAAAACAGTTACATAAAGTTAGCGCTCACATTCTTTGCCGTGCTTTATTCATAAATAAATTCTAATTTTAAATTTTTCCCAAAAGAAATAGTTTTTCAAATGAACGAATCCAACCAAAACTATTTATTAGACAATACAAACAAACTTATGCGGAAACAAAGCAAAAAAAAATATTACGCGTCTTTTTTTAATGCGAAAAAAAAGAAAAGCTTTCATAATTAAAAATTGTATATGGATATTTGGAAAGGTGTGTTATGAAATTAAACAATATACTACCTTCTACTTTTGGATAGATAAATTAATGGGATAGTGTCATAATTCCAAAAAAAAAATTCCATAGTTAGGAAATTCCAACATAAGAAAAAGTGCAATTCCAAATTAAAAAATTCCAAAATTTAAAATTCCATATAAAAACTTTTCATATTTAAAATTCCAAAATATTGGAATGAATTCCATAACATAATGCATTAAAATCCAGCCTTTTTTAAAAAAAATATCTAAATATCTTGTTATCACAACACAATGTTGTTTTTTTTTAAATAAAAAAAGAAACTAAATATAAAATCCATGAATTAATGTAGTCTCTATTTAAAAAAAATAAAAAATTAGTCCTTTTCCAAATAATATATATATAAAACTTATTTGTTTTTTATTTGTTATTTAACTTATTTTATTTGTTATTTTCTATAAAAATAACAAATAAAATAACTGCATTATGGAATTTTTTGTTTTGGAATTCTTTATTTTGGAATTTGGTTTTTTGGAATTTTTTATTTTGGAATTTTGATTTTTGGAATTATGTAAATGTCATTTCGGAAATGGAATTATTTTTTTGGAATTACATACCCAACCCTAAATTAATACCCTTTCCAAATATGTAAATATAATATATTATTTGATTGGACAACTATGAGATATATAAACAATGCTAATATCCTACAAACAAAATGCATAAGATGAAATTAAAATGGAAAATAAAGATTAATGATTCTAAAACAAAGGCAATATTTTTCTCTCGAAAACGAAAATCTGCAATTTACCAACTACCAATCTTTCACTCAGTGGCCAGGATATTCAGTGGTGCGATTCAGTTAAATATTTTGGAATTTACCTAGATAGACAATTAAAATTCATGTCTCATATCGACTACATAATAAAAAAATGCAATTTATTAATTAAAGTATTATGAGCTCGTTATAATTGTACTATTACCACAACCACAACCACACCTACCAACTTCATACTTATGCAAAACAATTTTTTAAGTTATAATAGACGCCATCGCCGCGAATATAGTTTAATTTTAAATATTTTGAAGCGCTGGCAAAATGTGGTAGCGAATTGTCAAAACTCAAAAAAATTCAAAAATCAATTGTATTTTACTTTCCCTTTTTGAATTCACACTTCCAGTATATATATATAATATATATATATATATATATGTATATTTCTCCTCACCTGGCCATAACTATTAAGCGGCTTGACCATTGAGCTCAAATTTGGAAATTGAGCTCATGTCACCATGGGCCTGCTTGGTACCATGGGCCTTTTTGATGGGAGGAAGGGAGCTCGGAGGGCCGTTTAATTTTTGAATGTACCAAAAAAAACCATGTGGGGTGTCAAATGAAAGGTCTTGACGAATACATCTCATTGGACTGTAGTCCGGGGCGCGCCGTGCGTCATGTCGGGCTAAAATCGGGGCAACGTGGGGCTCCATAATACAAAATCATGTGGAGTATCAAATGAAAGGTCTTGACGAGTACATCTCATTGAGCGGTAGCCCGGGGGGCGCCGTGCGTCATGTCGGGCTCAAAACGGGGGCAATGTTGGGCCCTATAATACAAAAAATCATGTGGGGTATCAAATGAAAGGTCTTGAGGAGTGCATCTCATTGAGCGGTAGTCTGGGGCACCGTGGGTCATGTCAGGCCCAAAACGGGGGTAATGTGGGGTCCATAATGCAAAAAGACATGAGAGGTATCAAATAAAAGGTATTGAAGAATACATCTCGTTGCGCAGTCCGTTGGGCTTCGTAATTCATGTTAGGGCCCAAAACCTGTGTCATGTGGGGGCCCATCATAAAAAAATCATGTGGGGCATCAAATGAAAGGTCTTGAAAAGTAGTCCGAGCAGTACCCTGGGTCATGTGGAGCCAATTATACAAAAAACATGTGCGGATCCGGGGGCCATGGGAGGCCCAAAACATCGGCCACATGTGGAATTCCAAATCGTGGGCCATGAGGAGCTCAAACAAATCATTCCCAAGTTGTCAAAGTATTTAAATATTTTTAGTCGGTCAAATTAATAAATATTTGACCGACTAAAAAATGTAAAAAAATGCCGCGTAGCCGAACTACTGGTCAGTAGTTTTATAATTACGGGCTTTTTTTAAATTCAACTACTCTAAATGCATATTTGGAATATATGTTGCACCCTCTATCCGCAGAAATTAAAATTATAACTGTGATTTTATACTACTACTTACTAAATTTCAGATGCGACATTAAACCTATTTTTTGGAGCTTATTCACAATTGGAAAGCACATTTTGAAAACTCTTTTTCCATATTTTAGTATACGGCGCCTCTAGCGGTAGAAATTGTCACACTTAATTTTTGGTGAACATTTACTATATTAAATTACAACTTTTTACTTGTATTTTACTGCCCTCTAGTGGCAAAAAATCAGATTATGAGGATGTCTGATTTATTTTAGTTTATATTAGGTTTCCAGCGCTTGCTTTTCCTTCATTTTTGGTAAAGATTCACCAAGTTAAATAACATTTTTAAAAAACAATATAATTATTTGTTTCGCCATCTAGCGGTAGAATTTAAAATTATAACTACTGTGGTTTTATATTACTACTTACTTCCTTTCAGTTGCAACATTAAACCTAATTTTTGGGGCTTATTGACTATTGCAAATCACATTTTAAAAATTAACATTTTATATATTTTAGTTTTCAGCGCCTCTAGCGGTAGAAATTTGAAATACGGTTACTGGCATAATATTCTACTCTTAAATACCTTTCCAACGAGTGGTCAAACTTCATTTTTGGTGCACATTTACTATATAAAATTGTAATTTTTATTCGGAAAAAGATGTTTTGGAAAAATGCGAATTGCGCCACCTACCGGCCCAATTTTGAAATTATATCAATTGCATCTGGTTCTAAATAAATCAAGCTTTCTATTGGTGGGTCAGTCATGAACTTGTGTGTACAGTAACTATGTGAAATAACTGGTTTTTATTGTTTACACCGGACGGACAGACGGACGGCCAGACGGACAAAAGCGTTAGCATAAGGGATTTTTTTTAAAAAAAAGCCCTAATAAAAAATATAAATAAAAAAAAGTTTTTTAAAAATACTTTCCCTTAAAGAAATATTCAACTAAAAAGTAATAAACAAGCAAATAATACCACATTAATGTACTTTCCCGTTGAGTTTCAGCCACTGTCAGCAATAGTAAGGGAAAGTAGACCTTATCAGACTTAATGCATTTATAAGGAGGTCTGCTTACCCTTACTATTGCTGACAGTGGCTAAAACTCAACGGGAAAGTACATTGATGTGGTATTATTTGCTTGTTTATTACTTTTTAGTTGAATATTTCTTTAAGGGAAAGTATTTTTAAAAAACTTTTTTTTATCTATATTTTTTTTTTATTAGTATAAATGGAAAAATTAATAAAATTTTATACATATAATTCATTAATGTAAAAGGGGTCGACTCCTTTGTTATTAATTTTTAATATACAGTTGCTCACAAAAGTATCCGGCCACTTCTTTTATTCAGTAGAATTAATCTTAGACGTTAAGTTTTAAATATCAGAAAACAAATAATTATTATTTTTTAACATTATTTAGTCTTGTAATTTATAATCCAATCATAGAAATATCAAAATTAAATGTACTTCAGAAAAAATCGACAACCAAACATTTAAGTACGTAATTCGGAAATGCAATTTTTCTCGAATGACGCACTATTTGGAAACTATTTGGTAACTAAACTTACTTTGGGGAAGTCCCCCGTATGCATACACACTTAGTGGCCGACTTTAGTGTCAATTGTTTTATGAGTTCGGACAGCTATGTAAGTTTTTCTGATAATTCATTCATCTTTCTAATATGTTTTTCTAGTATTATAAAGTGCGTTAGTAAAGGCTTTTTATAGCCAATATTAAAAAAAATACTTAATTGCAAATGAAGTGAAAAACATTAAATATTTTGAACCAAGTAGGGTGGCCGGATACTTTTGGGAGCAACTGTATATGGTTCTCAAACATAAACCCTATTTTGAAAGCGCTATTATAACTCTTCGCGCTACATGTAGTTGGTAGCTGTAATTGTGGCTGTGGTGGTAGTACAATTATAACCAGCCCATTAATCGCAACGCATATCTGTCCATGGAAAACAAAATAATAATTTACAAAATGCTATTTCAGAGCATAATGCTATATGGTTCTCCTGTTTGGGGTAATTGCGCTAAATCCCACATAAAAGCACTTCAAATTAAGCAAAACAGAATATTAAAAATTATGCTTAATTTGTCTTTTTTCTTTTCGACAAAAACATTATATAAGCTTTCTGATACAATGTCAATAACAGATAACATTTTAAGCTAGGTACTCATTAAAATTCCAATTAAGCTGTAGTTTCAATTAAGTTGTAGAGTGAACTGTTTGATCGATAATATGTACTACGTAAATATATGTAACTCTGTCCAATTAGAATAAGTTTTAAATTACTTTAAGCTAGGTTAGATAATTTTTCATATTTAAGGTTTTTTATATTAAAGACTCGATATAGACTCGATTCTTTTTAGGGCTTTTTTTAAAAAAAATATCCCTTATGTTAACGATTTTGTCCGTCTGTCCGTCCGATGTAAACAATAAAAACCAGTTATTTCACATAGTTAATGTACACTCAAGTATATAATGGAAAGCTTGATTTCGGCCGGTAGGTGGCGCTATTCGCATTTTGCCACAACATCTTTTTCCATCTAAACATTTATTTTATTAGAAATGTCAAATTTGTATATATTTAGTTGTAGTAAGTTTTTTAAAAATCTTATTTTGTTGTAATATATATATATATCGGAGTTTTTTTAATTTTTTTCCTCGTAACACCCAAATATCTTACAAAAGTTATTCTTATTTTTTTCTTTTTAAATTTTTTTATTAATCGGCATTTCATTGTCTATCAAAATACTGAAGGTTTGACAGCGCTACCTATTGCATAAAAGTAGTTATACGACAAAATGTACGTGCACATTAGGTAGTAAAATAATTAGAATAACATTAGTGCTCTTCACGACCAAAACAAAATATTTGATATTTTACGAAATTGCGAGTTTTGATTGGTTGAAAAAAATATCTAAATATATCGATAGTGTCAAAAGAAATATCAAAAAACACATGCATCTGGGCATACCTGTATATAGGTACACACACATTTATGTATATATATATAATTTTTAATTGCATAATTTATAATTTTTATTGCATAATTTATTTCTTTATTTATGATTTATAATTAATCATAATTTCAATAATATTTAATTTTTTCTTAGAAAGCAATAAAAAATTTGATAAGCCCGAATGACGCCACGACTTTTATTATTACACGAAATAGTATAGGCTTAATTATTAAATTTATATCCGCCAACTGTCATTTTACCCCAGATATGCTGTCAGATGTTGGGACCAAGCATTTATATGAAAACATAACCTCTTTAGGCTTCTATATTATATAGTTCATTGTTTTTAATAGTTGATGTTCATAGTTAAAACTAACGTTTGGCGAAAATTTTTCAAAAATATTTTGAAATCACCCTACACTAAGTGAGTTTTCAAAATAGACAATATATTTTGTATCTATAAATGAATCAAGGAACCCACTATTTCAGTATACAGGTCCTTATGCCGACCCCCTGCATATATACATTATTCTACATAATGTTTAATAATTTCACCTAAATTTTAGAACTCCTTTCAGTGGTGATTTAGCTTTTCTTTTCTTGGGTGTGCTACTTCCAATATCAATTTTACTAATTTCTTGGGTCAAGCCTGTGCCTACAACATTCGAATTTCTTACACTTTTAGACGAATTACAACTGATTTTTTCCAATAATTTATTTTTGCTGTTAATTTCGCTGAAATAAATAAAAATTATACTTTTTTATAGATTTAATATAATATAATACATACCCTCGCCCGGTATTACATTTTACATTTATGGTGCGATATAAGACGGGCGAGTAATTAATATGACTTTTACTGTTAATGGTAGTAATTTTATTACTAATGAAAATTTAATGTTTAAATACAAAGTGAACAACTTAAAAATACCTTCTGTTGTATTCCGAATAACTTATGTCCTCATTTGAATTACTCAAATGTCTTTCAATTGACGACTGATCGCTATTCCAGTTGGAACAATCACTTCTTCTACAAGACACGCCAGAATCTTCCGTTATTTTAAATGGTTTAGCTTCCTATAAATTATAAAACTCAAATTTAACTTAAAACATTAAAGATTAATTATATAGATGATATGAAAACAAAGCACCAGGTACGACTAAAACAGGTACAAGACAAATATTGGTACGTACAATGTTCCAGAATAAGAAAAATGTTGACCAGTTACTAAACACTCTGGTGAAAAATTTTTGGAGTGCCAAATTTGAAAATAAATATAAAATACCAAATATGAGTCCCTAATTTTTTGTTAAATTACACGTAGATCAAAATAACCAGAAATATATATTTCCTTACCCTTTCTACATAAAGAATAAGCTCCCTATTTCAACATTCTTAACAAAAATAACCAGAGTGTAACGACCTCAAAAAAGGCATAAATAAAATATAGTTAGGGCAATAACAAGCAGGTGTTTAACTTACTAGATGCACATACAAATTACATAGATGCATATACAAAGCAAACCCATGTTGTAGAAAGCTAATTCACGATTATAATTATAATGATCATCTATCTTATCAAAGATTAAGTAACCATGGCTGAGCAAAAAATCAGGATTTTATAAAAGTAAAGATATCTGATTGGTAAAATATTGACATCTTTAAAAAAAATAATGCCTTTCCGAAAAATTATCTTTAACACGTTCGCGGCCATTTACTGCATTCGCAGTGGACCGATCATGTGATCTTTTGTTTCAGCTTTAGTCCGCCAATGTGTTAATACATGTTTTTGTGTACCAGTAATGGTTTAATTCCTGGTTAATTTAAATAAAACCTTTGTAAAAAAAATCTGTGAATATTTTATAATTTTCAATTAAATAAATACATATAATTTGTAATACATAATAATTTTTAATCAATACATAAATCTATTTTTAAAAACAAGTTATTAAGACAAAATAATTATTAAACAATTCAATAGAGGGAAAGTTAAAAAAAAATTTTCCACATCACCCAAGAGTTATTGTTATTCAGATGCACAAATTATATGTATTTATCTAATTGAAAATTATAAAATATTCGCAGAATTTTTTTACAAAGGATTTATTTACATATACATAAAAGGTTTCAGGATTGAATTGGTTAGTAAGTATCTGAGCAGATTGTCAGGGGTCTATCCGTGATTTCCTTTTCGATTAGGAAATTGCTGATTTATTTTATTGCTACCACCTCCGTTTGGAAAACCGTGGCATGGTCGTCTAGTCGGAGGGATTGTTCTAGATTGAACTCTTGGCAGAAAATGCCAGCGCCCGCACGATCGCCCATTTTTGACCCGTCCGTGTAGACCGTTAACTGGTGTGTGCAGGGAGTTGCCACCCCAGTATTCCAGTCTTCTCTAGAACGGATAACAGTATTAATGTGGCTAACCAGAAAAGATTCTTTTTGGAAGTCACAGGGTTTTTCGACGTTTGGAACGATGGATTTCACAAATCCCAGGATAGTCTCATGCGGGACGGTTGATCCGGTATGTGACCATACCCGGTTTAAGTGAAGCCTCATCGCCGATCCCGCAGCATCCTTTTTTATGTGGATCCCAATCGGGTGTATAGCCGTTATGGTTTCCAGAGCTGCCGTCGAAGCAGTTTTCATTGCTCCCGTAATGGCGAGGCAACAAGACTGTTGGACTTTTTCCAGTATTTTATAATTGGAGTGTTTCTCCATCGCCATAAGAGAGAATGGGCCTAATGACTTTGGTGTATAGCCAGCGGATCATTTCTGGCTGGATGCCCCATTTCTTTCCTATCGCGCCCCGACACATGCCGAAAACCCGATGGGCTTTCAAAGCTCGTTCTTTCTAGGTGCGATCTCCAATTTAGTTTCTTATCTAGGATGACGCCCAGATATTTGACACTGTTCTTCAATGTCAATCTGGTGCCACCTATCATGGGTGGGATCAGAGATTGGCTATTTCTTTTTCATGTGAAGTGCCAGATCTCGATTTTCTGTGGATTAACGTTCAGCCCGCTTTTCTCTGCCCATCGACTGACAATGTTCAGCGCGGGTTGCATTATTCCGGCGAGTTCTACCTCGAATTTGCTTGTTACGAGAACTTCAGGCGGGAGTTTATCCCGTATTTCCTTCTCGCAGACTTTTTCCAAAGTCTTCAGAAGAAATGAATTGGTCTAAAGGCTGATTGGTCTAAATGCCTTGGTGTTTGAATAGTCAGCGCGGCCCGGTTTCGGAATGAAGACCACTCTAACCTCTTGCCAGGATTTGGGGGTATACCCGAAAATTATACATCCTCTGAAGAGATTTACCAATCTGTTGCCTAGAAACTTCCACGAGTTTTGGAGGGGGGCCGGAAAAATCCCGTCCCGTCCCGGTGACTTAAATGGTTTGAAAGAGAAGACAGCCCATTTAGTCACATCTAGATTGATAAAGTTCACTTCTGTATTGCTACAACTATTGTTTGGTTGGGTATATGTGGAACCAGAGGTGTCGAATTATAAAGTTAATTTTGCCTTATATTTTATATATTTCTGTTAACATAAATTACAAAAATCCATGTATGAGTGCGCTAAAAAAACTAAATACGTAAAAACAAATTAATAGTGAAATAATTTTAAACAAAAGATCATAATAAAATTATCTAAACGAAACTAAAATTGTCAATATTTCCTATAAAATTAATCATTCATAATTTTACTACGATCACAAGTTCGTTGATCTTTAACAAAAATGAGTAAAAATATAAAATTCAAATTTGAAAAATAAATGAAATTTGTATCCTTTAACCCTTAAACTGATAATTGGGGTCCAGTGGACCCTTTTTCATATTTTGTTAATATTTTGTTAAGATATATTTTTGTTATAATAGTAGAACTATTTTAATAATTTCGTTTTTAATTTTTTTAATGTATCTTTAGCAAAATTATCTTTAAAATAATATTAAAATAAAAATATTTTCTAAATCAAAATTCTTCATTATTTCATATCGGTTCATTGGACCCACCTTATCAGTTTTTGTTATTAAAATACGTTATCAGTTTAAGGGTTAAAATCCTTTGGTTTAAAACACCCAAAACAGGTAAAATTTTTGCTTCATATAAAGAATATTATTTTTTTGCCAAAACAAAATTGAAAATAAACATAATATTCCAAATGTGAGTTACTAAATTTTTGTTAAAATAGATCAAAATAACCAGAAATATATATTTCCTTACCCTTTCTACCTCATACATATTTTTCCCTTTGTCTATATTTTTTTTCCGTATTCATTTTCTATTATTATAGTATACAGAAAATAAAAGAGCGCATAATATTAAATTTCACCACGAAAAATGTGTATGCCTTCTGTCGTCTCTATACAATTTCCACGTCTTATTCGCAAACTCGTTATTTCAACTTTCATAACAAAAATATATTCCACTGGTAAATCATTCATATTGGCGACCTAATGTTTTCAGTTTTTTAAGACTTTTTTATTTATTTTTTTAAAACCATTCATATTGGCGACCTAATGTTTTGAGTTTTTTAAGATTTTTTTAAGGTTTTCAGTTTTTTAAGACTTTTAATTTTTGAATATCTTTATACATATGTATATTATATACGGCTTTGGTTTGGACGTATGGTACCTAGCATAGAAGTTTGAAGGTAGTCTGGACCATTTCATAGCCTTATTAAATTTCATAAATTTAATTTTGCAAATATCGAAATTCAAATACAAATTACATAAAGAGGGTTGAAGGGATGGGGCTGATTTTTTCTCACAAGGTGTTATAATTTATAAGTTTTAAGTCAATATGTAAACTGTGGCTTATTTTATAGTAATTTTAAATTCCAAAAATATAGGAGTTCGGTTTTGTAATTCAAAGGGAACACACGCGTTACTTGCTTTCCTTAGTAAAAGTTGTAATAAATACAGTGAATTGGAGTAAAAGACAATAACATAAATATAAGACGGTTTATATAAAGTGGTTATAATGTAAAATGAGTGAAAACTCTAGTGGATTAGTGCAAGATATTGAACAAATAAGATTAAAAAAAAATCAATACTAATAATAATTCTGATGATGAAAATAATATAAAATTTCAAAAAATGATGCCAAAAAACAAAAAAACAGTTATAGTGAAACAAAAAGTGAAATCAAATAAAGAATTAAAAGAATTTCTTATCTAAAAAGTGAATTAAATAATCTTGAACAATTAATAGAAAACTTAACGAAAAAATCAAACCCAATTCCATCAATAAGTGATGGGGGAGATTGCAATAATAGATTTATTACTCTTGATAGTGATAATGAGGACATTGAGTTAGAAAATAATAACTTACAAGAAGAGGAAGAGATAAATAATAAGAGTTAAAACATTATCAATTCAAATAATATTATTATTGATCTTGTTATTATATTGATAATAATAACAAGATACAAAATCAAAATAACTCTCAAAGAAGTAGAGAAACCAACTAACCACAAAAGAATATTGTGCTCAATTTAATTGAACAAAATCAAATACAAAATTCTCAAATACTAAATAAAATGAACAACAAAAATAACATTGAAGTAGAAAATAAAAGCACAAATATGAAAGAAAAAGTACCACCAATTTATGTCTACAATAACCATTGAGAACATAAAACAAGGTATTGTAGATCACATAGAAATTAATGATTTTCAGATTTAAAAAATCAACTCGTCAAAATATTCAATTACGTGCCAAAAACTTGAAGAGTACAAAAACATTAAGATTATGTTTCAGGAAACAAAAACTCAATATTATACTTTTACACCTATACAAGAAAAATTTAATCCAGAAAGTATTGCTAAATCTAAAAGCAATAAAAAATGAAAAAATAAAGTTTTGTAAGGTTACAAGGTTTAAAACTAAAGTTTCAATTAAAAATAACAGAAATACACCATTCTTTGTAGTGCAAGTATCATCTGATACTAACATTAATGATGTATATAAAATAAAAAGTATTGATCATCGTATGATCAAATGGGAAAAAATATATAAAAGTGATATAGTTTGCCAATGTACAAAATGTCAAAGGCCAGGACACACGGCTAGTAATTGTATATTATTAATGTGTTAAATGTGGTAAAAATCATGGACCAAAAAACTGTACTATAACTGATATAGTTCCATCGGCAGAATTATTCTGCGTTATATGCAAGGAATCTGGACATCCAGCATCATATAAAGGTTGCGCACAATACAAAACTTGGTTCAAAAACTAAATAAAAAAAAACATGAACGATGAAGATGATGAAAAGATGATTCTGCGTTATATGCAAGGAATCTGGACATCCAGCATCATATAAAGATTGCGCAAATACAAAACATTTTTTCAAAAACTAAATAAAAAAAAAGATGAACTCAAAAATAAAAAAAATTCAAACAATTATAAGGCAAATGATTACATTAACCCATTAGAAGTTTTTCTCAAATTTTAAGAAATGAAAATAATAATGATAGTAACAATAATATTAAAAATATTAGCAATAATAATAATAATGCGAACGTTGGTGAGATATATATTTACAATATATACTATCATTTATAAAAAATATTAATGTAAGACTTATAAATTTAGAACAAAATATACATCTAAATTCAAAAAGGATAGATTTTTTATATCATACATATAATGATTAAAATAGATTCAATTAAAATAAAATCAATTAATGTAAATTCTTTAGTTTCACACGACAAAAGAATTTATCTTCAAATTTTTTTAGAAATTAATAAACCTGACTTTGTATTTATAAGTGAGACAAAACTAAATAATAAACATAAGATTCGTTTCGATAAATATATTATAATTAGAACCGATAGAAAGACTGAAATAAACGGCGGAGGTACAGCAATATTAATAAGAGATGATTCAAAATTTGAAATTATTTAAAACAAAAAAGTCATAAATAACAAGTGCCTAGAAATAACAATAGCTATAAAAATTCAAAATAATAAAAAATTGTATCTTATATCGACATACGCATCTGAAAATTTTAAAGAAAAATTTGCAGAAGAATTTCCTGAACTATTTAAAAACTTAGAATTACATAAATTAGATAATTCTGCGTGGGGAAATTCCCAAAATAACCCAAGAGGCAATTTTTTAAATAATTGGTTAGACAGAGGAAAATACATATAGATACAATTATGCTAAGACCAACTGGGATAAATTTAAACAAAACACTGAGAAACTTTATAAAAATAAATGTATACCAAATACAGAAATAGTTCCAAGTAAATTAACACTTTCTAATGAAGAAATAGAAAATTATGTTTTAGAGTTAGAAAATATTATACTAGAATCAATAGAAAAAATGGTACATAAATATAAAAATATTAATATTTCAAATAATTATAGAACGCCACTAATAGATAAATTACAAAATACAAAAACTATTCTGATATCTAAAATGAATAAATTAAAAAGACAAAATTTTAAAAACATAAACGATACACAAATATATATGGAACACAGTCAATACTAAACAATTTAAAAAAAATCACTTAAGATAATATAAAATTGGAAATAAATAAATGTTGGAAAAAAACGATTATTAAAAATAAATCCTAAAAATGGTAATATGTATAAAGAAATTTATAAACTGTTTCGTAAGAATATTGATATATATATATAGAAGACTCAACAATAAATGATAGACGATTATTACATGATGCGAATATAGTATTAGATGATAATAATCGATCATGTAATCATAATCATAATTTTAACCAAGAACATTTTACTAATCTAAAGGAAGTAGAATTAATTTTTAGACAGGTAAATAATAAAAAATCGTCAGGAATAGATAATTTACCCAATATTATACTTAAGAAACTTCCTTTAGTTTTAATTAAAGAATATTGTAAAATTTTCAATAATATAATAAATAATGAAACTATTCTATTTGGGCCAGGGTTAAAATGGTAAAATTACCCACTCGTTGGAAAATAGCAAAAATAATACCCATACGAAAACCTGGTAAAGATCCTACAAAAATAGATAGTTATAGGCCGATTAACTTACTACCAAATATTAGTAAAAATTTTGAAAAAATAGTTCTTTCAAAATTAACAAAATTTGTTGATTCTAATAAAATTTTACCAGATACACAATTTGGCTTTCGTAAAAAGCATTCAACTATTCATGGAGTAAATAAAATAACATCAGATATATGTTGGGAACTAAATGAAAATAATTGTGTAGGGGCTTGCCTCATAGATACCAAAACTGCATTCGATACAATGTGGATTCACGGATTAATTTATAAAATGGTAAAAATAAATATACCAAAGCAAATTATTTATTTAGTTTATGAATTAATTACAAAAAAAAAATTTATAATAACAAGTCAAAATAGTGTAAATAGTAGATTTTATGAAGTAAAAAACGGACTACAATAAGGAACAATTCTTGCTCCAATATGTTTTAATCTTTACATACATGATATTTTCGATCACCCAATTTACCAAAAACCTAAAAATAAAGGTATCACCTATGCTGCTGATATTACTATATACACGAGTAATAGAAATTCAACAAAAATTAAAGAAGAATTACAAACATTATTTAATGAATCACCTAGGTATCTTCATACTTGGAAACTAAAGATAAATGAAAACAAAAGTGAAACTATTCTATTTGGGCCAGGGTTAGAAAAATGTAGTATAGATGTTAAAAAAAATTGGAGGAATTTTCAAATTAAAACAACGAATGATGTAAATATTCCACATCAAAATAATGTTCGTTATCTAGGAGTTAATCTAAATAATAGATTAAATTTTAGTAAACATTTAAACATTCAAATAAATAAAGCTAAAATATCATTTTTGTTATGCAAAACTATTAGTAATGCCGGTATGACAATGGCTTGAAAATTTCAATTTTTCAGAAACTATCCATTTAGAGGGAGAGGTAATATTTCTTATATGAGAAAAAGATATGAGTGCGAGTAACACGCTATATTGAAAAAAATCCTGAAAGTAAAAAAAAATCCAAAAAAAATCCATGTCGCTAATGATTTGTCACTGTGTAGCAGCAACAAAACCATTTCTGTAAAAAAAAATCGAAATTTTTTTGGATTTTTTTGTATATTTTTTGACATTCATGATTTTTTTCAATATTCAAGCATTTTTTTTATTATTTTATTACAAATCGCCGCTTGAATACTTGTTTGCTTCATACGCCATTTTAGAGTTTTTTTAGTTAGGACCATAACTGTAGTGTTTGGGAGATTCTCTTTTTAAAACTGCAATTCGTTTTTTCTTATCTCTAATAGTTACTGAGATATCGAGTAGCAGTTTTGCTCCACATCCACTTCTTTTTTTCAATGCTTGCTTGCCTCATTTCTCAAAAATCAGAAAAAAGGTAGCACGTAGAGCAACTTTTATATACATTTTTCAAGTTATTTTTATTAAATGTTTTTTTGCTCTATATAAATGAGCAATGTACATGAAACATTAACATTAATATTAAATTAATTTTTTTGCTCCATATCCATTGCTCATTGATATAGAACTTTAATGCCAAATTATTTTTTTTTACTTTTGCCTTATATACATAGTACCTAATTAATTTTCATAGTCATTATATTATAAGATGGACATGGAGCCGTGCCAGTTATCTTCGGGACCCGTCTTGAAACACGGACCAAGAAGTCTAACATGTGTAAATTGTAAGTTGCAAATTTAGGGTGGATATGGCAAAGTGAAAATGTCAGAGGCATATGAATCAAACAAGTATTCGAGCAGCGAAATATCTTTGACAGATTAAAAAACAAAAACAATATATTTGACAGCATCAATACGACACTATAGTTGTCTCTCATTGAAAAATATTTGTGTTTCAGTCGCACAAAGAGACATTTTTTAGTTTTTTTTTTGATTTTGTCAAGCCATTGTCATACGGGCATAAAGAAGTCAAAATAATAGCTTACAAATTATTGATAAGACGAATTTTAACATATGGTGCACCTATCTGGTACAATGTTAGTAGCAATAGTATGGAAGATTTAAGAAAATTTGAGAGAAAATGCATAAGACCATGTATAAGTCTTTGGAGAAATCCAAGGCATAATTACAAGTATTTCTATTCAAATAAATTTATCTATAATGAAGCTAAAATAGGTCGTGTTGATAATTATATTATAAAAATTATTCGAAACCATTTTAATAAAATATTTGATATAGAGTAAAATCCGTATATATCACAAATATATTATCCAAACGAATTGTATATAAAAAAAAGGTATGAAAAATGGTTATTTGTCTCCAGAAAGCTTTATATATCTTGATATGAATAATTATATTCAAAATTCAGATGGTTTACCAATATTTTATCATATTAATAGAAGAAAAACAGATTTAAAAATTGAATTTGATCCTAATAATATTGAAATAATTTAAAATTTGATTTAAATATTCCTATGGTTGACATTGACCAATACAATAAAAACATAAAACACATTTGGTGGAAACAAATAAATATTAATTAATGAAAATAAATTCTTTTTTTTTTCAGTTTGTTGTTTTTAGGATTAGGATTAAGAATAGTATTGAGGCTCATTTGCTGATTCACATCATAAATATTTATGTTCAACTTAAATGTCTAAGTTGTGCTTACCGGTTTGCACCAACGTAAAAGTAGAACATAAATCTCGTTATGTTTCACATAACTTAAGTGGAGGATTTAGTAGATCATAAGTAATTTATGATGAGCTTATAGGTTATTTTGAAGTTGAAGTAACATAGTAATCTATAAAAATTATTATTTTTCTGGCAATTAAAATTATTATTTTTCTGGAAAAAAAAAAATTAAAAGCCAAACAAAATTTTTATTATTATGGAGTAAAAAAATTAAAATTAAATAAAAAAATTTTCATATTCATGACATTAACCAAAAAAAAAAAAAAATATTTTAATTTTGTGTGACATTTCGATGATTTTAGGAATTGTAGTTGGCTGTTTTATATTTTTTTTGTGTCCTTGCTAAAACTTTACTATGATAGACATAAATTTTATGGTGCAAATGGAAATAACTTAACCTAATCATAAATTGTATGTTCAACATAGCTAAGATGTAGATTTATGATGTGAATCAGCAAATGGGCCTAAGTAATTTAGTTTAGGATTTTATTATATAAAATAAAAATAATTTGGGTTTTATTAAAAAATTTTGCCAAAAAAAAAAATGTGAATATGTAAATACATATAAAATATATATAAATAAATATGACGTATGGAAACAAATTTTTCGCACAACGTGTAAAACTGTATTTAAAAAAAAATAATTTCTTTTTTTTCAGTTTAGTTCTCCGAGGTTGTGTTGCCATGTGTTTTACAGATATCTAACCCACATAAAAAGGAAAAGTTTTACAAATATCTAACCCACATAAAAAGAAAATTTTTGAATTGCGAAAGATACTAACCTATTATACCTAACTTACAAGATATAAGTCCCTATCTTAAATGTGTCGTATCTTATGACAATTTTAAATAAAAAAATACAATTTTAATATAGCCCGCTTCAAATTCTTTCAACTGTACAATGCATGTAGGTGGAGATATGGGGCTAATTTTTATGGAAAAGATACAAAATATTATAATTAAGAAACAATTTTCTCTTTTCTTTAATCCACTTCCCCGCTGAGGGGGAGTGTAAATTGTTTTATATATATTCAATTATGTTCAATATTAAATGTATTAAATGAAATTTCGTGTGGGATGTGCGACGTGTAGTAATATAAAATAAAACAAAATTGTAAAATATCAAAAATAAATTTAATTGTTGGATTTATCCTTTAATTAAATTAAATTAAATTAAAGCATTTTGATACCTATAAACCCTAGGTAGATACAGTTCTAAAAAAACTAGAAAAACTAGTATAAATATATACTAGTTAGTATGTACTATATTTTTATTATTGTATAATAGAAAATTACCTCATATTCAAACCAAATACTAAAATATTGTGCTTTCGATATACCCTCAAATTTGACAATAACCGCCAGTGAAAATAGATTGAAAAAGGGAATTTTCACTAAATTATAAAAGTGAATTACCTGAAACAAATATAAATAGAAATAAGTTTGTTGTATATACTTTCCCTTAAATTAATATTCAACTAAAAGTAATAAGTCAGCAAATATTCAACTATTATTCAACTAAATAGTAATAAGCCAGCATCTTGAGTAACGGTCAACTATAGTAAGGATATGTAAACCTATTTATAAATGCCATTATGAATTCTGATAAGGTCTACTTTCCCTAACTATTGCTGACAGTGGCTAAAACTCAACGGGAAAGTACATTTATGTGGTATTATTTGCTTGTTTATTACTTTTTAGTTGAATATTTCTTTAAGGGAAAGTATTTTTAAAAAACTTTTTTTTATTTATATTTTTTATTTTACACTTTTTAGTCGGTCAAATATTTATTAATTTGACGGACTAAAAATATTTAAATACTTTGACAACTTGGGAATGATTTGTTTGAGCTCCTCATGGCTCACGATTTGGGAGGGATAAAATCCTCTGAAATCTTCATAACAAAAAAAAGTTAGGAAAAGAGGCACCTAATTGAGGACAAAACGGAGTTGCTGAGTAACATTCTGATTAACCACATCGAAGACACAAATATTCATCAACAGCCGCCTAACTGTTATAAGGAAAGACCATACAAGAGGTCCAACATTGGGAGAAAATATCTAAATGTCTTACCCTACATTATGCAGACAAAATAGATTAAGGACATTAGAGTACTAAATTACTACTTTAATTCAAGGTAATAATTCAATTCCACAAGTCTATCAAACAGTTTATCATTATCTATCGTTAATAATAAATAAATTATCTTCCTTAGAGTTTAGTAACGAATCTTTAAATATAATGAATCAATCATATCGTGATATCTTCCTAGACTACTTAGTATGATGGAGCCAGTTGATTTACCTCAAGCTCTTCATTTATGTCAACTACAAAATGTTGATTATCGTGTTTTCCACAGTCATGGAGGTATTCGTAGGATGCAACCTCCCACTTCACCACCTAACCCACCTAAAATAAATCATTTCCGTACGCAACAACGTCCTAATTCAATACCGATGCGTAGAAGTTTCTATCCTGAACTTGTTGGCAACTATCGTGGATCTACTTTCCCTAATTTTTCAAGACAATTTCCTCGTCCACAACAGTTACAGCAATATCCAAATAATAACAACCCTCTTCCAATTCCTCCAAAACCGTATCCTAGACCAGAACCTATGGAAATTGATCCTTCAATACGTACTCGAAACATTATCAAAATAGACCACAATTAAGAAATCAATTCGCAGATAAAAGAGCATCTTCAAACCAAATGCTCCAGGCTAATAAATTTCAAAGAATTTTTAATACAGAAGAAATTAAAGATGAACAAAAACAGAAAACGAATTTATTCCATATGAACGAGAAATGAATAATGATCAAAATTTTGATCAAACATTAGTAAATTATATTCAATCTTAAAATAATTCAAATTTTGAAGATTCTGAAAAATTAGATGATATTTATTTTTTAGATTAAATAGCTCTTCGTTACCTTACATTGAACACTTAGCGAAGAGCGGTGAAAAATTAAAATCTCTAATTGACACAGGTTCAAATAAAAATTATATCAAACCACGTTATATTACAAGTCCTATTCTAAACGAAAAATCATGTAAACTCTGTAGGAGGTAATATCAAAATTACACATCATGCCTTAGTAAAATTATTCGGTTCCAAATTCGCAAAATTAAAATTTTTTATTTTACCTAGCCTTATTTCTTTTGATGGTATTTTTGGTAATGATACTCTGAAAGAATTAGGTGCTATAATTCATCAAAAAAAAACTATTTAACAATTGAACCTGATATTATTATTGAATTAAAACAGCAAATTTCTGAATAAGTCAATAATATGAATATCAGAACATCTCATATGAATTCAGAGCAAAAAGAAAATTTGAATTTAATACTAAAAAAATATCCTAACTTGTTCTCAGCCCCCGATGAAAAATTAACTTATACTTCCATAGTCAAAGGAGAAATCTGAACTTCCACTAATGATCCTGTTTATTATAAACAGGAAAAATTAAAAAAATTATATACCAATTATAATTTTATTTTAATTAAAATAAAATTTAAAAAATTATATTTCTTAAAAATGTTAAAACTAAATAAAATTAAAATCAGTAAAAAACACTAAATCAAGAAGTTAAAGTTATTTTTGTAAAACTAAATTTTCATCAGAAATATAAAAAAAACTAAATCAAGAAAATAAATTTATAATTTAAACTAAAAAATTTAGTCAAAAAATTAAATAAAGTATATGTTAACTTAAATAAAACTAAATAAGTTAAAATAATTATATATGAAATAAATAAAATATACAAATAATATATATATGAGAATAAATACAATATAACTAAATAAAAATTGTATCAAGTGAATAAAAATTAAAAGAATATTTGAATTATTAATAAATAGTTAAAGTTGAGAAACAAAAAAGGTATTTTATTTTAAAAGACGAAAAGTAAAGATTAAAACAAAAGGTGAGATACAAAATAAAACATTATTTATGCTTGTAATATATGAAATTACAACAAGTGTTTGAATATAATATTTTTATTTGAAAAATATCTACATATTTTTGCTAAAAATATTACAAATGGCGAAAGCTAGAATGTGATTAAAAACACAAGTAAAACACTATAAAGTGGTACATAAAACTAAAATATAACAAATACGTTACGTATATGACAAACTTAGGTAATCAATATAAGAATAATTTATTTTTTATACTCTTTAGTTAAATTTTTAACTAAATTTGTGTGAATACGACTTTTAAGATATTTTCACAACCAAAAAGTTCTTTCTTACATATTGTTTTAAAATTTTTGTTTTAATATTACTATAAAATAGGGGGGCTAGGACCTAGGGCTCCAAATTCTTACAATCTTCTTTATCTGGCGTCTATACATATACTTACAGGTACAATGTACAGATCCCACTATATCTTTTTTTGAAGTGCACAAAATTGTGCATTTTCAACGCTCCGTGAAGGGTGGTTGCAGGGAAATTATTCAAAAATGATACCATATACAATTCTTGGAGAATATATGTTTATTTTCTGATTTATTTTCTGGTATTTTTAACGAATTGATTTTTAAAGATTTATATTATGGACGAAAGATTTTATTACCCAATAAAAATTTTGTCTTGTATGACAGACCTAAGACATGTCACTAGTATGCCTTAGGTAATTTAAAATGTATTAGAAAGAAAGAGATAGGTATACAATATTTTTCAAAATAAAATATTTCATTCTATGCGATGGTTAAGAATCTGGTGACTATTACAAAAACTAAAAAAACTTATATTTTTTGTATATCTTTTTTATTCAGTGTCAGACAGCAATGTATGGGTTTTGTCTTGTGTAAAAAAAATTGTGATTTTGTTTAATTACATTTTGTTAAGTCATATTTTGACTTATAATTATTGTGAAAAGTTTTTATTGATTAGTTTTAAATGTATTTTATTAGTTTTTAAATAAAAAATAGTGATTTCCATATATAATATGAACTTTTTTTCTACAAAGCCAAACATCATACACGTCTTGCCAGATGAACCCAAGACATGTACTGCAAGACAGACCCAAGACATGTCATGCAAGACACACCCAAGACATGTCATGCAAGACACACCCAAGACATGTCATCACACCCAAGACATGTCATGACGACTTGTGACATATGTATAGCGATGTCAGCAGTCTGTCTTGGGTCTGTCTTAAAGCATGTCTTTGGTGATTCATAGGTATGTCATTGGAGACATGTTTGCTGGGTAATTATAGGGAATATATTATTGTTTCGTGGTGAAATATTTGTAATTTTGTTTGACCAGAAACTATTTATATTTTTACGGAAAATTTTGTTTGAGCAAAGTATTAACATTTTTTATTGTATATAATATGTTTAGTTCATTTGTATTGAAATTAAGATTTCTTTTATATGATGTGTTTAATGCTTTAAGTAATTGCATTTCATGCATTCCATGGTAGCATATGTGACATTTTGACTTATATTTTCAGCAATATAATTGCAATAAAATTAAAATAAATAAATCGATATAAAAATAAATCGCATAATTACATTTTCTTAGTAATTCTCCCTTTTTGAACAATGAGAAATTTTGGAATTTTTGGAAAGAAAATATTAAAAATTAGACTTGAGGTATTGTGGCGTACGTGACTTGGACAAATATGATTTCTAAACTTTGAACAGTGAAAAGAAACATTTCTGTTCATATATAAAAGACAATTAAAGGATATTATATTCAATTGGCGTTAAAGGATTTAGAACCGAAATCAATGCTGAAAAATGCTAAAAAATTAAGTAAACCACACTTCAAAAGCCAATTTTATTTTGTCGCATACGTGACATAAGTGTTTCGCGTACGTGACAAGTCAAAAATTTTTTTTTTTAATTTTAATTTTTTTTTAAAATAGTAAGAAACACAAAATAATTAATATTAATATTATTATAAAAATAAAAATAAAACTTAATTTTCATTGGAATCAGTATAAATATCAGAAACATGAATTTTGTTCTTGAAAACTTGAGTAGCAACCAGTTGAGACGTTATAGTCAAAATTTTCCGCACATTTTGCCATACATTATCCAGATGTGTTTTATTTTTTATTAGCTCTGAATTAGAAATATAAAAGCTCCTTATTCCCTTGACATGATCGTCCAAAAATTTGTAGCAATCTTGAGGATTGTTGATGGTATGCTTTCTTGCCTTTATTGCAATCCAAATCGCGAGTTTGGCTATGGCTCCGATTCCATCAACAGCTCCTTTGCCGTGGCTAGTGCGAAAAAACTGCAATCAATATCCAAGTTATATTTTCTTTTAGCTGAGCATAATATGAGCGACAAGGTGTACTTGTTTTTTAACTGTCCTGCCCAGCCATCTGAAAATATTGATATTTTTTTTGTAACAGGACAAATTTTTGTTGTCTCCATAATTATTTCTGTTAAAAAAGTCCATACAGCATACTTATCATGACTTAAGCTATCGCTAATGACACAAAACGCTTGTGATTTATTTTTACCATACCAAAGACATCCTGTGAAAAACGTGACTTGAGCATTATCCAGATGTGTTTTATTTTTTATTAGCTCTGAATTAGAAATATAAAAGCTCCTTATTCCCTTGACATGATCGTCCAAAAATTTGTAGCAATCTTGAGGATTGTTGATGGTATGCTTTCTTGCCTTTATTGCAATCCAAATCGCGCGTTTGGCTATGGCTCCGATTCCATCAACAGCTCCTTTGCCGTGGCTAGTGCGAAAAAACTGCAATCAATATCAAAGTTATATTTTCTTTTAGCTGAGCATAATATGAGCGACAAGGTGTATTTGTTTTTTAACTGTCCTGCCAAGCCATCTGAAAATATTGATATTTTTTTTGCAACAGGACAAATTTTTGTTGTCTCCATAATTATTTCTGTTAAAAAAGTCCATACAGCATACTTATCATGACTTAAGCTATCGCTAATGACACAAAACGCTTGTGATTTATTTTTACCATACCAAAGACATCCTGTGAAAAACGTGACTTGAGCATGAGTCCAATGAGCACTTTGAATTTCATCTTGGTATGTAATTGAAAAATTGTCTGCGAAATCAATTTGCAATACAATTTCATTTTCACTGGCCTTTTTTTCAAATTATCGAAATGTTTTAGCTGTGTTTTCCGTAAAAACAATGTTTTTTAAATTTAGGAAGTTTTTGATTTAGTTCATCAATAACATCTTGGAAAATACCATTTTTATTTACGACTGAAAGTCTTCTATCATAATTCTCCCATCGTTTCCACTCTATTGCGGAATTACGTTCTAAATTTAAGGGCAAAATGTCATCTATACCAAAACATCCATTGCACTTGTTCGTCATGCAGGTTTCACTATTAAGATTGCAGCATATATTCTCCAAGAATTGTTTTGAGGATGTTGGTACATTCGATTGCAACGAGGATACTGCACTAAGTAAAAACTGAAAATTTGAATGATATACGCAAAAACAAACATTGTGCGGCATTTCAGCCATTGGAAGCACATTTGGTGGTCTGAATTCAAAGAATTTACTCTTTTGAATTTTGACATCAGGACTTTCAGATTGAAAAATCGACATTACTTCTCAGATCGTCATAAACAAGTACTTTTTTTGTAGTTTTTCTTTCTTTCCAGTTTCAGGATTTCGGATAGATTTTGTATCGCTCTTTCCAGGGGCTTGATAACTAATATCGTCCTTAAGATAAAAATTTCTGACTTAATCTATTATAGCGCTCAAGTGCTTTCAGCTCTTTTTGGTTTTTGATTAAAATCTACTTTTATATTTGGAAAATTTTCGGACATAATATATTTTATAATAGCATGTTTTTTAGAAGGACTATTTGGCAAGGATCTTTTTGTTTTAGCTACAGCTTTTGCAAATGAATTACGACATTTGTATGATCCTATTGAAGACCTATTGTTGACTGTTACTTCCCTTTTATTTTCCTCAGCTACTTTTCTTTTAATTGCTCTAGATCTAGATTTACTCTGTCTAATTAAATCTATCTGTCATTTTATTATTTTTACTACAAGTATTCATAGATACACTAAAAAAATTAACATTAAATTAAAAAAAAATACCTTTTCACACTTTGAAAAATATTGCGTGACGAAAGTTACAAATCTTAACTTATATATTTTTCTGCTATTTCTATCACAAGCACATTAAATTTAATTTAAAAGAGTTTCTACATTTAATTCTTACTTTAGTTCCATATTTTAGAATTTGAATTTAATGTATTGTCAAAAAACTAAAATTTCAATATTTGCTGTGGCGTACGTGACACTGAAACTCATCACAGTGCTCGCAACTTTTTGTGTAATATTTGGTACTTTTCAATTTAAAAATTTGTAGCAAAATTACGTTTTAGTAGATGTTCTTCAAACATAAACCTTTTTTTGTCATTGCATGGCGTAGTAAAAAAAAACAATTAAAAAGGGGAATCCCAAAAGTACTACTTGCTAAATAAAATAAAGACGTACTCATAAATTCTTAAAAACTACTTATTTTTATAATTTTAACATTTTTTCTTGCCGTGGAGTGAAAATATATTATTTTTTAAGTCTAATTTGGCAAATTATTAACGACAAAGAATTAATCTAATTTTTGGGTTTCTTTTCATGCATGATTTTATATTTTATTAGATTTTTTATTCTATTATTTATAAATATGTCAGAGCTATTTCTATGAGAGATCTTCGGTATTATATTTTCAATAGCTTTCAACATTATTTTCTCTAATATATTAATATAATGATTTATTTCACTGTTTGTGAGATTTTTATTATTAGGAACTAAGGATTCATCATTACCTATTATATTATTGTAAATAATTTCCAATCTTTTAGTAATTTTATCCCAATTTGTATTCTTGAAGTTGTATATATTTTTATTTTCTGACAATTCGAATAATGGATAGTTATCATTTTCAACTGATATTGATGTTATAATTCCATTATGATCACTATTAAAAGGTATAACTTCTAATTTATCTGGTTGTTCTTTCGTAGTAAATTTTAATCTTGAATCTGCTAATATAAAATCTAAAAAAGGGCGCGCAGCCGAACTACTGATCAGTAGTTTTATAATTATGGGTTTTTTTAATTGAACTTCTGTAAATGCATATTTTGAGTATATTTTACACCCTCTAGCTGCAAAAATTAAAATTATAGCAACTGTGGTTTTATACTACTACTTACTAGCCTTCCTATGCGACTTGAAACCCAATTTTTTGGAATTATTGACTATTGGAAATCATATTTTAAAAATTTAAATTTAATATATTTTAGTATTCAGCTCTACCGGTAGAAATTTGAAATACGGTTACTGACATGGTATTCTACTCTTAAATACCTTTCCAACGAGTAGTCACACTTCATTTTCGGTACAACTTTTGACTTGTATTTTATTGCCCTCTAGCGGCACAAAATTAGATTATGAGTATGTCTGATTTATTTTACTTTAGATTAGCTTTCCTGCGCTTGCTGTCCCTTCATTTCTGGCAAAGATTCACCAAGTTAAATAACATTTTTAAAAAAACATTATAATTATATGGTTCACCCTCTAGTGGTAGAATTTAAAATTATAACTACTGTGGTTTTATACTACTACTTATTACTTTTCATATGCGATATTAAACCTAATTTTGGGGGTCATTGACTATTGGAAATCATATTTTAAAAATCAACATTTTATAAATTTTAGTATTCAGCGCCTCTAGCGGTAGAAATTTGAGATACGGTTATTGGCATCGTATTTTACTCTTAAATCCTTTCCAACGAGTGGTAAAACTTTATTTTTGGTGCACATTTACTATATAAAATTTCAATTTTATTCGGAAAAAGATGTTTTGCCAAAATACGAATAGCGCCACCTACCGGCCGAATTTTGAAATTCTAACAACTACGTCTGGTTCTCAATAAATCAAGCTTTCCATCGGTGGGTCTTTCATAAGCTTTTGTGTACACTAACTATGTGAAATAACTGTATTTTATTGTTTACATCGTACGGACAGACGGACAAAAGCTTTAACATAAGGAATTTTTTTTTTAAAAGCCCTAAAAAGAATTATTTTTAAGATCTAAAAAGTCTGGGCAACCTCTGTACGAGGCTGGATGACCAAATGATTTGCACACAAAATAGTTTTTCTTTATTATTTTCATCATTTTTAGAGATAGAACATTCACCTGGTAGGTGATCACTTTTACCGCATTTTACACATGCATATGGTAAATTGCAATTTGCTGCCGAGTGTCCAAATCTTTGACATTTTATGCATTGATGTATGCTATCTTTTCTCAATTTCTCCCAGTAAATTCCTTAATGGTCTAAGTAATTTTTTTTTTTAGTAAATTTAAGTCTGATTTAGCTGAAATTTGACTAACAACATGGGTAGTATACGTTTATCAAGTAGAGATTTCCTTGTTTTAAATCTAGATATTTTTAAAAATTCGATATTTTCTAGGTTTAAAGATTTTAGTTCTAAAATATAATTTTCATTAGTGTTGGTGTTTAAACCTTTAAAGCAATAGTGGGGTATTTTTCTCAGCTGCTGGTGTATAGGTGTAATATTTTGTTTCAACTTCATTTAAAGCTGCTCTTATTTTATTGTAATAATCGAGATTGTCTACCAAAATTGCATATTTATTATCATTTCTGCGTAAAAGAGTGAATTCTTTAATATTTAAATGATCTTTTATAAGTTTTTTAAGATCTTCTGGATCTTGATCATAAGTATTTTTTAAAGGAAGTTTGTCTCTTTTTTTGGTAATATTTGTATTTGGTTGAGTAGAATTATCTTTTATAATATTTATTATTTGTTGTTGTGCAGTATTACGTTTTTCTTCATTTTTTTTTAATAATTTCTATACAGTCATTATTAAAAGCTTTTGGTGTACGTATAATATTTTCTATATCATTATTATCTTGTTGTTCATTTATTAACGATGTATTGAAGACACTCAGTGTGCCGTCTTCATATGACATTATATCATCTTCATGAGAGGAAATACCTCTTAATTCATTTACAATTTCTTTTTAATTCAAACATATCTTGTAATTTATCAGTGACAAAACAAAACAAAAATGGAACAAAAAGAGAACAATATGGCTTCCATTAGTAAAAAAAAAAATCAAAAAGCTATAAAAAATTGTAAAAAGACAAAAGCAATGCTATCTTCTAATAGCAAAAAGCTATAAAACATTGTAAAAAGACAAAAGCAATGCTATAGATAGCTTTTTGATTTTTGCTAATGGAAGCCATATTGTTGTCTTTTTGTATTATTAGAAGATAGCATTGCTTTTGTCTTTTTACAATTTTTTATAGCTTTTTGATTTTTACTAATGGAAGCCATATTGTTCTCTTTTTGTTCCATTTTTGTTTTGTTTTGTCACTGATTGTTACTCAATTTTCTTTTTTTTTTACTAGCATCACTCATAATTATTTTTCAAATTTATTATTACAAAATAGTTCCGAATTAAACACTTTTTTGGATTTACCAGAATTTTAAAGTTATATAGATTCAACTTAATGGATATTCTCACTAAATACAATATTTTCATAAGAAACACCTTTTCAGTAGAAGAAAGTAACATCATTCCACGTTAAGTGATCTGATGTGACTAATCCGGAGTGAAATATAATAGAATTGGTCCTATAACGAAAACGAGGAAAGTAAGGGGAAATAAAGTAGTACTTACGAAAACAGAAAGAAGAAGTAATATTTCCCTTTGGCGGACAAGGACGTGATATCACGTTATGGGGTGTTTTCTCGTGGGACATGACGTGATATCACGTCAATTTTCAAAACCGTAATAAAGCCAAGACGTGATATAACGTTTTCGTTTTCTTATAGTTTATATTAGAATTCAATATATTTGGTCCCCTTAGAACACATATAAATAAAATTTGTGTCCCATTGGAAGTATTTTCAATGCATATTGTTTTGCGCCAACATGTTTCGACATGAATGGTATTGAAAACGCCACGACGTTATATGCCGTCTTAGAACCATGTGAAATGCATCAGTAATGCAACAAGTGTCCTAGAAGTAACAAGTATTTTTTTTCTGAAGAAGAAGATGATAATGAAGATGATGTTGATGAAAATATTCAAAATGATAGAGCTGTTGTTGTTGATGAAATAGTTTTAGTGCCGGCAGTAAATCACGGAATTGAGCAAATTGAAGATCGTGTGTGGACTGATGATACGGATGATGTTCCGGATTTCAATTTTGATCATACAAGTGCTGGACTTCAGATATGCATTGTTTGGATAAGCCACCACTTTGTTTAGAGTGTTTTAAAATATGGCATTGCTAATTATTTATTTTTATTATTTTAGTTACCAAAGAATGGTTGTTAATTTAGTAGATTTTTTTGTCATATGTTACCAATGAATGGTTATTAATTTTGTAGATTTTTATACATACCAATAAAAATGGTTGTAATTTTTATATTTTTTTTAAATGTACTCTAAAATGAATTAGAAAATATATGCATATATTAATTCTTTTGAATATTCTCATTTATTTTTATAAAATAAAACCATAATAGTTTTTTAGATATTCGCTCTAGTTGCCTTTTTTGTGCCTAAAACAGATAGACGTGAATAAACGTCCTGTCCCATAAGGTGGAAATATGATTGGAAGCGACAAGGACGTCAATAGACGTTGACGTGTATAGCAGTCATGTCCACCCCCATTTTCAACGTAGCTCTAACAGGACTGGACGTTAATACACGTCCCTCCCCTCATATTAGTATTTCAATTTAGGACGAATCAGGACAATAATCCCATTATTATAGTGGCTTCGGTATAGTTCTACATGCTCTAGAACCAGAAATACCGCAAGTGTCCCCCTTGAAACCTTCATAAAAATTTAGTGTCCGCCAAAGGGTTAAGTCAAATTAACGACCCTCAATTTTGTAACTTCACAAAAGCGAATATGATGAATAGAACAGTAAATAGACCGGGACCATCAGGATGAAATTGGACCGATATTCCACCTCCGCAGTGCAACCACATCAACAGGAATACATAGCGGAAAATTTTACCAATGATAATTCATATCATTTAGTATCAACACTTTTACCAGTGGAAAAATTAATTAAAACATTCTTGGTGCAAGTTCCAACATTTTCAGGTGTAGGATTGGATAATGAAAATGAATTAAAATAACTTTCTAGAATTGGCTAAACAGGCTTATAATTTAACGAGATGAGCTAAAGGGAATATTGCTGAGGATGTTGATCACAAGTAAATTGACAGGAGCATCCAACGCACTCTTTAGATATGCTAACGTAGAAAATTTCAATCAGTACAAAGATATACAAAGAAATAGTTTTTCTTTATTATTATATTAGTTTTATTGTACTTACGAAAACAGAAAGAAGAAGTAATATTTCCCTTTGGCGGACAAGGACGTGATATCACGTTATGGGGTGTTTTCTCGTGGGACATGACGTGATATCACGTCAATTTTCAAAACCGTAATAAAGCCAAGACGTGATATAACGTTTTCGTTTTCTTATAGTTTATATTAGAATTCAATATATTTGGTCCCCTTAGAACACATATAAATAAAATTGGTGTCCCATTGGAAGTATTTTCAATGCATATTGTTTTGCGCCAACATGTTTCGACATGAATGGTATTGAAAACGCCACGACGTTATATGCCGTCTTAGAACCATGTGAAATGCATCAGTAATGCAACAAGTGTCCTAGAAGTAACAAGTATTTTTTTTCTGAAGAAGAAGATGATAATGAAGATGATGTTGATGAAAATATTCAAAATGATAGAGCTGTTGTTGTTGATGAAATAGTTTTAGTGCCGGCAGTAAATCACGGAATTGAGCAAATTGAAGATCGTGTGTGGACTGATGATACGGATGATGTTCCGGATTTCAATTTTGATCATACAAGTGCTGGACTTCAGATATGCATTGTTTGGATAAGCCACCACTTTGTTTAGAGTGTTTTAAAATATGGCATTGCTAATTATTTATTTTTATTATTTTAGTTACCAAAGAATGGTTGTTAATTTAGTAGATTTTTTTGTCATATGTTACCAATGAATGGTTATTAATTTTGTAGATTTTTATACATACCAATAAAAATGGTTGTAATTTTTATATTTTTTTTAAATGTACTCTAAAATGAATTAGAAAATATATGCATATATTAATTCTTTTGAATATTCTCATTTATTTTTATAAAATAAAACCATAATAGTTTTTTAGATATTCGCTCTAGTTGCCTTTTTTGTGCCTAAAACAGATAGACGTGAATAAACGTCCTGTCCCATAAGGTGGAAATATGATTGGAAGCGACAAGGACGTCAATAGACGTTGACGTGTATAGCAGTCATGTCCACCCCCATTTTCAACGTAGCTCTAACAGGACTGGACGTTAATACACGTCCCTCCCCTCATATTAGTATTTCAATTTAGGACGAATCAGGACAATAATCCCATTATTATAGTGGCTTCGGTATAGTTCTACATGCTCTAGAACCAGAAATACCGCAAGTGTCCCCCTTGAAACCTTCATAAAAATTTAGTGTCCGCCAAAGGGTTAAGTCAAATTAACGACCCTCAATTTTGTAACTTCACAAAAGCGAATATGATGAATAGAACAGTAAATAGACCGGGACCATCAGGATGAAATTGGACCGATATTCCACCTCCGCAGTGCAACCACATCAACAGGAATACATAGCGGAAAATTTTACCAATGATAATTCATATCATTTAGTATCAACACTTTTACCAGTGGAAAAATTAATTAAAACATTCTTGGTGCAAGTTCCAACATTTTCAGGTGTAGGATTGGATAATGAAAATGAATTAAAATAACTTTCTAGAATTGGCTAAACAGGCTTATAATTTAACGAGATGAGCTAAAGGGAATATTGCTGAGGATGTTGATCACAAGTAAATTGACAGGAGCATCCAACGCACTCTTTAGATATGCTAACGTAGAAAATTTCAATCAGTACAAAGATATACAAAGAAATAGTTTTTCTTTATTATTATATTAGTTTTATTGGAAGTGAAGATATGGCTACATTAGCATCAGAAGTTATGGGAATGTACCAATACGAGAATAAAATGGTAGAACTTATTGGGGGAAAAATTTCGGAAAAATTAGCGGCATCATACCGTAATAGAGTAAGTGAACGCTACCATAACGAAGGTAGAGTAAATAAAATGGAAATCACGACTAAAAGAGTATTTTTCGGAGGACTGTGATCAGCAGATGTGAAGCAATATTTAAAATTTAAAAAACCCAGAAAACCTAAGGGTCTCCATAGGAGCGGCACGTCAATACTTGAATGAAACAAGGAATCTGGGATATGTTTCAAATTCAACGGGATGTAATCAAATCAATGCAAATTACCAACTGTTAACAAGTATGATATGATGAAGAAACTTAATGAAAATGGATCACTGCAACCTCACAATGAGAAAAATAGATTTAACAACGGAAATAATTTTAGAAATAATAATAATTATTTCAGAGGAAACCAAGATAACCATAAAATTAACAATAATTCAAATACCGGATTTAGAAACAACAACAACAATAGTAACAATCATTTTAATAGACCATTTACAAATAATTATGTTATTAAAAAAATAATAAGACCCCTGATAGAAATAACAATGGAACCCAAATATATTTAATGGTAATACCTACCAACATAATAAAAATAATAATAATTATAATTATAATACTAATAATAATACCAATAACAACCATCAACGTAATAGCAATATTTCATTTAGAGGGCGAACGACAAGTAATACTAAAACTAAATGATTTAAGTGGGGCGAAGCAGGTCACCTTAGTAGAGATTGCACTTGGCAATCCCAGTCAGCAACAGTGCAATGCTCAAATTGTGGAATAAATGGACATGATTCCACTCATTGTTTTAAACTACGTTCCGGAAATAACAATGCCGGTGCTCAAAGGATACTCGCATTAAATAACGAATAAAGTTTAGAAGCTTATTGCGAATGATGCGCAAAGAAAGGTCATATAATTCTAGATTGTAAGCACGTAAATCCTACGAATCCAGAATGGTATTGGATTCGGGAAACGAGAATGGAGTTAACTAAAAGAGGCCAGCTCATTCCTTTCGGAGGCAAAATAACCTTACAAGAGCCAATAATTAATTTAGAAAAATATAATTGGATAGATCCTGAATATCAAAAGATAATATAGAAATTAATAAAAACAACGGAATGCAAATTAACTCGATAAATTATGTAAACTCTTTTTTAAGTTCTTGTGAAGAGAAGTAAATAAAAGAATCAGAAGTCGAGAATAAGATTATTAAGTTACCAAATGATGGTATTTTGGGATAATTTGACGACCCCTAAACGTGATGAGAATAAAACAATTTATACAGAATTAACGGGAGCAGCATAAAATACTGCATCACAAAATCTTGCATTGACAAAATCTTGCTTTTCTAAAGAATATTGCAACATCAAAATTTAGCATCAGAAAATCTTGCAATTGCAAAATCTTCAGATCAAAATCTATGAATAACAAAATCTTTAAAATTGTTATTTGAAAACAAGTAAATTAACTATGAAAATACAATTGCATTTTATCTTTTATTATAATAACATAATATATTTAACATAAATGTAACTTCAATAAAAATAATATAACAATAATATTTTTATTTCAAAATACTTAAAAATTTTAATTAAGGTTAATATTTTGGGCAATTCGTTCTAGAAACTCTTCTTTAGTTAAGTTTCCCTTTTTAGGGCTTTTTTAAAAAAAAAATCCCTTATGCTAACGCTTTTGTCCGTCTGTCTGTCCGTCTGTCCGTCCGGTGTAAACAATAAAAACCAGTTATTTCACATGGTTAATGTACACTCAGGTATATGATAGACAAACCTATGGAAAGCTTGATTTATTGAGAACCAGATGCAATTGATATAATTTCAAAATTCGGCCGGTAGGTGGCGCAATTCGCATTTTTCCAAATAAAAATTACAATTTTATATAGTAAATGTGCACCAAAAATGAAGTTTGACCACTCGTTGGAAAGGTATTTAAGAGTAGAATATTATGCCAGTAACCGTATTTCAAATTTCTACCGCTAGAGGCGCTGAAAACTAAAATATATAAAATGTTAATTTTTAAAATGTGATTTGCAATAGTCAATAAGCCCCAAAAATTAGGTTTAATGTTGCAACTGAAAGGTAGTAATATAAAACCACAGTAGTTATAATTTTAAATTCTACCGCTAAATAATTATATTGTTTTTTAAAAATGTCATTTAATTTGGTGAATCTTTACCAAAAATGAAGGGAAAGCAAGCGCTGGAAACCTAATATAAACTAAAATAAATCAGACATCCTCATAATCTGATTTTTTGCCACTAGAGGGCAGTAAAATACAAGTAAAAAGTTGTAATTTAATATAGTAAATGTTCACCAAAAATGAAGTGTGACTACTCGTTGGAAAGGTAGTTAAGAGTAGAATACGATGCCGGTAACTGTATTTCCAATTTCTGCCGCTAGAGGCGCCGAATACTAAAATATGGAAAAAGAGTTTTCAAAATGTGTTTTCCAATTGTGAATAAGCTCCAAAAAATAGGTTCAATGTCGAATCTGAAATTTAGTAAGTAGTAGTATAAAATCACAGTTATAATTTTAATTTCTGCGGATAGAGGGTGCAACATATACTCCAAATATGTATTTAGAGTAGTTGCATTTAAAAAAAAAGCCCGTAATTATAAAACTACTGATCAGTAGTTCGGCTGCGCGGCATTTTTCTTTTTATGTTTTTTTATTCTTTCATTTTTTTTTAATAATATTGTTCTTCTTTTGTAATTTTTCTCCTCTCTTAACTTTTTCCACGCGATGATTTGCTGCAATCAACTCTTTAGACATATTTTCTATTATTTTATATAACCCAGCATGACGCTTTCCCACTACAACGACGATGGTGCCATGCTTCGACACTATTTTGTGTCCGTGGGAAGCATTCCGCAACTTTTTCCGTATCAGCAACGGACCAAAAATCTTATTTATATTTAGGTCGTTCATTTTCATTTAATCGGCCAATATAATTAGTATATAATATAATATAAATTTTTTTGATAGATTTTGTAATGAAAGATTTCGTAATAAAAAATTTATGTGTTAGATTTTGTAATGCAAGATTTTGAAAAAAAAATTTTTAAAAAAGATTGTGTGTGCAATATTTTGTGATGTAAGATTTTGTAAAGTTAGTTTTCGATCCCAACCCGATAACAATACGAATGAATTACATGAATATTAGCCCTGTTTTTTTTTGTAGATGCGTATATTGTATTGCAAATTTTTACATTCACCCTTATTACCGTAGTCGCTTCGCCAGTCGATACGCGTCGACTCTCATGAATTGGTATTACCATACTCGCTTTTTCGCTCGCTGGCGCAATAATTATCGACTGGGCGACTCTAAATGGTATTACCGTACTCGCTGTCGATTCGATTGTAGTCGATATCAGTCGATAATTCACTCGCCTAGAATTTTTCAAGCGAGAGGTTATTTTTTATAGAGGAATTTCATTAAAATTTAAACTTAAAAAAATTATTGTGTTTAATTAAAGTATTTTAAATTCTGGATTTTTAAAAGATTTTTTTAAGATAAAACAAATTTAATTTTGATGACGCGGTTTTTTATGAATTAGAAAATTACAACTTTGGAAATACCCGAAAAAAAATAGAATTTATCAAAAAAATTAATTTTGGAAAAATAATTTAAAAATAAATTTAGGTATAATTTTAAATTTCCTTTTAATGACGTGGTTTTTTTATGAATTAAAATTTATCAAGAAAATTTCTCCTTTGGAATTACCGGAAAAAAAGAATTAAAATTGATTGTATAGATTACATAAATTTTGATCTATAAAATTAATTTTAATTTTTTTTTTCAGGTAATTCCAAAGGAGAAATTTTCTTGATATATTCTAATTCAAAACTCGTCATCAAAATTAAATTTGTTTTATCTTATAAAAATCTTTAAAAAATCCAGAATCACCTCTATGATTTGAAATACACACTAAAGATAAATATTTTTTTTATAGAATTTAGCAATATTATTTTGTAAAATATGGATTTTTAATTTTTGGCTTGATGCATTAAAATTTTTTTATTAAATATTAATTGCTTAATTTGAAAAAAGAATTCGAATAAATAGACAAACTGTCAAATAAATTTCCAAATTACGAAAAAATGACTGTGCTGCCAATACAGAAAACAAAAAATATACGCGTCCTGCCGTGTTTCTCAATTGAGAGTCGCCTAAAAGCGAAGCGAGTACCATCATACCAAAAATAATCTCAATCGAATCGACTATCGAATAGACTGGCGACTGGCGTATCGACTGGCGAAGCGACTACGGTAATAAGGGTGAATATCTTCTTCTACTACAATTCTGTGGAAAATTGCCAGAACATGATAAGTTCATTTTTGACAAATTGTAAAATTAATTTTTAAAAATCAATAATTAATAAACGAAATTAATTATGTGACAAAAATATTCTTGATAAATTCTAATTCATAAAAAAACCACGTCATTAAAAGGAAATTTAAAATTATACCTAAATTTATTTTTAAATTAAGGTTTTTCCAAAATTAATTTTTTTGATAAATTCTATTTTGTTTTTCGGGTATTTCCAAAGTTGTAATTTTCTTAATTAATTTTCTAATTCATAAAAAACCGCGTCATCAAAATTAAATTTGTTTTATCTTAAAAAAACCTTTAAAAAATCCAGAATTTAAAATACTTTAATTAATAAACACAATAATTTTTTTAAGTTTAAATTTTAATGAAATTCCTCTATAAAAAATAACCTCTCGCTTAAAAAATTCTAGGCGAGTGAATTATCGACTGATATCGACTACAATCGAATCGACAGCGAGTACGGTAATACCATTTAGAGTCGCCCAGTCGATAAATATTTCGACAGCGAGAGAAAAAGCGAGTATGGTGGTAATACCAATTCATGAGAGTCGACGCATATCGACTGGCGAAGCGACTACGGTAATAAGGGTGATTATCACAGGAGTTGCTAAATTAAATAAAGGAGAAAAAATGAATATTATTATAGAAGAAAATGTAAGAGTAATTGTGGAAGATTTTTTTTTAGAAGAATATACTGAAGTAATATGTTTTAAGAAAAATGTAATAGAAGTTGTAGTAGAATAATGCAATTTATTTATTTTATTTATTTATTTATGTCTAGCTCAAACAATTACATACTTAAATTTAATATACAATTTTTCTCAAAAATAGTTTCAACTTAAATATTATTTTAATTTATTCTAAGGCAAACTAGAATATAGTCATGATTTAAAAATTAATATTATATATAAGTAAAAAATAAGTAAAATTATTATTTCATATATAAAAAATTATACAAAATATGAATAATATGATATATTTGAGCAAAGGAAAAAAGCCCAAAAAAAATTCACAAACAATTTATCAATACCACACCTAATTGAATTCAAAAAATGTAAAGCACAAGCAAGACGACTTATTAGAACTGCCAAAAGAAAATCATTTCAAGACTTCGTACAGATTATAAATCTAAATACATCAAACACCGAAGTGTGGAACAATCGAACAATATCAGGAAAATAAACATAATCCGCCCTAATGCCATATATCCAGATAAATAATCAAATAATATCAACAAGTGATGAAATAGCAAACGCTATTGGTCAATATCTTTTCAATATATGATCCACTTTGAAATATCCTCAAGAATAAAAAATAAAATCTCACAAGAAGCAATTGAGCTAAGTTTCAATAGGCTAAATTCTAAATGATGAAGTATATAATAAACTTTTTACTCCATATAAACTCGAAAATGCTCTGAAAAGTTGTAAAGGATCATTCATTACGATATAATGAAGAATCTCAATGGTGGACAAAAAAGGTATATCTCAAATGTTTATAATGAAGTTTGGAAATATCAATTTATCCCCAAAAAAAGGGAAAACCGCCCTCATTATTCCAATTAAAAAACCAAATAAAGACAGTAATATCCCAGTAAATTTCAGACCAATCTATCTGACGTCATATGTCTCAAAAGTAATGGAAAAAATACTCGATACTCGACTTACCTGTCTAAACACAAAATAATAAGCAAGAATCAATGTGGTTTTAGAAAAATGTATTCGACTATTTAATAAAACTCCAGCCTGAGATATTAACAGCATTTGAAAATCAAGAACACTTAATTGCAATTTCACTTGATATCACGAAAGCCTATGATACTTCCTATAAATATGGAATATTAAGAGAAATTCAAAACATCAGCTTAAATATGGCAAATTTTATGATAAATTTTTTAACAGACAGATCCTTTAAAGTTACATTAGATAATACAGAAATCCAACAAATTTGTACGAGAAATTGGAATCCAACAAGGATCTGTACTGAAAACTTTTCTTAATATTAATATTAAACACTGTTGAAAGTTGTGTAAACATCAACATCTTTGCCGACGACTCTACAATATATATGATACATAAAGACCTCAGCCATATCGAAGAAAAAATACAAAAAACCCTGGACAACCTAAAATAGTCTGATTATACAGGTTTCCAGATATCTGCAGAGAAAACTGAAGCTATACACTTCACTCAAAAGTATAAATATTCATTTATTATATCACTACCCATTTTTATATACAATGGAAAAAAAATTAATTACAATAACAATGCAAAAATACGGGGTTTAATTTTTGACAAAAAAATAACGTGGAAATATCAAATAGCTGAGATTAAAAAAATGCCGCGCAGCCTAACTACTGATCAGTAGTTTTATAATTATGGGCTTTTTTAAAATTCAGCTACTGTAAATGCATATTTTGAGTATATGTTAAACCCTCTAGGCGCAGAAATTAAACTTATAGCAACTATGATTTGATACTATTACTTACTACCTTTTAGATGCGACCTTAAACCTATTTTTTTGGTGCTTATTGACAATTGGGAAACAAATTTTGAATATTAACATTTTACATATTTTAGTATTCAGCACCTCTAGCTGTAGATATTGGAAATACCGGCATCGTATTCTACTCTAACTACCTTGCCAAAGAGTTGCCACACTTCATTTTTTGTGCACATTTACTATATTAAATTAAAGTTTTTACTTGATTTTACTTCCATCTAGCGGCAAAAACAGGACTCTGGGCCTGATTTATCTTATGTTAGATTAGCTTTCCTGCGCTTGCCTCCCTTCATTTTTGATAAAGATTCACCAAGTCAAATACCAGTGTTAAAAAAACATTATAATTATGGTACGCCCTCTAGTGGCATAAATTAAAATTATAACAACTGAGGTTTTATAATACTATTTACTACCCTTCAGATGCAACATTAAACCTATTTTTTGGGGCAATTGACTATTGGAAATCACATTTTAGAAATTAAAATTTTAAATATTTTAATATTCAGCGCCTCTAGCGGTCGTAATTTCATATACGGTTAGTGGCATGGTATTCTATTCTTAAATACCTTTCCAACGAGTAGTCACACTTCATTTTTGGTACACATTTACTTTATTAAATTAAAAGGTTTTACTTGTATTTTACTGCCATCTAGCGGCAAAAAATCCGACTGTGGGAGTACCTGATTTATTTTATTTTAGATAAGCTTTCCTGCGTTTGCTTTTGCTTCATTTTTGGTATATATTAATCAAGTTAAATAAAATTTTTATAAAACATTATAATTATATGTTTCGCCCTCTAGTGGTGGTTTTACTACTACCTACTACCAATGAATATATAATAAGAAAATCGCAAGTGGGACAAATGCGAATTTTTCAATTTTTCTTCGCGGTTCATAACATTGGTCATTATATGCTGTACATATTATTCTGAAATCTCTTTAAAAAAATTGTGTGACTCAAAAAAACAAAACGTATTAACGCCTTGCATATTGAGGCAATATTAAGTGAATTAATCGCTATTTCTCCTTAATTCCTGTGGCGGCAATTCATGGCCCCAAATTTGTAATTATATAGTAATGATTTAATGAAAAATAGATTTCAGGGATGTACAGGGCAGGGTTTTGCTTAAGTGGACCATTTTTGAAATGCATACATATATTGACGTATAAATAATTCAATTTCTTGTAATGTTATGCTAAAAATTGAATTATATATATGTACATACACATATATATGTATGTATATATAATATATATATATATATCTTTTTCATATTTCTCAAATATTTATTATCTATATCTATGCACAAAGACAAAATATTAAAAAAGCATAAATTATATCTAAAAATTAATTTCTATATCGTAAAAAATTTTCAAATTAAGAAAAAAATGAATTTTTTTTCACTTAGAATAAAAAGAGAATTTTTCTTTCAGTTTGAGAATTTTGTTACTTCCAGTAAATAAGCCCCAAAAATTAGGTTTTTACAGCCGTTCATGGAAAAAAAATCAAAAATTTGGTTTTAAAATTCACATGCGACTTCTTTATTATTATATATTCTTTGCTTCTACCTGTCAAATGCGACATTAAACCTAATTTTTGGGGCTTATTTACTGTTGGAAATCACATTTAAAAAATTAATGTTGGGGGCTGGGAGAGAGTTGATTCCAAAATTTATACCACAATTTTCTATGAGCTTATAATTTTTATATAAATTCAAATTTATATTGATGATTGAAATATTCTATTGCTCACCACAAAAAAAATTGCTTTATTGTTTTGTGGACTTTGTAATTTTTTCTTCTTCTGTTGAGCTTCTACTAATCGATGTGTTTGAGATGAGATTCGTTGAGAGAATAAATTATGGTTATCACAAGCCAGATATAATCTTTTTAAGAGTATTATACTCTTTTCGACTCCTTAATTTGTATACTCTTTCTTTTTCTTAAATTTACGCATTTATACTCTTTTTTCCTTAAGGACGCATTTATAATCTTTTTTCTTAAAATAACTGTGAATTTTGACCCAAAGTCAAAATCGGTTTAAATAATAGCTGCAGGGTAAATTCGATATTGAAAAGAATCGGTTACAATATTTCCTACTGGGTAATTTTTTTTTCATTATTCACTTTTCATTGCTGTTGTCAATCAATTCAATTTTTATTGTGTGCTGTGTGGTTGATTTAACAAAAAATATAAAAAATTTAATAATTCATATTTAAGAACAGTTATTTTTTTCACATGTTAACCTTTGTGTCTGTTTGGGTAAGTACGTATAAAATGAGATTTTAAATTTATATCATTAATTTATTGTAAAAATTATGAAATATATTTCTCGTTTCTTCCTAAGTAGCCAAATTATAAAATAAAAATGACCCAAAGTCAAAGAGGTAATTGTAAATTCAAATTGAATTTTACGGAGGAATATCCATTTATTAACAGTTGCGACAACGAATTTCTAGCTTGCTGTTCTGTAGTTGCAACTTAAAATTGTCAATTAAAAATAAAGGAAGACATGATGTTGAACAGCATATTTCCTCAAAAAAACATCAAGCTAATGTGAAAGTCACAGCTACAGAAAAATTGGATTCATTTTTCAAACAAACAAAATTTAACGATGAAGATAAGAAACTAACTCACATTGAATTAGTTTGGACATTCCACAATGTCCGACACGACAATTCGATAAAGAATATGGATTGCACATCAATTGTTTTTCGCCAAACTATGAAAAATAACAAGATAACATGTTCAAGGACAAAAGCAAGAAGTCTAGTTGGAGTTATAACTTTGAATTGATATCATTTAATTTAATATTAAATTATAAATTATTTAATTTAAATTTAAGTAACTTTCATTTTTCCTTATATATAGGTATTGCAATATGGACACATTTACTATTAAAACATCTATTTTGAACATTCATAGTCTGCCAAATGAAACTGCTGATAGAATATCTGCTGTGGTTCTGTCAGATATAAATAAGTATGAACTACAGGAAAAAATTATTGGGTTTTTAGCAGATAATGCCATAGTCAATTTCGGCAGTGTTGAAAAAAAACGGAAGGAAATTTTCATGCAATTTTGGAAAAATAAATAAATAGAGAATTGCTATCAATTGGCTGTGGAGCTCAAATATTCAACAATGCTTTAAATGTGGCAACAAATAAAATTATTCCGATAGATATTGAACAAATATGTTTCAAAATTATTATCATTTTTCTATATATACTCTTCCGTTCGGAAAAACTAAAATTTTTTTGTAATTTTATTGGATATGAATATAAAATATTACTATCACATTCTAAAACCAGATGGTTATCACTTTTTCCGTGTACCGAATGTATATTAGATTTATACGAACAATTAGAAAATCAGAAAGAAGCGATATAACTATGGATGTTACATAATTATTTTATAGTTTAGGTACGTGAAAAACTGGAAAATCGTCTAAATTGTAATTTTATTTCATTTTCAGCTAATAATTTATTAAATAAACTTATCAATGATGGACACATAAAAAAATTGTATGTTGAAGCTGTAATTAAAAATTATTATACTGAGATAATTCGTTATTTAGATAAATGGGAAAAACGAGCTACAAAAAGTTGACTATGAAAAATTTTCAAATTCTTATCATCTAATTTTCGAAAATATTTTTAAATCAACTACAAATAGAAAATTAAATGATAATGAGCCTTTCGAAAGAGATTTTTGAAATTCTCCAATCATCCAATATAGTATATCAAGTTTTGCAGATTTTAAAGAAGCTGTTGAATATGTATTGACATTACAATGTGCAATGAAAATAAAAGTGAATTTAAATATAACTTGCATAGAATTTTCTAATTTATCAATAATAGATATTGGATGATTAAATAAAGCCAAGAGTGCTGAAAAATATAATAATTGATCTCAAAATTATAATTTTGCTTTAATAATTTTTAATAATTAATAAATTTAATAACATTTTTAAGAATATAAATTTTTTTTAAATAATTAAAAAAAAAATTTAATAATTAATAAATTTAATAACACATAATGTTATTTGTAACAAGAAAATGTAATTTTTCTTAATTGAATTGTTTTCGTTTATTTTGATTCATATCATTTCAAATGAAAAAATGAAATATTGTTTTGTTAACGTTTTCTTATTGCTTTTTATATAAAAAAGTATTTATATTAATATATTAAATATATACATAAAATGAAAACTTTTGTTTTATTTAAAAAAAAATGAGTAACATAAAAAAAAATAAAAAATCCTATAAAAAAATCATTCATAATTTTACTACGATCGCTATCTATTAATGTAATTACTATGAATGTTCAAATTTAACCAAAAATAATGAAAAATAAAAAATTGAAATTTGAAAAAATAAATGAAATCCTTTGGTTTAAAAAACCCAAAACAGGTAGAATTTTTTTTTTGCTTCATATAAAGCTTTGACTATATAATATATGGACTGCAAATCGCTTATAATTTCCTTTGCTGTCAAAGAAAAAAATACTATTATGACTGGTAGCGCATAGCACCAGAGATGGCCAATAAAAGAACTAAAGTTATGGAATTCTGAATTAAATCCAGTAGAATTCTCAAGTAAAATCTATGGAATTCTCATAAATGATTTAGTTGTTTGATTGGCCGTCAAAAAGGCGAGCGTCGCCAAAGGCAATTCGGAACAGTTAGTTCCTTTTTTCGCCATGTCTGGTGGTGTGCGCATAGTCGGTCATAGCTACAGCAATGAAGTTGGTTACTAGCAGTCCATATATTATATAGTCAAAGATATAAAGTATATTATCTTTTTCCAGAACAAAATTGAAAATAAATATAAGATTCCAAATATGAGTTTCTAAATTTTTGTTAAAATAGACACAATAACCAGAAATATACATATATTTCCTTACCCTTTCTATCTCATACATATTTTTCTATATTTTTTTCGTCCTTATTCCTTTTTCTATTATTATAGTATACAGAAAATAAAAAAAAGCATATTATTAAATTTCACCACAAAAATGTGTGTACCTTCTGTCGTCTCTATACAATTTCTACGTCTTATGCACAAATTCGTTATTTCAACTTTCTTAACAAAAATATTTTGCTGTGGTGAACTACTCATATTGGCGTCCTAATGTTTTCAGTTTTTTAAGTCTTTTTTAAATTTTGGATATCTTTATATTATATACGGCTTTGATTAAAGTATTTCCACCATGTAAAGATACATGACGAACGAGCGATACAAATAAATATACAAATCGATAGCGATACGGAAGCAAAATAGGAAATTTTTCGCTATAGGTTAGCTGAGAATTAACCAACTTGCCATGTGACCGAAGTATACCATTTGCACCTAAGAACGGATTCCATGATAAGAGAGAACTATTGGTTGGCAAAACTTTGTTATTCAACAATGCTTTATATTCATTGCCATAATATTGTTTTTGAGTGAGGAGTATGAGGCGATTTCGAGAAAATGAGGCTTCATTTTGACAGATTACGTGATGGGGTTCAGGATGGCTACTATGTAATTCGGTTCGAATAAAATTTCATTCGTAAACGAACAATTCGTACTATGTAATCCGAATTTCGGAAATTTTGATATCCGTAAATTAAATTTCAGTGATGCCAATTTATATATAGTTTTCGTTTCGAAAATTCGGACATTTTGCTACCATGTAATTCGATTATGAGTAAAAAATTATCCGTAAAACGAATATTTTATTCGATAACCATTTCAATTGTGAAAATTAATTCGATTGGACGCTTTTTTAAAACTGTAAGTATTTCTTATATTAATTGTGGATATTATATATGTGCATATTAAATAAAGAAATCAATAAAAATTAATAAAATATATATTATATACAAAAATTAATTATTATGGGAAAATATATTGTTTTTTATAGGGAAAAACAAAAAAATTCAAATACAAAGCAGAGGCAGTTTAAAATAATGGTGGAATTGATGGAAAAACATAATGATTTGGCAAAAGGAATGCTCAAAAGTAGTGAAGGCCGAAATAAGTCAAATAATTTATGGAAAAATTTAGCGGATATGTTAAATTGTGCTTGAATTATTTCCAATTACCTGGATTTTAGAGGTAAAAATAAATTTTGAAAAAAAGCACGCAGACAATGTAATAATAATTCGAAGAAAAACTTATAATAATGATCTATTTTTATTTATCAAACATGAAATTAAAAATAACAAAATCAAAGTTACAAACTATTTTTTATTTCATCTCTTATTCTCTTAGCAATATTTGTTATATTATAAGTTTCTAGTTCACATTAAAATTATTAATACTATCATAATCTTCATCTGTGGTTCGGTGTATAATAATTCATTGCTTAAATCCATTTTAAATTTAAGGCAAATGTTGTGTGTAAAGCGCAGAAAACATTTAAAAATTTACCAGCTTTTGCCGGAGTATAGTGGAGTTCTCTAGCTGCTAGTAAGCAACGAAATTCTTTTGAGAGCCGGAAATTCTTTTATAAAACTAAAATAAAAATAAATTGTATTTTGAACTGAAATAAATGTAATAAAATTTAAATTTTACCTCTTGGTTTCTAATTCCATTATATTTGAATTATCTCAAATCCTTGTTCTAATAATTTGTTCATTTCCATTTTCTTCATCAAACCACAATGTTACGATATCCATAATTTATTTAAATTTACAAAATTGTTTATAAAAAATCACTAAACACCACAAATCGTTTTTGTTTTTTGAAACTGTGACAGTTGACAACAATTTCAACGGACGTGAAATTAACAAATTTTCAATAATAAATGGCAGCACTTGTTGTTCGATCCGAATATTTTACATGGTACCAATGTTCCGTATAATCGAATATCATATTCGAAAATATTTTCGGTTCGAACCGAATTACATAGTAGCCATCCTGATATACGTTTTAATATGTGACAATGATGAAAGAAACGAAATATGTAACAAGTAACTATAATAGCCTTTTCGTATGAAGAAAATCTATCCAGATAACTGAAGAAACTTGAGTGGCGAAAGTTTTGATTGGTTTTTCCTCTAAATTCGTATGAGTTAAGCTGGGTTTTGAAATTGTCCAAAGGTGTTCTTGAAATTGTCCAAAGGTGCCTTTCCACCATAGACGGGAAGTTGAGATGTCAGTAGGAAAAAGTCCCCGAGAGCCAATGTCGGCTGACGTTCAGGATGGATTTGTGGAACAGAAAATAGATTTTTTAAATGTAAATTCACCAACATACGCTCATTTTCATAGAGGGATTTAAGGGCTTTCCACGCAATATTGAAATTTTCCTAAGTACAAGGAAATTTTTCAATTATTGTAGCGGCGTCACCTTTACATTTTCGCTTCAGCGCAGCCAATGAAAAATCACCCAAAAAAATAAAAAAAAATACTATATGCACGGACATGGAACCATTCGAATATTTTTTCAAGAAGATTTTCAAGACGACGACGATTCCTTAAAACACGTGGAGGATGGAACACCATTGAGTAATTTATTTTCAAAAGTGTATTTTTGGGTGCGTAATTAAAAAAAATTGGGTTTTTTTTTGGAAATTATAAGCTGATAATAATTTCACTTTTTATTTCTATAATGCAAATTAATAATTTTATACGGTAGTAGTAGTATATGTTCCTTCTGGGACAGTTTTTTCCATACAAAACTACAAAATAATCAAGTTTTTTGAAAATTTAAAATTGTCTCAGTTGGTCCAGAACATACATATACTTTTCGATATAAAAACTGTCCCAGAAGGAACATATCACAATAAATTCACGCATAGTAACTTTTTTTTCGCTTTTGTGGTCTACCTCTACCATATAGATATGTATGTTCTGGCTCACTATTTTCCATACAAAATACACATTTTTTTGAAAATTTAAAATTCTCAGTTGAGCCAGAAAATCCATATACTTTTCAATATAAAATCTTCACAACACAACTTTTTTTCATTTTGCTTTGTCCCAATATCCACATATATTTTTTGCACATACTTTATAATATAATCCGAATACAAGTTTCACTTTCAATTTTAATGAAATAAAAATCGCGCACATTAACTTTTTCGAATTCTCTTCGACGGCATATAATCCGAATACAAGTTTCACTTTCAATTTTAATAAAATAAAATTTACTTGTATTCTCTTTTGCGGTCCTCCATATAAAACCTTGGTTTATTAAAAATTATTTTATTTCAATTTATAAACCGAAAAACTTGTTTTAATTTGCATAATCAAAAATTGCAAAAAGTAAATTATGATTTTATTTATATTGAACTTAAAAATTGTGAAATTAAAATCAATATTTTCTTATAAATACTGATTAAAATTATATTTACATGTAAAAAAAAATAATAAAAAAAATTCATTTGCAATTTTAATTTTTTTATTTGTACTACATATGTAATAAAAAATATATTTTACAAGTATGAATTTAATTTTTTTAAACTATAGAACTTTACCTGAAAGTTAATATTTGTATTATATATTTTAATAAAATCACAAGCATTTGTTTGAAATATTTAATATTTTATATTTATGTACAATTATTAAGAAAAAATTTAAATTTACTTCTATCGTCTGGTGAACAAAATGTGTTCTTCTGCATCATCTTCATCATCCTCATCTTCTTCATCTACTCTATCTTCTGCATCTTCTTCACCATTCTCATCTTCTTCACCATCATCATCTTCTACATAATACTCACCATCTTCTTCACCATTTCTTCACTTCACTATTCTTCACCATCTTCAGCTTCTTCACTATCCTCAACTATCTTCAGCTTCTTCACTATCCTCAGCTTCTTCATGTTCTGAATCTTCCTGAATCATTATCATTAAAATTTACATTTATTTGCATTTTTTTTAAAATAAAAATTAGTTTTATCTTCTAGTGAACAATATCACTTCACTTCATCATCATCTTCTACATAATATTCACCATCTTCTTCACTTCACTATTCTTCACTATCTTCAGCTTCTTCACTATCCTCAGCTATCTTCAGCTTCTTCACTATCCTCAGCTTCTTCATGCTCTGAATCTTCCTGAATCATTATCATTATTTATTATTAATCAACAGTATTTTACAATTTAAAATATCGATGATTCTATTATCCCAGGACAATAAACTGGTGACGACTTCTCTTCTGATGTAAGATCTATAATATAGTCAAATGTATTACAGGTGGACAAATGATTAATATTTTTGTGGTTTCTTTAGTTGGTTGAAACATGGCAATTTGAAACTGACATACTGAAATTATAATTTTTGCATAGTTTTTTTTATACCTAAAATGCAGACTTTTAAAAAAAATCCTTCTCAATTCTATAACTTAAAATCCTAATTATCTACTTTTATTATTTTAATAAATTCTACAGTATTTTACAATTTAAAATATCGATAAAATTTAGAATGTGGCGCCGGACAGTATCTGGATGAACACTTATTCCCAATTCACTTGTGAGATTATCAGCAATTTTAACATCGCTTACTCTAGGATTTTCATTAATTTCTCTTAAAATTACTTGAGAGTTTCTATTAGTTATTATTGAGGGATCTTGGATTATTTTCATATTTACCGCTGGTATTAAAGTTTTTTATAACTTTCAACACTTCATTTGCTTAATCTAAAAATATTTACAATTTTTTGTACTGGTTTTTTTTTAATTTTTTTAGCTTTATTATTAATTTTCTAACTTGTACTGAAATTTATTTTCTTATACCACTCATTTTTTACTTAAATAAATATAAACACATTTTTTTAAATGCAATATTTCTCTAGCGATTAAAAATACGCTAACTTATATTTTAAAATAAAAAAAATATTAATATTGCAATAACTAAACTAATGAATTTTTAACCACTCCATGATTTTCGTACGTAGACTTTTGTTGCATATTTGAAAAACAGATTTTTATATTTAGTTCTTTTATATTTAGATTTTTTTTTAATTTGCGCATTTTGTTACAAAATTGTCAAATTATAACATCTTATTATATAACAAAATAAAAGAGTTTAATGCACCTGAAATATTATTTTAACCCTTTGTTTTTAAATATTACATACCGTACGTAGACTTTTGTGAGTAAGTGTATCTTCTTCTTTTATACTGTTAATAAAATTTTCAATATCAGCTTGAAACATAATCTGTGGATTTATTTCCTTGCTTTTTTGAGTTGCTATAATATCCTGGTCATGAACTTCAGAAACGAAAGCTTCTTCACATACATAACAGCGGTCTTCAAAAGTTTTTATCAACCTTTCAAGTTTCAAAACATCTTCTTCATCACAATTGTGGTACAATTTTGTACAATAATAACAGCATAAAATTTAAGGAATTATTATCACTTTCATTTTGTTTTAAAATAATGTAAAACTAAAAATGATCAGATATACATGGATGAAAATTATTAAATTAATATATTAATAATTTGAAGTAATTTTGTTATCAAATATAAAATTTAAGTAATTATTATCACTTTTATTTTGTTTTGAAATGGAAACTAAAAATACTCACATGGACGAAAATTATTAAATTAATATATTAATAATTTGAAATAATTTTGTTATCAAATATAAAATTTAACGGAATTATTATCATTTTCATTTTGTTTTGAAATGGAAACTAAAAATGATCAGATATATACATGGACGAAAATTATTAAATTAATATATTAATAATTTGAAATAATTTTTTTATCAAATATGAAATTTAACGGAACTATTATCATTTTGTTTTGAAATGGAAACTAAAAATACTCAGATATACATGGACGAAAATTATTAAATTAATATATTAATAATTTGAAATAATTTTGTTATCAAATATAAAATTTAACGGAACTATTATCATTTTCATTTTGTTTTGAAATGGAAACTAAAAATGGTCAAAAATACATCCTCGAAAATTAATAAATTAATATATTCATAATTTTAAATAATTTTGTTATCAAATATAAAATTTAATGGAATTATTATCATTTTCATTTTGTTTTGAAATGGAAACTAAAAATACTGAGATATACATGGACGAAAATTATTAAATTAATATATTAATAATTTGAAATAATTTTGTTATCAAATATAAAATTTAATGGAATTATTATCATTTTCATTTTGTTTTGAAATGGAAACTAAAAATACTGAGATATACATGGACGAAAATTATTAAATTAATATATTAATAATTTGAAATAATTTTGTTATCAAATATAAAATTTAATGGAATTATTATCATTTTCATTTTGTTTTGAAATGGAAACTAAAAATACTGAGATATACATGGACGAAAATTATTAAATTAATATATTAATAATTTGAAATAATTTTGTTATCAAATATAAAATTTAACGGACTTATTATCATTTTCATTTTGTTTTGAAATGGAAACTAAAAATACTGAGATATACATGGACGAAAATTATTAAATTAATATATTAATAATTTGAAATAATTTTGTTATCAAATATAAAATTTAACGGAATTATTATCATTTTCATTTTGTTTTGAAATGGAAACTAAAAATACTGAGATATACATGGACGAAAATTATTAAATTAATATATTAATAATTTGAAATAATTTTTTTATCAAATATAAAATTTAACGGACTTATTATCATTTTCATTTTGTTTTGAAATGGAAACTAAAAATACTGAGATATACATGGACGAAAATTATTAAATTAATATATATTAATAATTTGAAATAATTTTGTTATCAAATATAAAATTTAACGGAATTATTATCATTTTCATTTTGTTTTAAAATAAACTCGTATTGAAATCAGTTTTATAGCAGGCCAAAAGTTTTTAAAAAGGGGAAATTTAAAGTTGGTGATTTCGTTAGAATATCAAAACACAAAAGTACATTTGATAAAGGATATTTACCAAATTGTTCAACTGAAATTTTCAAAATTTATAAATTCAATTAACCAATCCTGTAACCTACGTGTTGGAAGATTACAAAAAGCAAATAATAAAATACGATAAACAAACCCGGGTTTGTCAAAAGCACATTTCCTCAAAATCGCCTCATGTAGAACTATGAGCTATTCTAAACCAATGGGAATTCCTATACGTGTATAGTATTTTTTAGTAGTATTTTCAATGTACTATACATAGGAAAGATAAAAAAATGATATGCTAAATATAGGTAAAAAATGTGTCCCTGTTTAATTTTATTAATTTTTTTTCCTTCCAAGGTTATTATTCCAGGAAAATATATATAAACTTATCATTTAAATATGCAAAATGTTCGTTTTTTGCAAAATTTTACATGATTAAACATTTTGATTAATTATAAGTGTGAGGCACATGATTATAATTTATTAATTAATTCACTTTAAAGAAATATGATTTTCGAAAGTTTTCTCAATATTTGTTTTTAAAAACATTGTGCAGTTATAATTTTGGAAGTAAATTAAAAATGTAATTTTTTGATTTTTGAAGGGCCACAACGGATACAATTTCTTCAGAGATTCTAGTTATTTTTTAAATATTTCTTCGGTACATAAATTTCAGCCTTCTATAATAAAAAGAACGAATTATTATTGAACTGAGGAATTATAAAATAAATGTTTTAATTTTTTTTTAAACTAATTTAGTTATTTTGTTGATTTTGAAATGAATGCAGTTAACAATAACAAGAAACGAGTAAATTTACTATTGGCTTATCATTATTTTTTAAATGATGAACACACAGCAAAGATATCAACAGGAATCAATCCTTCTACATTTCAGTCGACCATCATTATAGACAAAGCTGAAAGTTCACCAA